>RJWM01000494.1:0-179328 GCA_004363535.1 Dasyprocta punctata | reverse complement strand
TCCTGCTGCTAAATGCTAGTCAAATATACACACATATAAGAAATGCCATCGTGAATGACTACACCTAGTAGGTGGACTGGAAGCTATAACGTTTAACTAAGGTGAACTTAATCCCTAACTGGATAGCCCAAAGTCAAATAATCTGGTTGTTTTTCACTTTTCTTGGATAGTTTCATAACACAACGGCATGCTTAAAATTTTAATGGGATTCTGAAGCAATACTGGTAGGTTAACGTTTCAAGGGGAAAATTAACATTTAAACAGATTTTGATTATAGGAGAGACAATAGAAAATGCAGCCAGTGATTTGGTTTAGCTAGGAACACCAGAGTAACTGATGGTTGTCTATATTACAAAAGGCTCCCCACCCCCACTCCCCAGAGGTAGAGACTGTCAGGGAAGTGGAGGGAGAGAAAAGATCTTCAATAGCTGACACGATTTTAAGAAAGACTGAACATGAGAGGGAGGGAGGGAGGGAGGAAGTCTTGCTGGAGAGCTTCCAGCAAATAATGGGATTCAAAATTCCTCTTCAGGTTTTACACTCTATCTCAGTCTGACCCCAATGCTGTGAGTTAAATACTCTTTTTATTTTCTTCAGGTGGTTGGAGAGGCCAGCTTTTCTGCACTGTTACAGGGGATCTGCACTCTGAGGGTGAATCCCATGCATGTCCTGCCCAAACCATTCCCCATGGCCCCTGTCTCAAATATCGTATATATGAAAACACAAGGGACTGGTAATGGGACAGCAAAAAATGAGTGTAGATTTAAGATGTGTTTGACAACCACAGCTAGAAGGTTGTATATTCATTAAGAATGACTACAGAAATAAAATTTTACAGTATTTCCTTATCACTCCCAGTGAAAACCAGGCTTTTTTAAAATTAATGAATTCTTTAAACTAAGTGCTGACTCCTAGCACTGCCTATGCTTTTGGCAATAAACAAGTTTGTTTGAATATATATTTAACTCCACAATAGTTGAGTGTGTTCTGTACCAGGCATGGCATTATAGAATGGCTTCTGTGCTATAATCACAGATAAAGCTCTTACTAAACAAATAGAAGTTCTTCTGCCTCACACTTAAGGCCATTTGTATCAGTGTATTAGCAATGGCTGATTAGTGCCCTTACCAAATGTTTCTTAGTTTTTACCACTGCCCAGGCCTTTTCAAATCTTACTGACTTTTCATCGCCTGATTCCATTCCTGCCTCTTCTCTGAAGTTTCTTTGACCTCTTCAAAACAGAATGTCTCTTTCCTCCCTTGTTATCTGAGTATGTGGGCACTTACCCAATGTCTGGGGCCATCTTGAGTGGTGCTGGTGTATACTGCTATCTGGCTGTACGTGTGAGCACAACCTGCTCCTCAAACTGATTTTGGTTTCTTTTTTGTAGAACAAGTTGTGTTATACAACTCACAGTGGAAATTCACCAAAATTTCTGGCTGTCTTCCTGCCTCCAAGTGACGATTCCCTATAGGGTGAACTCAAATGTATGTGGAAGAACTAAGATGTGGGTGTGAACCTGACAGAAATAAAGCTCAGTTTTGCTGATATTTTCCAGTCGCCTGGAAAAAAGGATATGTTCTCATATTCCACTTCACATTCAGGGCCCACATCATGCTTTCCTCATTTCCAGTGTGAGTGGTGGCACCCTCGCCCCACTGCCAATTTTTTTCCTCTCTTCTTGTCTCTTCTACTTACTAACTAATAATTCATTTCCTCACTAAGCAATGTGTTTGTCTGATGCATAGGTGGTATTTAGGTTTACGGGGGTGACAATTAGAAGCCTTCTGCACAGGTGTAAAGTGACTTCCTTGGAAGGTGGCTGTGCTGTGTCCTTCCTGTGACAGATCTTCCCTAGGGTCTGAGCTGAGGTCAGCAGAGTGTTGGAGAAGTGCATGCTTGAGTAATGTCTTGGAGGGAGGGAATTTTTTGCATTAAAATAACAGCAACCCAATCCAAAAGGGGACTGAACATGAAAATATGCTGATGTATGGGACCTAAACATAGGAAGGCAGTCAGCCCCCAGGTACCATGTGGAACCTGGAGCTCAGATGCCAAGAGGATTCTGCGTCTGTGGCTTTCACTGAACTCTGCAAGTCTGTCTTATTCTTCCTAAGGACAGCTTGGCTTCTGATTTTTCCAGGTACACCATGAAGTATAGGGGCCAACATTTGAAATATTTGAAATCCTTGAGTCCAAATGTCTATAGAAATATGCCCTGATCTGACCAATGTATCCAAAGAAGGACTTAAATTGCTATGTTGTGCCAATCCTTGGATCAATAAAGTATGGTCAGATATGGAAAGATAATTCACTCTATTGGGTTTCATGGGCCATTTGGATGGAAGATGGTGGGATGGGCTCTTGCTTGATGGAGGCATGCTAGACTGATAAAAAGATTACATGTTTGCTGCATGGTACATGGGTACAGAGGTCAATAGTTTGCAAGCTGTACTCCATATCTTATCTCCTGTGAGTTTCCTGACAAGCACCAGGGGCAAGACAGGAACTACTATTATATAACTTACATAGGAAGGCATTGACATGCTCTTAGAAACTAAGTGACTTGTACAAGAATCCCAGAAAAATACTAACAGCTCCCTCAATGGCTCAATGCAATCCATCTTTCCAAATGTTCCTGAAATCCCACCACTGTGTCACAGTTGGTCGAGTGACAAGAGTAGCAGCACTGTCTTCTGCTTTCCTATTATTTTGGCTTCTCTAGAAAAAAAGTTCCGGGGAAGCACAGTTTCAGGGAAGCAGGAATAAGAGACAAGGCGAGTGAGATAGAGAAAGAGGGAGAGGAAACAGGACCATGAGTTACTGAGCTCATCACAACTTTGAAATAAACTGATTGACACCACTGCATGCTGTCTCTGTTCCAGGTCCAGGGAAGGGAAAGAAGTAAAAATGTATCCACAGGCTTCTATTGCCTCTTCTCAAAATTCAGGCTCTTGGTCATCAACTTGCCAACACTTAATGTGGTACCAGCTTGAGGACAGAGGCAGCTCCCAGACAGCACAGATCCTCCAGGATAGGAGACAAGGTACTATCATACAGGACAGAGGGATATGAGACGGGGGGCACCATGAGCCAGGCAGATGCTGTGGTTGGCTCAGAAGCTAGGCAGCCCCACGACATGACCGTCTGCCACAAAATGGTGACAGAATTAACAAATCTCCACTGTCTGGCCTACAAAAACACAGTTGAGTGATCACAAGGCATCTTCCACAGGGTCATCAGTAACAGTGAGCTGCTGACCACATGGTCTGGAGTGATGCTGGTAACATTTTCTCTTTAAAGATGACTCACTTCAATGATTCTCCCCTCCACCCCAAAATAGACCAATTCCTTATGTCCACATTATTCCTCCCATGTGTCTACCATGGATATATACACATTGAACACAGTTATTTAGGCTTTTTTCTTTACTGGAGAAGTTCTTGAGATTGGAATAAAGTTGACTCATTCATTAATTCAATAGTTTATTGGTTAACCTCTATGTTCCAGCTATTTTTTAAGTGCTAAGATAAAAGAGTGGATAAAACAGGCAAACAACTTCAACTTTTTAAAGTTTACATTTGTGTGGAGGGGAAGGAAAGCAATAAATAAAACATAAACTGTACTGATGGCAAAGAATGCTTTGAGGAGTGAGAGTTGTAGATTATCTAGGGTAGCAAGTGAAGAGTTCACTGTACCATTAAAGAAAAAGCAGACATGAATATTTGCGGGAAAAAGAGTTCCAAGGAGAGAGAAAAGCTTGAGGGTATGGCTGTGTATTCCAGGAAGGGGAGAGAGGCCAGAAACCAAAGCAGAGGGAGAGGAGACAGCCTGATGAGGTCAGAGAGACTATGGAGCCAAGTATCTTAGGACGCTGTAATGACTCTGGCGTCCTCTTGGGGAAGAATGGAGGAGCAGGCCTTTGAATTATGAAGGGATCTGACTTACACTGTGATAGGATCACTCCGGCTGAGAA
The DNA here is from genome assembly GCA_004363535.1 of Dasyprocta punctata. Taxonomy (NCBI): domain Eukaryota; kingdom Metazoa; phylum Chordata; class Mammalia; order Rodentia; family Dasyproctidae; genus Dasyprocta; species Dasyprocta punctata. The sequence goes on along the minus strand of RJWM01000494.1, from coordinate 175,352 downwards.
TAGACTGCAGAGGGACAAGCCTAGAAACTGGGAGATCGGAGGTTCCCGGAGTAATTCAGGTGAGAAATACTGGTTGTGTACATCAGATGGTGGCAGAAGAGGTTGTGAAATCATGTTTTTTTAAATCATGTTGACAGAATTTGTGATGATTAGAAAAGAAGTTAGTGAGAAAAAGAAAGGGAAAAGGATTATATTCTTGGTCTGAGCAAGGTCTATAGAAGAGAGAGGTTTTAGAGAGATGAGTTATTTGGCCATGAGATGGTGGAGTTGTTGAGTCCACAATGGATTTAGGATGCTGAAGTGCAGGGAAAAGTTCATGGGTAGAGATACAAACATGGGGGCTGTCAGTGTGACATGCAAAGCTGTGCAGATGCTAGCAAAGGCCTCAGGACTGGATAAGATCATGAAACAGGTGAGTGCAGATGGAAACGTGCTGAGGACAAAAGACTGACTCCTAGGCCTGTCCAACTTTTAGGGATTAGGAAGGTGAGGAGTAATCCAAAAGGAGACTGAGCAGAAGTGGCCATGAAGGAAGAGGATACAACAGAAGAATGTGGTTTCTGGAAGCCATGACAAGAATATTTTGTGAGGAACTGACCAAGTAGACCAAAAGCTTTTGATAGAAGGGTTAGAACCGCAATGGGCTGAATGTTTTTATCCTCCCCAAATTCCTATGTTGAAAGCCTGGGCCTCAAAAGGAGGGTATTTAGGGAGGTAGTAAGTTTATGAGGGTAGGGCCCTCATGCAGTGGCTTAGTGCTTAGGTGAGAAGATACATGAACACTTGCTTGCTCTCTGTGCTCTGGCATGGGAAGAAGACAGCCATTCACGAAGCAGGAAGACAGCCCTTACTGTACACTGAATCTGCTGGTACCTTCATTGTAAGACTTTTCCAGACTCCAAAAGGGCAGGCAATAAATGTCAGCTGTTTAAGTCACCCAGTCTAAGCAGTCTACACTAACACAAGAACTGACTTTAGTGTTCAGCAGCTTGGAGATCACTGGACCTGGAGCCCTTGCAGTTGTGTGGAGGAGCCAAATGGCCAATGAAGGTTCAAAAGACAACCAGAGGACAGAAATCAGAGGCAGCAGGCAGGCCATTCTTACAGTTTTAGGGTAAAGGAATGAAAAGGTGGTAAGTGGAGGGAGGGAGAAGGCGAAGGCCTTGTGTATGTGTGTGTGTGTGTGTGTATCTTATGCCCATTGTAAAGCTCCAGTAGAATTTACTGGCAGAACTAAGCAAAAAATTAACATCAGGGAGAAAAATGAGCTAAGTGTACCCTGGAACTATTGTCCACAAACGCAAGGGCATTAATCTACCTATAGGTCCTGTATCAGGGAAGAAATACAGGGTGTGGGTAATGCTGAAGGTATGCCTTACAGACCTAATGCCTAAAGGTTTTATATGTATTTAAAAGAAATTCTGATCTTAGGTACTATACAGTACCTAGTCCCTAGCCTGTCCTCCTCAAGCCCCCTGCTCTGCTCTCTGGAAGCCCATGAGCTTAAAGCAGCTTTGTTCGTTCACGTCCTTCTGCCTCAATGTTCCTGTCTCGCCGCCTGCTGACTATAGACAAAATTCCCCCAAGCCATGAGGTAAATCCCATGAGGTAAATCAAAGTTTTCTCTCCTTTAAATTGTGTCTGGTATCGTGTCCAGCAACTGGAAAGCTGACCAATACAATCTGCCAAAATGTGGTCCAGCAGCACTTGCAGAGAGCTTGGTGGGAAGAAGCAGTTTTAAGAATGCTATCATTATCATCACTGCTATCGTCAAATAGTAATAAAGGGCAATTAAGTGCCTAATTTCTTGTAGCACCTCATAAGCTAAAGTAAAGGGCCTTGTTCCCCGGTGGAGCTGGTCTGATGGAAAGCAGTAGTATTAAAAGGTCGGAAGGTCAAAGATAGGGAAAGACAGGGCTGGAGCTGAGGCAGAAGTCTCTTACTAACCCACTCTCCCCCAGTTCCCGATTTTCACCCCTCTCCAAGCCTTTGGACGATCTTTGCCCTCCTACTTCTTGCTCTTTCGCCTCTGCACCCCCTACTCCTTTTGCTGTCGCTCTTACTGCAGTGCCGGTGGCGAAGCTCAGGCGCGGCCCCTACCCCACTGCCTCGGCCCACGGGAAGCGGATGAGAGCACTTAAACTCCAGCGGGGCAGGAGCCGGCGTTCTGAGCATGTGCGAGCAAACTTGGGGGCTGGGGCGCAGTTTGGGAACCCACTCGGGGTCTCTGCAGTAGGAGCCGGGAGAGAGCGCCGCCAGCGGAGCCGGGGGTAGCACTCTCCAGAGGGAGCGCCGCGGCCCTGCGCCTGGGGCACTCGGCTGCGCCCTGCCCTCCGGCGCTGGGGAACTGGCCGCGTGTGCCTGGCTACTTGACGCGGGGACGAGCCAATCAGGGCGAGCTGCCTGGGCTGCCATGTGACAGGCGAGGCGGCCCCTTTCTCAGCGCGGCCAGAGGGAGGAGAGAACCGGGGTTCGCCGCGAGCCTTCGAGAGCAGCGGCCGCGGAGGAAGCGGCAGCGGCGGGCGCGAGCGGCGGCGGCACCGGCTCGAGGGCCAGCCAGGCGCGCATCCCCGGGCGCCCTACGCAGAGGAGAGCTCGGTGGGCCTCGGGAGCCACAGGACAGGAGTGGACAAAGCAAGATGGCAGGGATCTTAGCCTGGTTCTGGAACGAGAGGTTTTGGCTCCCGCACAATGTCACCTGGGCGGACCTGAAGAACACGGAGGAAGCCACTTTCCCCCAGGCTGAGGACCTCTATCTCGCATTCCCCCTGGCCTTCTGCATCTTCATGGTGCGGCTAATCTTCGAGAGGTAAGAAGGGCTGGAGCACCTCCTCCCCTCCCCCTGCGCGCGCGCACACACACACACTCACACACCACTCCCGCGCACACGCACACTCGCGTGCTCTGTGGCGCACGCCCCCGCGCTCCCAGCGCTCGCGCTCACGCTCACAACTCCCAACCTTTGTGTTCAGAGGAGGGGCTGATGACCGTCTGCCCCGAGCGCGCCGAGCGTCAGGGTCGCCCCTTGCAGTCCTCCTTGGTCCGCTCTGCCCTCGTAGCCGAGAGGGCAGGCGAACAAAGGTGAGCGGCGGCCGCGGGACTCGCGGCACCCGGCGGGCTCAGCGTCTCCATCGGCGGCGCCGCACTCTGCGCACCGGGGCTGGGTTTCCCCGGCGGGGCTCGCCGCCACCCACCTGACCGCGGGAAGGTTCGGGACGGGCCCGGGAAGAAGGAGCAGCCGCGCACGCTTCTGGTCTCCACACCCCGGCGTACGGATTGCTGGGACTGTGCCGCAGAAGAATTCACTAGGGACTTTCGTGCTTCTGGTCACTTTTGGGTTTTCATCCGTCACTCTTGAGTGTCAGGCCCGCAGTCTTGGGAAAGAGTTGACAGTAGCACTCCACGTCATTAGTGGTTTCTTCTAAAGAGGTTGGGATAGGGCGGTTGCACGTCCTGCAGAATGGTCGTGCAGTCGGTAGTTGTGCCCCGTGAATAATCATAACCTTATTTTGGATGCCAGAACACACTTAAAGTGATTTAGAGAATTGTCATATAATTTTTGGTTAATTCCTCAGTTTGGTCAGATACCTCCATTGTATCACGAACAAACTTGTTTCACTCTCATTGAACCAGCGTTAGTCTAAACTAGATTTTGCCTGTCATGTGTGCTTCGGTATTGAAACAAAACCGAGACAGCAGTACACAGTTCTGTCTTTTTCTTAACTGAAAATGTCACCTTCCCCTTTTTTATTCCCCCTCCACATTCAACAGGAAAGGCTGAATTTCTTAGATCACAGATTTCCACCCCCAGTCTTGGAGGTGTAGCTCAGTGGTAGTGCAGCTGCCTGGCACTTGTGAGTCCCTGAGTTCGATCCCCAGCACCGCAAAACAAAACCCACGAAGGAACACTTCCCCTCCACCTCGCTTCCTGCCTCCAACTCACCTTGGTTTTGTTTCTTAAGCTTTTGCTCCATTATCTTGTTGCTGCTTACTATTACTATTGGAGATGACAAATTATATCTTTTGTATCATTTGTTGCTAGAAATAGCAACAAAGCTCCTGGGAACAAAACGTACACTTTGTTTAAGGAAGGTGCATTTTTTCGGTGGACAATATTATTGCTGAAGAACTAAGTCAGCTGAACTACTGAAATTGACATGCGCGAAGGAACAGACTAAAAGACCCATTTAAAAATGATTGTGATCCAGTACAGATATGGCATTGACCCTATCCAGTGCTAACACAGTGAAAAAGTGGGTGTGTCGGTAGGTTTAGCGTTGCTCTAGAACAAATGTTTACTTACGGAAAATAGGAAATCTTGTCTCATCTTGCAGCCTCTCCAAAGACAAGTGCTCTCTCGGGAACAGCAGGTTGCTCTGCGTTAACATGTTGTAGCACAGCTCATATGCTGAATGATGTGTGATAAGTCTGCCTGATACGTTCTGGCTGGCTTCACCTTCAGGTAGCTCATGCATTTGAAGGCACCTTCAGCCTTTATCTTTTGAAGAGCTGCTGCAGGATTCAAAAAGCATAGCAGCTGGAGAACTCTGTGTAGAGTGCTGCATTTTCCTGACATTTCTCTCCATGCGGATGCCAGGCTGTTCCCTGGGTTGGAAAAAAAAAAAATTTTGTAAGAACTGAGGTAGCCTTGTAGTCTCTCTGCCTTAACAACCAAAACCCAACCCAACCCAACCCAACCCAAACCAAACAATTGATGTAGTAGTTAAAGATTGGAAGTTCATTTTTCTTCCTTTGTGTGATCCTTCGACTTGACTTGCTGTTCTCAAATCTTAGGCATAGAGATGCCTCACATTGATATGTAGAGAATTGGTTTTTTTTCAGGCCTGTTGATCCAAGTAGACGAGATTTGACAGCTTGTATGGAAAATGAAAGCTGATGATCAATGTTTGGAATAATAATCTAACTAGGCACATATGCCATAGGATGCTCCTGGCTTTTGGAAGAGTGTCTACTTAGTTTCTTCCCATACTAGTGATAGCTCTATTTTTAACCATTCAGAGTCTTGATTCTCCGAAAATCTCAGGGGATAGTTGTATTCAGAGTTACAAATTCTGCATGTTTCTCTTCTCAAACCTAAATAACATGTTCTAGGATCCAGCCCCTGGCCTCATCTCAGTAGTGTTCATTATGGGCCAAGTCACTGTAGCTGCACCGTCCAATGTTGTTATTAGAGATACAGCTCACTTAAAGCACTTTGAATGTGAGCACAAATCATTTTCTTTTGCCGCGTTGTATAATGGTCAACATTATTTAAACGTGCCTACTGTGAATTCCTTTGCAAAATGAAATGCTTTTGTAATAGGAATAATTCCCTCAAAAATTTGTTTTATGCTTCTCTTGTTATTTATTTCAAAACTGAGAACATATTGAGAAGTAATGTGATTATCCAAGGTCTTCATTTACCATTGAGGCCAGTAATGCCTTTGTTGAGGCTAAAATTGTAGATTTGAATGCCTTCTCCCCAGTTTGTATGTTTTTCTCGATACAGAAAAATACTGATGAGGTGAGTGAGTTGTGCTTTGCCAGTTGAACAACCTTGTCTTTTTGTTTTCACTCCCGCTGTTGGGGTGTTGACAGAGAGGCACTAGTGGCCAGAATGTGCCACTTACAGAAGCATATGGACAGCAGTGTGGGAGCCCAGCGTGGCTGGTTAAAAACGGAGCAGCTTAAGGTCACTGAGTTTTGTGGCTTGGTCTGTGAATAGCCCGGATCTTAGTGATTTTTATTTTCTTTTATTCATTTGTATTTGTGTTAGTTCATGTTTGCAGTATAAACGGTTACATTCTTTATGAGGAGTTGATATACATACATAACACACTTTAATTCTTGGTGGTTTTTAGCATGGCCTTTACACTATACTTGCTTCTGGGTGGGGACTGCTATAGATACTACTTGTAACATATCTATCTGTTTTAAGAACATAGCTATTGTTTTAAGAAAAACTAGACCATTTCTCTTAGAATAAAAACTGTAGTGTATGCCATTATAGTAAATTGCTGACTTGATGACAGTACCAAATATTATTTAATAATGTAGCATTGTCATGTAATTAATGTCATGATTTAATGCTTGTTCAGGCTCAGTAAGCCATTTGTAGGAATTGTATAATAAATGCTTCCTTCAAGTTCACTTTTACAAAAAGATGTTTGACTGTGGTATCCATATATGTTGAATTAAAATTCTGTTGAGTCCCGCTTTGGAAAGAAAAATTCTTTATGTTATTGTTATCAAAGGTAACTCAGTGTACTTTCTTCTTTGTGGGCTTAGAAGAGAGTGACGCAAAAAAGTATTGATTGGGAATCAGAACACTCAAGTTCTAGTCAAAACTTTCATCATACTAGGGCAGGTTCCTGATTTATCTCTGCTGATTTTCTCATTTATGCAGTGAATCAAATGGCCATCGTAATCTAAGGTTGTTTTCCCTTCCAATTCCCTGATACCTGTGTGTCTTGGGTATTTGAAGCTTACTAATTACTATCTCATGAGACTTTGAAGCAGGTTAAATGTCACCTTTTGGCTAGCAGAAATAAACTCTCAGAATAAAGAGTTTTTTTTTTTTTTCACAGAAACATTCTAGTCAACTTGGATTTGCTTTTAGTGTTTTTAAAAGTGTTTTGAGTGGAAAGAGTCATTTGGGCTGTCATCATATGTTCCCCAAAAAGTTACAATATTTTAGAATAACCAACCATAAAGATCCTTCAGGGAAAGCAGTTGCTTCCTTTCTTCCAACCTCTTGATGAACCCCAAGGTAGGCCTGACACCTGACTGGACAGAGGGTAATTCATTTCTCATACGGTGACTCTCAAAATGCCAAGCTATGAGAGGAGTGTCATAGTTCAGGGGTCTGACACCAGTCCAGCCTGGAGCATCCAACTCCAGAATGATCTCCTGTCCCCAAACCTTGAAGGAACAGCACTGTCTTGTCAGAGGGAATGTCTGTCAATTAGACTTTTTATGATTTACCACCTATTTTTGCAGGGCAAGGAAAGGGATACAGGGAAGGAAGATGTAAGGTGAGAGGAATGGGGAGGGAGGGGATTATCAGGTGACATTTATTACTGAAGGGTGTTCCTATAATGAGACCATTATTCTCACATACATTTCAGAAGTGTTTGGCACAATTTGCAAACAGACATGACTTTCTCAGCAATTAGTACTGTATGTTAATCTTTGTAAATGTTCTCAGATTATTAAGTGATGGTGAGATTCAGATTAAAACCATTGCTATGGTTGATACATTGTGTCAATTGGAAAAGTTTAGAAGTTTAACTAAGTGACTCAGCAGGGAGCCAGGGTTCTCACTTTGTAAACATCCTCATCCTGTGCAAGAGTAGGGCAAGGAGATTTTGTGAGTGCTACACTGGGACTGAAACTGAGATTTTTTGAGTGCTGCAATGGGACTGAAACCTCCACAATCTGTGAGCTAAATAAACCTTTCCTTCCTTGATTTTGCGTGTCAGATATTTTGTCCCAGCAAGGAGACAAAAGAAACCAGCACAACTGTGGATGCCTGCTTTGTTAGAGACTGATTTGAGAAACAATAGTTAGATCCACAAAGGAATACGTTGCCTCCAACAGTTTCTGGCTGGGCTAAAAGAATGGATTACAATAGATGTCTTTTTGGAAACTAACCTAAAATGAAAGTGGTGGTATTCTTTGCAGAATTTTAGTACTACATTTTCATGTAGCAAAATAAAAGTTTTGCGCCTGCAGGATAAGATAGTGTAGATATTTGTAATAGGTTGCTTTGTGGGTAAAAGGGTATAACTGTACTTTTAATGAACCAGTGCCTTAATATGGTGAAATAGGTGGGCAAGACAACTTTATGACAGATTATTTAATGGTATCCCATAGTAGGAAATTAACATCCTGATTTGAGTGAGGACTTTTCCTCCAGGACATCTGATCTCTGAACTCTGTTAGGTAGTTTTTTCCTAGATCACCAGTCCTAAGGCCTTTCAGAAGTGGTGGTTCTTCTGTGATGGAGAAAGGCCAGTGACAATGAAAGAGAAAGGAGTTTCAGGTCAATTTCTTCCATCAACACACCAGTCTCATAGTTATGTTAAAAGCCCCCTCCTCAAGTATTTTACTTATCTGATTAAACATGGATGACCAATGCTAGAATCTACTTTGAGAATTTAAATGTAAATTTCTTTTTCCATCACTGAACAAATCCAGATTTTATAACACTATTATTAATTTCTTATAAAAGCACAAGTCTCAATATTTATTTATTTTTTGTTCTATCTTCTTTTGACCATTTGAGTCAGGATACTGGGGTTCCTGCCAGATTTTGATGGTACCAGTTGTGTCACTTAATGTTTCTAGGAATTATTTTTCTTTCTTTTTTAAAAGACCTAAAAAAGCTTGCCTTGGGCCACAGGTATAGCTCAGCGGCACAGCACCTGCCTGGCAAGCATGAGGCCCTGAATTCGATTCCTGGTACAAGAAAGAAAAAGAAAAGATTGCCTTGTATATTGCAGCCATCATTCTGTATTAGAGATGTCTTGAGAAATTTCATTGCTAATTTTTTTTTTCTCTGATTTCTTTCTCCCTACCATTCAATCTGATTTCAAAATCTTTTTTTGGGTCACTCTTTCCTGACACCGCAATCTTTATCATTTGCTTTAAATATACTATAGCATGATTGAACACAATATGGTGATTCTCACAGTGTATTTTGGGGATTTCTTATTATAAGGCTGTGAATGCTTTGCCAATCAATGTGACCTAGTGTTCATTATTTATTTTGTTTTATGTTTGACTACTATAGAAATTGACATTTTAAGTGAGTAACTTTCTAAAATTTGGAAATAATAGGAACTAATATTTATTCTGTAATGAGTTTGTTACTTTACTTGGTTTATTTCATCTTATCCTCTCTCATGCCCTATAAGATAGATACTAATTTTTACTCAGTTTCACAGATAAAACTGAGGCTTGAGAGCTTAGGAAATGTGCCTAACTCTATATAGCTTAAAATAGAAATGCAGACACTTTGAATTATGTTTCTTGATCTAATAATTTTGGTGATCTCCTAGTTCAAAGCAAATATCATGAATATATATAGTGTTTATGTGTAGCCTTTCTCACTTAATGATACAGTCCAAACATTTTCCATGTAATTAAACTGTCTCAAAAATATTTTTACTGACTACCTTACTCTACACCAGTAATGGTGAACCTTTTAGAGCTTTCAGTGATACAGGCGGGCTGCTGTGTTGTGATTGCCACAGGTCCACCACCACTGTTCCATACTCTGCATATACCATGTTTAATGTATTCAGTTCCCATGAACATTTGGGATGTTTATGTTTATAAATCTATTAATTTCTGTTCATTTCCTAAGGAACATGTGATGGTTAATCTTGATAGTCAACTTGATTGAATTAAGAAACGCTCAGGAAATTAATAAAGCACACTTCTGGATGTGCCTGTGAGGATGCTTCCAGAGAAGTCTGGCATGTGACACAGCAAACCACTGGGAGGTACTCACCCTGAATGTGGCAGCACCATCCTATAGGGTTGGGGCCCAGATGGAACAAAAATGGAAGAAGTCAGTTAACACAGGCTCTTTCTCTCCCTCAACTTTATCTCTCAAAAATAAAACTTTTTTTTTTTTTTTTGTGGCACCGGGGATTGAGCTCACAACCTCGCGCCTGCCTGACAGGCGCGTAAGCCGCTAAGCCAAACTCCCGGCCCTGGTTTTTTGAGGCAGGGTCGCACTGTGTAGCTCAGGCCGGCCTTGCGCTCGCGTTGTAGCCCAAGCCGGCCTCGAACTCACAACACTCCGCCTACCTCAGCCTCCCGAGTGCTGGGATTAAAGGCGTGCGCCACCACGCCCGGCTTCAAAAATAAAACATTTAAAAAAATGGGCTGAGGATGTAGCACAATGCAAAGGTATTGAGTTCAAAGAGAGCAAGGCTGGGAGGAAGACTGACCCATCAAGCATGAATTGAGACTAGGGGCGTAGCTCAGTGGTAGAGGACCTGCCCAGCATGCACAGGGGCCTGAGTTTCATCCCCAGCACTGCAGGAAAAGGAGATTTTCATGAACAGAAATTCAGGGTTAGAGCCTAATCTCATTTATTTTCCCAAACTAGGAAAATATAAATAAAAGCCAGCGAGCCACCACTTCATGCCCATTAGAATGGTGGCTCTCAAAGTGAACAAACCAGCCAACCAAATAGAAAATGAGAAGCATCAGCTAGGATGAAGACAAAGTGTATTCCTCACGCACTGCGGGTGGCCAGATAGAATGGAGTAGCTGCTATGGAAAACTGCGTGTGCGACCCTAAAAGAATTAAAAGTAGAATTGCTGTATAATACAACATGGCAATTCCATCTTGGATTATATGCCTTAAAGAACTGAAATCAGCATCTCAAACTGATTATTTGTATACCCAAGTTTTTAGCGGTATTATTCAAAACAGTCCAGGTTCACTGACAACAAACAGTGTACTAGAAATAACTGTCTTCATTTGCTAAGCCTGGTGTTTCTTCTTGTTGGAACAAACACCCCAGTCCTCTTAATCTCAGTTTCCTCAAGCACTAGTTTAAAAAATACGTAATTCTTTTTAGATCTAGGAGAGACCCTTTTTTTCTACAATCATCTGGCAAAGGTGGCTGGAAAGTGAGGGGTTGGGATAGAAGATTTATGATTCAGAGTGTGTTCAAATATCCTAGGTGTCTTTTGGAAAGTGCTTGAACCAAACAACTTACAAGTCCAGTTTAGTAACTAAAAGGGATATATAGAAAAGGGGAACCAAGTGTCTTTAAGAGTGCATTGTATGGTTTTCAGAGGATTCCATAGGATTAAAGTAAATACGCAATCCATTTAAAGCCAACCAAGGTAATAGGATCAAATTCTCCCAAGCCGAGTGACCTGTGCCACAGATAGGTCCTGTGGAAGCTTTGGATAGGTTAAAGTCAGAAAAGACCTTTCTGTCTCTCTTTCAGCTTAATTTAAATGCATTTTGTAAGCAAATAATTTAAGCATTTGAATACTTGAAGATAAATTTTCTCAAACACTGCATATTACAAAGGCAATCAAATTGGAGGCATTGGTAGACATGTATCATAGAACAGTAATTTTTGAAGTTTGTCCTAAGGTTTAATCAATGTGCATAATTCTCCATAACTCATCTATGAAAATCTTTTGGGTGGTTTTTTGTCTTTTGAAAGAATTATCTTTTCCTTTGTAACTGTCCTTTGTAATGAACTTCTTTTGGCCAGTTGTTGTATCCTATTCCTACTTTTGGTTTATGACCTTGTAGTTGCTTCTGGGTTTTTGTTTGTTGTCTGTTTTGTTTTTTGGCAGGGCTGGGCTTGAAAATACACAAATGCATTTTAATTGCAGGATGGATACATTCCTGTACTAGGTAATCTCTTTCACTGAGTGATCTAGGACTAACTTTTGTTTGCGACTTGCCTTTGTCCCCTTAAATGTCACGTCTTACTTTTGAGATTTTTCAGGTTGTTAAGCTATTGTTGCTGTCCTGCAGCTTGATTTAAGAGTGTATTTTCTTTCTTTCTTCTATCCCTTCCTCCTAGTTTCTCTATCGCTTTCTCTTTTCCCTCCCTTTCAATTGGCATGGTGCAGTCCCCTTAAAATCACTGGGAAATCTGCACAGAAGAGGATAAGCAGAGTTTAGAATGGGGGAGGAGCCACAGAACACAATCTAAAATCTTGTCCAGGGACATAGTTGGGCCAGTATCAGAGTAAAAGCTGCCAGTTTGTCTGAGTGGCTTTGTAGATCTTGTAATAGATCACCATTTCAAAACAGAATGAAGTGACTTGGTCATTTAAGCAGAGTGGCAGTTTGTATACAATCGCCGAAGCGAAGGAAAAATGAGAAAGAAGCAATCAGTCATTCAGGCATTATGGAAATTAGGAGAATATAAGGGCTTTGTGTTTCAGAGGGTGTGTGAATATCTTTGAGCACTTGGGTAGGTTTGATGGTGCCAGTGCATTTAAATTACATTTGTGTTTTGTATGTTCATTGTAACTAATTCGAAATATGTATTCCTGACTAGAATTAAAAGGCAAATGGATGGGCTATCATGAAGATTGTAGAACTTGAGTTTAAATCCAGATACTACCCCTTACCGGCTTTCTGAAATTTGGTGCCCTCACTTGGAAAACAGTGACTGTGCCTGCATTGTAACTAGAGGACTCCATGGGAAACTGTTTAAAGGGGATGTAATAAAAACTGGTTCTTAAAAATACATGTTGTGTAGGACAGAGCTGATACTATGGTGTGGTATTTAGCACCTACTTGAGAATGTTCTGTGATATGATTTAGTGTGTGTGTGTGGCGGGGCATGGCCCACTCTGGGTGCAGCTTGTGGACGGCCGTGGGGCCTGTTTGTATATTTGATCGTGGAACTGGAGGATTTACTTGTTCCATAGAAGAGTAAATATTTAGAGTGTTAGACAGCCTTGAAACACCGTGATCTTTTCGGCACTGTGCCTATTTAGGGAGGAGAATGTGTTGAAACCTTTTTTTCTCAGCATTCATAATGATGTGTGTTGCACACCAGGAACTCATTTCTGTTTGTTTTAAGGAAATTACTTCTAATAGTGAGGATTTTCTTTGGATGGGGGACTGGCAAGTGAGTCCATGCTAGGCAAGTGTTCTTTTGAGCTATGTCCTTAGGCCTTTTCAAAATTTACTTTTGAGACAGGGTCTCATTAAATTGTTAGGACTAACCTCAAATTTGTGACCCAATGTGTCTGGCAATAGTGAAGTTTTAAACAAGTGCCAGGCAGCTGTGTGCCACTATGGGTCTTGATATCCCTGGATTCTGACCATGGGTCGGGAGAGCTCCTAGGAGAATAGCCTTGCACTGGTAGAATTTTGCAAGAAAGTTGCCTTATGCAAATATCCCTATTTATCTCTCCCCCCAGTCTCTCCCTAAAGTTCCTTTTTTATTGCATGTAGTCTTAATGGAAAATGAATTGGTTATTCAACCACTGGTAATGGCAAACATCAAATGTGACATTTATATTGATTTAAGGCCTGGGCTGCAGTAAGGTCCTGGCAGTTACTAGCTACAGGTTTCGGAGCAAATTAACCTCTCCGAGCTTAGTTTCTATTTGAAACTCAGTTGTGCTGAGGGTTAAATAAGATAATGCATGCATTCTGTAGATAGCAATTGTGTAGAGACTCATTGGAATAGAGATTCTGGCTCTTCAGGTTTACTTAAATCAGCATACACATCTATATACAATCACTTTCCGAGTGTTGGAATTATGATTTGTAGAAATGAGATGTTACTGGTCTCAATTTTACCTGATGATGTGCATGACCCACCCTAGACGCTGTTTTTACTGGTTAGGGTTTTTGGTGGGATTGTTTGAGATTCACTCTCCCTATTTTCCTTCTTATTTTTTTTTTTTTTTTTTTTTTGCAGCACCAGGGATTGAACTCACAACCTCGCGCCTGCCAGGGCAGGCGCTTAAGGCACTGAGCCAAACTCCAGGCCCTGGTTTTTTGAGGCAGGGTCGCACTATGTAGCTCAGGCTGGCCTTGCACCTATTTTCCTTCTTGTTCGGAGCAAGATTCTGATTCCTCAGTGGTAATTGACAGAAAACAACTCTGCCACCTTACTGAAGAACTGGGCCTTGTCTACCCCCTAGTTATGTAATACATTTTACTGGTACTGTACATTAATATTTAGATAGCACAAAAATATTTTTTCTAGTAAAAGCCTCCTAGAAATAGTAAAGCCTTGAGACTGACATTTATTGATTTCTTTCAGAATTTTAAGCTGAATGGATTATCTCAATTTGATTCTTGAGAAAAAAGAAATTCCATTTAGTGGCATTGAGATGACCATAGTTACAAAGATGGAAACATTCAAAATTGGCTGAAAATAATACAGTTACATATTTTTTTCCTTAAGAGAAACAAGCCTGCACCTCCAAGTTTGAACTTACAGTGGCATGAATGTGGCTAGCCTCACCTGACCAAATTAGTTCAAAAGGATTTGTACCTGCTTTCACCTATAGGCATTTCCCCAACTCTGCATAATTTAAATATAATTTGTAAATAGCTGGTCATGTAAATAATTTAAAAAATCTGCCACTTTAGAGGCATCAATAAAGGGCATTTTAGGGTAATTAAATATGACATTTGTGGTGAATTGTCTTTTAAATGAGGAAGAAATGTAAAGATGAAACCACAGAGCTCTAGACTAGAAGAACAAATTACCATAAAAATGGCATGTCTTTTAATTCAGTCATGGTTTAGTAGAATCCTAGACTTTTTACTTAGAAAATTAAAATGCATTCACTCAAAATACAGGGTTTGTTGTAGACCAGACAGCAGTAGCAGTGGAGGGTGGGCCTGGGAACCTCCTGCCCTGGCTGCATGCAGTAAGGGTGTGTGTTATTTTAGAAGATTAGAACAACGGAATAACTGCCCCAGAGTTGATCTGATTTTTATGAGCACCATGTGAAACCAGTTCTAAACATACCAGTGATAGAAGTGATAAAATCCTCCTCCCCTATGGGACACTGCTCCTGCCCTCGACCTCCCCCACCGCTGGAGCTCTCTGCCAGATACCATGTAGGCATGGATGATCTGAAGGTCCCACTTTTTGAGAAATACTGGCAGCAACAAAACAGAAGAAAACCTTCCACGTCCTGTCTTATGTTCATATCAAACTAGCGAGGCCTGGAGCCATGAAGTTGCTTCCCTGTGCCTCGCCCTCTGAGCCTGGCTGCCGTGGAGCCGCAGGGGTGGCACCGCACAGCAATCATCAGCCCAGGGAGAACTGGAACAGGTGCCACCCTAGCTGATTGCTCACCCTGCTAAGCCCAGGCTAGTCACCAGCCAGAGGCATTTCCATGGCAACACAGCCATGCCACCTCTTCCTAAGGAGACTTGAGGTGGTGCTGGGAAGAGTTTCCTAGATGGCTGAGGTATGTGGTCTGCCACACTATCCAGGTGCCACATTTCATAATTTTTTTTTAAATAAAAAAGGCAATCAAAGGACTTCCCATTAATCTCAGCTTGCCACTCAGGAGAGCAAAACTCAGTCTGTGATAAGCCCAGGGCCAGTTTTTGCTGTGTTACTTCTTGCCTGATGTATAGAGCCCGTGTCACTGAGAAACACAGTTTTTTGTTTTCTTCCACCCAGTGGGTGCTGCTTTTTCTGTGTTAAGCACCCCATACTTACCTTGCTGCCTGTGACACTGTAAAGGGACCGGGGAAAGAACAAAAACAGATAATGCAGGTGGTTGTTGTTAGCCAGATGTTATTTCTAAGAAAGGCGCAGGCAGTCAAGTGGTTTGCTGATGTGTGTTTCACACACACGGTTCTGTTGAGTTTTACAGTGTGTGAAACTTTTGCTTGAGTTGGAGACCTGAGGTTTATTTGAAAGAATGAGGCTCCTGAAATAAACATGCCAGGGAACTAAGGGCATATTGGAGTGTAAATGAGAGAAGCGCTTCTATCCCGGCTGCTCCAGGGCTGCCTCCCTCAGAGGCAGGCTTTAGCAGTAGGTCTGCAAGCAGGAACAGGGCTGGCAGAGGCAGCACCTGCCCCCACCTGTCCCAGCTGTCCACATTTGGTGCAGTGTCAAGTCACGAAGATTGGGTGGGGGGCAACTCATCACCACTTTGGGACCCTGGCTTACCGTTCTTTTGACAGCTGGTTCCTGTTTGCTTGGTATTTCTGCATATTACTTCCCTCTGTGGCTCAGAACCAACTCTAACTCCACATCTAAAGGGTCTGGGGTAAATGGACTCTCCGAATTGGGAAGGGGGTCTCCAGTGCTCACATTTGCTGGGCAGTAGTGAGTCTGGGCAAATCCAGTTAGAAGGATAGTGTTATGGTTTACACATTGTGTCAACTTGAGAAGTCTAGAAGCTTAATTAAGTAACTCAGCTGCTCTACATCCTGTTCATTGTGTCAATTTGAGAAGGTCAGAAGTTTAACTGAGGGACTCAGCAGGGAGCCAGGGTTCTTACTTTGTAAATATCCTCATCCTGTGCAAAGGGAGGCAGAGATATTGGTGAAGCTACACCCACTCTGGAGGGAGGGGAAGGCCTGTGTGCAATATAAGGGGCTCTTGCCCCACTTTTTGGCTCTGGCTGCCTTTGCTTGTTGCTGCCTTGAAGTGTTGTCCCTGTGCCATGCCACCCTGCCCTGGAGCCAGCTGATTATGGACTGAAACCTCCAAAAACTGTAAGATAAATAAACCTTTCCTTTTTCATTTTGAGTGTCAGGTGTTTTGTCCCAGCAATGAGACTAAGAGTAACTAAGACAGATAGTTTCTAAGAGCTTGTAACTCAACTTTTGCTAACTTTAATTAAAATTTTTTTTAACATGTAGCAAACATGCAATAAATAACATGGAACAAACGTTCTTACTGTTTTCAAAGATATTGCTTTTAGATTATTTTTTCCTTTAAAAAAAGGAAATACAGTTTTTGTGTTTCACAATTTTGAAATGACAGTTTCTTGTGTTTGGCAAGCAGTTTTCCCCTTTTTCAGAACTGAAGATGAGACAAAAGTGTCATATAAAAAGCAGAATCAAATGAGCCTCTCTCTCCAACTCCCATTCTATTTTCTAACCAATGTCTACTCCTTTACTCAAGGGTCAAATCTAAGGAATTTCATTCCTTTCAGTTGTCTAGAACTTTTCTATACTGGATGCACCCAACTGTTAGAACTTTTCACTGCCCTGTTTTAAAAGCCTAGGAGTCAAAACACTGCTCTGAATGGGAACTGCTGAAGTAAACAGTGTATGATGGTATATTTTAGATGTTGACAACAGGTTATATTTATCTTTGGAGCTAAACACAGTCTTTGGTCCAGAGCTGTATTGTTCAGATTTGAGGCAGCTTGGGGGGATGAAGTGAATGGGGGGAAGAGAGAGAGAGAAGAGAGAAAACGAGAGTGCAGACATTGACTGACTCTGGTGTGTGTATGCCACAGAACCCTAATTTCAGTTTAAAATTCCATCTTGGTGGAATCTTGGTTCAGTTGCTACTATAAACTAGTGGGTATTAGTATAATCCAGCACTCTAAGGTGTAATCACTGCTTTCATAACAAATGTTCACATGGCCTTATTTTATTCTGTGTGAATGGTATATGTACAGAAACATGCAGAAAAGTACACCTGAGTGGGTGGATCATTGAATTATGACATCAAAGGGAAAGTACCATGCCTTTGCTACTTAGAATCCAGGTAATGAAAGAGAATATTCTGAGCATGCTTCCTACTAAGCTTCCTCTTTACCAGTATTTACTTACCTTTATAAATTAAGGAACAATCATTTGCAGCATGAAGATGCAAGGCCTGATTCTTGTAACAGAATTCACTCTTCCACTTGTCACCATTGATTCCTGTGGAGAAGAATGCAAGTGCTGTTGCTTACCACTACTAAGCCAACCTATTCTCTTCTCTGTGTTAAGTTCATGTACATTTTTTTTTTTTTTTTTTTTTTTTTGCGATACTGAGGATCAAACTCACAATCTTGCGCCTGTCAGGCAGGAGCTTATTAGGCCACTGAGCCAAACTCGCAGCCCTAAATTCATGTACATTCTGTGTGTGTACACATTTGTGTGTATGCTTATCTCAAAAAATCTAGTTAGTGTTTGATCATCATATTTAATAAATTAAAGAAATTACTTAGAAATGAATGGGAAGAGGATATGAGAAGTGAGCAAATGAGAAACCAATCAGAATACTCACTGTCTTTTGCATGTTATTTATTTTACTGTTAATATTTTATAAAGTCAGGCATTAGTAAAGGAACAAGAATACTGTGTCCTTGTGGCTTTTTTTTTCTTTTTAAGAAAAACAAGGATGTTAGGCAGGGGATAGATGTGTAAATTTGTTAACATGTTTTTGCATTCTGTTTCTTGAATGTAGATAGTATTGTACAGCTCCTCATTTGGAGTAAGGAAATCAAAACTGTCATCTACTTTGGGTTGCAGAAGCCAGGTATTTTGAACATTATTGATCTGTGGCATCAAAATACTAGTTTGTTTCTGAAATAAATTTTAAGAGTGTACTCTAAAAACATGTATCTTTCTAGTTTTTTCTCAAGAAAGCTTCTATTCTTTGAATTTATTTTTAATTCCATTTGTTCTCTTCTTCAGGAATATCAATTGTACATGTGTTAGATTTCTTTTGCTTTCCATGTCCATCATCTTTTGTATAATAATTTTAATGTTACTGTTTTCATTAGCTTTCCTGTTGCCTACCTGTCATCTTTTTCATGAACGTTTTTCTGTTTCTCTGAATGTTTCTGTAATCTTTTTGAATCTTTCCCTTCTGCTGCAGTGCTCTTTCTGCACTTTTTTGTAGTTTTGTAATTATTTTCTGAATTTTAGTGTCGTCTTTGATATTTTTCTTTTGTTGTTTTTAAGGAACAACCATGTGGTCTTCAACTTCTTTAAAAAGTTGTGAAGTTTTCCTACTTTTTTTGTGTGTGTATGTGTGGTTTTTGAGACAGAGTCTGGCTATGCAGTTGGGGCTGGTGTTGAGCTCACTTTGCAGCCCAGGCTGGTCTCAAACTTGCGAGGATCGTCTTGCCTCAGCCTCCTGAGTGCTGGGATTGCAGGCGTGAGCCACCACACCTGGCTTTCCTATATTTTTTGTAGGTAATTCCTTTCCATTTGACTTCTTTTTGACATTTTATCAGTTTTGTATATAGGTCCTTACCCATGTCTTTTAATCCAGAATCACCAGAAAATGTTGGATCTTTCTACAAAGAGAGTAATTTAAAATCAGCGTGTTAAAGCCGGGCGTGGTGGCGCACGCCTTTAATCCCAGCACTCGGGAGGCTGAGGTAGGCGGAGCGTTGTGAGTTCGAGGCCGGCTTGGGCTACAATGCAAGCGTAAGGCCGGCCTGAGCTACATAGTGCGACCCTGCCTCAAAAAACCAGGGCCGGGTGTTTGGCTCAGTGCCTTAAGCGCCTGCCCTGGCAGGTGTGAGATTGTGAGTTCAATCCCCGGTGCTGCAAAAAAAAAAAAAATAAATAAAAAATAAAAAATAAATAAAATCAGCGTGTTAAAATCTGTTGTTTTGGGGTCATAGCGCAATAGGTAGAATAGTGTTTTTTAAAAAAATGTCATTTCATTGATGAACTCTTCCTTAGTCTGCCTTTTCATACGAGTCTTAAAAGAGCAAAATAAAAGGTAGATAGTAGGAAGTAGGGAGATAGATCTTTCTCAGATAGGACAGGGATCAAGAGACAGAGGTAATGGGAGGGAGTTAATGAAAGAGGATGAAAAAGAAATTAAGATGTTTCATGTACCTGTACCACCTCCACACAAGGAATGTAAACATTATGTACTGCATACGTGCACCAAAAAAAGTTCAAATGCTCTGACATGAGAGTATTAAGGTACAAATTTCCTGATGCTTTTTTAATAACTGTGGAGATTGTATTATAGCAGTACTTTTTCAAATGATGCATGTTAGAGGTAAAGAATTTTTCACACTAACTTTAGATAGGAACTCTGAATTTTTTCCAATTTTTCTAGAAATGTAATAGCACAATACATAGTAAATCTCTCCGTGCCCAATTATTTCAGCAGCAACCATTTATTAATATCTAGTATTTTAATTTGTGGATTTTAAAATGTCTCAAGGTCTATCATGATTAATAATTACAAAAATCAGTATTTGAGGGACTGGGGATTTAGCTCAGCAATACAAGTGCTTGGCTGGCAAGTGCAAGGTCATGAGTTTGATCCCTAGTACAAAAAAAAAAAAAGATTAGGATTTGAAGCATTTTGAACATACAGAATTATAAAACCTTTTTTCCATTAAAAAAATCATTTTAAAAATCACCTCGTATATGTTTAGTATCTCTTTGGGAAACTGTGGTGCGTATACAAAAAAGGATGCATAAAAACTTGACTTTGGATTAAAATTCCATCTTGGCAGAATGCAGGTTCAGTTGTATACAGAACTTTTCAACATGTTTATGTACATAGGTATGTACCTGTAACTATAAAAATTTGTTTTAAAACAAGAGTTGTCTAAAATATGAATGCTACATGTAAGTCCTGTTTTGAAAGATTTTTTTCCTGCTTAACATCGTCAAGTGTTGAACATTTCCAGGGCTGTGAGTGTAATGCCACTTTATTCTTTTTGATATGATAGTGCAACATCCCACTGTTTGAGTGCTTCATAATTCACTAAACTACTACTTCATAGATGCTGTTGGAAGCAACGCTATAACTTTGTTCTTCTAAAGACTTCTTTGTATTTAGGTATGTTCCTATAACGTAGAATTTCTGGGTCAGAGAATGTGCAAAGTTAGCATGCTAAATGCTTCCAGTGCTTTCAAGAAAAATTACATTGATTTACTCCCCTCACCAGTGCTGCAATAGAAAAAATCCTTTCCTCATGTGATTTCTCCCCTGCTGCAAATTTGACGTAATTTTGACAAACTGTCTTTATCTACAAAGAAAACAGCTGTTTTAACATGATGACTTATCCAAAGAACAGCAGGTTGGGGCTCTGGCCAAGAAGGAAATTTAGTAATATCTATCTTGAAAAGATATTTTGCAGTGGTAGCACAAACCTGTAATCCCAGTACTCTGGGAGGCTGAGGCAGGAGGAACATGAATTCTAGCCCAGCCTGGGCAGTTAGTGACTTAGAGAGAATCTGTCTGAAAATGAAAAATAGAAGAAGGGCTGTGGGTGAGGCACAGTGCAGAGGCCTTTAGTTCAGTCCCCAGCACCACACATACACACACACACACACACACAGATACATTCAAGTTTATAATTTTAAACCTTGAGATACCTATTGCAACTATTTATTTAACAAATATATCTCATGTTTTTGCACCCTGTTCAACTCATTACCTTAGCGTTACTTAGCTGATGGACATGGTCAGTGGTTTTTAGGACAAATATAAGTCACTAGTATATTACTAATTCTTGCATGAGAAACCGTGAATGAAATATGTCACTCCCTTATATGGCATTTCCTAATAACTTATTATCGGGTTAATTATCTTATTGTGTTAATCTATTCTGAAGGTAGAGACATTTCCATTCTTCACGTAAGCAAGTAATGAGTAACTAAGATTCAGCAGTAACCAATATTCTAGAACTAAAGGGAAGACTTTAAATCTAAAAGTGTTTTTTTTTTTGTTTTGTTTTTTAGTACAGTTCTCCCCCTACCCCCCTGCCCTGCCCCACTCAGGTCCTATTATGTCATCATATTTTTCCACTTAGGGAAAAGTTACGTTCTTATACCTATTGAATGGGATGTATTAAATGTTTAGACCTTTATGAAGATATTCAGATGCAGAGAAAATCTAAAAAGTATTTGGCATGAATACTTGTATTCATACCACCTGAATTTAATGATTGATAACATTTTATCATGTTTTCTTTGTCCTCTACCATGCAAAGCGAAGTATGGCTTTCACCACCCATCACTCCTCGGTATTTGAACATGTCCTATCTTTTAAGAATAAGAACATTATAGGGTATCTTAATGAAAGTAACTTTTTGAGAATTAATTTTCTATTGTGGAATTTTTCTTTTTTAACATTTTGCTTTATGGAGTTTTTGTTTTCTTGAGAAAGCATCTTGATGTGCAGCCTGCAGGCTGGTCTGGAACTCATTGTATAGCCTAGGGGCTGACCTTGAACTAGCGATCCTCATGCCGCAGGTTGTCAGCTGCTGGGACTCCAGGTGCAGTTCTCCATGCTTGGCTTTTTTTCTTCGTTTTGAAATGTATAGCTTCAAAGATGTGGAAATGTTACTTGTTGCTTATGAACTTGGTAAAATTATGAGGCAAAGGAAGATTGTAATTTAGACTCAATAACTAAATTTAATAAATGTATTGAAAATGAGGCTAGAAGTGATAGTTTAATGAAAAATGGTTGATTATATGCAGTGTTTTTCTTGGTGTCTCATAGAAGGTATGTCCAAGGGGACTTCTAGTTAAGTAGTTGTTTATTACACTGTTTCCTGACTTTAGGAAATCTACATAAAGCACATTGGATCATAAATCAGGGTGTTAGATTCATGTACATTATAAACAAACATTTCTCAAGATTACCAGCTTCTGCTTCTGCTGTGGTTGTCTTTATGCTTCTGTGGGTCATGCTTGTTCTTGTAGCATTACAGCCTCTGGGCTCTAAATCAGACTTTCATTATTGTGGCGTAAAGTTACTCTCTCAAGTTACAAATCTGGGCTCACTATTCTTGGTAGCTAACAAAGCAGAAAGGAATTGGAAAAATATTTAAATACACCGTAAGATATCATTCGTTAAATAAACAGTCCCAGTGGGAGTTGCAGGGTTCGAATTACAAACTAAATTACATTTGTATTGTTGTTGTTATTATTATTATTCTTATTTCTCAGTTGCAGAAAGAATGAGTAGTAAAAGAGATTAGCTCATCTCTGCTAACCAATTCCTGGGCAGGAAAAGGAATCAACGCTTCCAACCGCTGCCTTGCTTGTGTTCCTCTCTGGAGCCCTAACCGACTGTTATCAGTTGGCCCTGTGTAATTTCTGGGAAGGCAGTTGATAAAGAAGCAATATATTCACTTTGTGGAAACAGTAAAACAAGGTGGGTAGGCAATGGAAAATTAAACTGCTTTCTTAGAAACAATATTTCCAACTGCTTTCCAATTTTTTTTCTGTGCATGTCCAACTATGTATCTCTTAGCTTGGGTTGCCACAACAAAATGCCATGGATGGGGGCTTTTAGTTTTCACAGTTTGGGAAACTGCTAAGTCCAAGAGCACGGCATTGGTAGATCCGCTGGCTGCTAAGGGCCATCTTGGTTTACAGATAGCCATCTTTTTGCTGTCCACTAACACGGTAGACTGGGCTGGGGGGCTCATCTCTCGCCTGTCTCTCCTTAGCGAGAGCACTAGTCCTACTCTTTCGTGATGACTCCACCTTCCCCTCTCACTTAAAGCCCTACCTCCCAAAACTATCATTTCGAGGATTCAGCCTTCAGCATAGGAATTTCAGAGGCTATAAACATTCAGTCCTCAGCAGTATGTTTCTCTGTACATTTTATTTAACAAAGTGTAGATAGTCTTTTGCACTTTGGTTTTTACATACTGTATCTTGATGTGTTTTAAAGAAAATACACAGAAGTCAACATTTTTTGTTATAAATGGTTATGTAGAATTTCAACATACTTACATATATTACATAGCGTATTGGGCACCCACTTCCTTCCCATGCTGGAGATTGAATTTAGGACCTCATACATTTGGGCAGATGCTTTATCACTGAGCTATACCTCCAGCTCCCAATATATGTAGCAATCACAATTTATTTAGCCCCCCTCCTATCAGTGGATCTTTAGTAATTTCCAGTTGTGTGCTATAAAAAGCAGTATCACATTGGCTGTTTTTGAAATCTGTATCTATATGTAAATTACTTAAGGGTAAATTCCTATTATTTTGAAATTATTGGGTCAGTTTGAATTTTGCTAGGTATTGTCAAATTGTCACCCAACCAGATCGTACCTATGTATGGTCCCACTAACTCAACAAAAGTTTCTAACAGTGTAATTCACTTGTTTGCCAATTGGCTATGTGAAAAATGGTGTCATTTAAATTGCCTTTATATAAGTTTTAAGTGAAGTTTAGCGCTTCTTTGTATGTTTTAAAGCCTTTTGTATTTAACTTTCTGTGACTTATTTGACTTTTTGCTTTTTTTTTTTTTTTTTTTTTTGAGGTCTCTTGTTATGAAAGGCAAAAAGAGAAATTCGGTGTTTTTCTTGCATACGGTGAATATTTGTCTGTTTTTATCTTTTGATTTTAATTATATGTTTTTCCCCAGATTGAAGATTTTATTTTTATGTGATCAGACTGATCATGCTGCTTTCAGAATGCTTTTGTCAAGAGGGCCCAAGCTGCTGCCATCACTCTGAGACTGAGCACTGGAGCAGAGCTGAAGATGCTTTTTAGTTTGCAGATTGTCACGTAGTCTCTTCTGCTTTGGTTTATGTACTCACAGTCCCCAAAGCCAGGTCCTCTGATTCAGCCTTTCTGGAAGTAAACCACCCCTACTCTATGGAGCTCGGGTGGGCAGTCACTTGGCTTCAGGGACCAGTCTGGAAGTTTTCCTGTTTCCTATGTAGATTTTGGACCAGTCCTCTTGTTCCGGCTGAACCCTGACCTCTAACCTCCAGAGGCAGCTGGTGCCAGTTCTGCAAAGTTTCTGACATTCTCAACATTAAAGCCTCCTATTCAGTCCTTCTCAGTGTGGAGCACTGGCCAACAGCCTCTGTTCCCAACCCCAGAGAGCTTGTTAGAAATGCATCCCTGCAGACCCCACCCCAGACCCCTGTCACTGGCCATTGCGGGTGACACTTCCTACAAGAAATGAGCGGCTGTCTGGCTGTCTGGCTGCAGGCGGGTGGAGCTTCAGCCCTTCGCTTGGTTTAATCACTTACAACTCACCTTTCTGCTTTCCATCTTCCAAAATTTGGGATAACATTGCCTACCAGTTAACATCTTTTGACCTTTTGTGTATGTGCTGCCGAAGTGAGCACATCTTTTGTCCTTTTGGAGTTTTGCCTTGTTTACTCTTAAGTGATTTTCTTGGGGTTTCAGGAGTTAAAATTATTTGCTATGTTTAGTGAAAATTATTTCACTTTTTTATGTTTATATATTTTTAAGTCTTTGCTCCATCTTGAATTAATTTTAGTGTGGGAAAAGAGAACTTCATTAATTTTGGTTTCAAAAATGACAACTACACATTTTAATTTTCTCTCTGCCATTGCCAGGTTGTTGTCCTAATGTAATTGATTAAACCATGTATATTTTCTTCCTTGTTTTCAAATTCAATCTCTGTTATACCCTAAATTTCCCTTGTATTTTGAGTATTTTAACTACTTTATATTATCTCTTATGTGATAATGATAACTACTGTTAATTTTTAAAAACTGAATTCAAATATTTTCATATTTTCCATTTACTTAAATCTTCATTTTCATTCATTACATTTTGTGTCCTTATTCAAAATGATGGGATCATTACCATGTTTTTATTTCTTATTAGAGTCTCAGAAATACTAAGCAGATGTGCTTTTGTGTGTCTTGTGTAATTTTTTAAAATTATAAACTTTATTTCTTTTTTCCACATATGACAAAGTTGAAGCCATTTCTAGGAGAATCCATTTTTAACTTTTGGGAAGGTCTATTGTTAAATTCAGTACAAAGTTTTACTGCATGCATGCAGTATAGACTGCTGTGATTACTGGTACCCAAACTGAGATGTTAAGTACCCTCTCCTGTCTTTATTAGTGGGCCAGCTTAAAGTAGGGCTGTTGGGTTTGAATCCTGCCATTACCACCTAGAGCTGTGACATTGGGCAAGTTAAAGAACCTCTCTGATGCTGTGAATTGAAGATGACAGTACCTTTACGGAGAGCTAGGGTTGGAGGTAAATACAGTCAAGCACTTCTCTGAATCCCTGGCCAAAGTAGGTACACAGCAAATGGGCCTTCACCTCTGAATTTGTGAGAAGTTGCTATGGATGAGTCTTGACAAGAATGCTCTTGTCAAGAGGGACAGTAAATTGTTCATCAGATGCGCTACTAGAGTGGAAGTTTGTAGGGAGTCTTCCATGATGATCTTGCCTTGCCCCATGCTAATGGACAGGAAAAACAACAGTAGTAAATAATAGATAATCTCTTAGGTCTTTAAACTTATCTGGCAATTCATTTGACAATTAGTTCTGCAGAATATGATAATAGAATTTCATAGCTGGAGGAGAGCTTTGAAATTACAGAATCCTTTAATTTTTCAGATGAGGAAACAGATCTAGAGGGTTAATGACTCACCCAAGATCATATAGTGGTGTGAACTTAGTGGCAGAGTTAAGATCAGAAACAGATAAGTTTATTTATCTTTTATGATGATCTTTGCTTGGTGCACATCCAAAGCCACCAACTGTGCTTGTGAACTGGTGCTTGTGTAGGATAAAGGACCCGTGAACTTGTAATGGAAACACTTTTGAGTTTTTGTTCTTTCTGAGTTTATTCAGGCCAATTACTCTCCTCTGACTCACAAGCACAGCTTTGACCGTGTGATACTGGGCTGTGAGCCACTAAATTTAGGGTGAGAAATGAGGTCTGGGGAAAGTCAGGCTTGACAGAGTAGGCTTTCACCCAAGTCAGGATAAAAGTGAAATATTGGACACGTAGATAAGCCAGAGTCTATTGGAGATGAAAGTCAAGAATAGAAGTCTTGGGTAGAATGTAGGTGTCAGAGCGACCGACAGGCAAGGATAAGGACCACACATGTGGACAAAAGCCAGCAGTTAGAGGTCCGGACTCACTCGTGTTGTGCAGCACGTGGGAATGGAACACAACTTCGGCAAACCTGAGCACCAGTCGGGACTGGACTCCAGGAATGTTCCTGCACTGGGAAGCATCGAGGAGCTTCTAGATTGAAAGAGGGACAGTTCCAAGCTGTGAATAGCAAATTGACTTTTCAAAGAATGACTTTTTTGCCTATGAGGGTTTAGATTTCCTGGTCGAGTTGCACCAACTGTAGCTGACTGAGGTCTCTGTGCAAACGGTGAATGGAGTGAATGAAGTCCTTTCTGGACAATTCCTGGTCCATCATCATTTTCTCTTGGTCTGAAGCTGGCCTTCAGAATGTCATAAAACTCAGCAAGGATTGGTGACACAGGCTTA
Source organism: Dasyprocta punctata (assembly GCA_004363535.1). Classification (NCBI taxonomy): domain Eukaryota; kingdom Metazoa; phylum Chordata; class Mammalia; order Rodentia; family Dasyproctidae; genus Dasyprocta; species Dasyprocta punctata. The sequence continues at coordinate 148,667 of RJWM01000494.1, read as the reverse complement.
TAATCTCAGTAATTTGGGAGCTGAGACAGGAGGATTCAAAGTTTGAAGTCAGCCTATGTAACTTAGACCCTGTCTCAAAATAAAATAAAAATGCTACTGTAAACTTCAGTGGTAGCTTGGCATATATGAGACCCTAAGTTCAATCCCTAGTATTGCAAAAATGAAACAAAACAAAACTAAATGAAATAGAAAATAATAGCTCTCTGACTCCCATAGCTTTTCCTCATATTCTACAAATTAATTTTTGTCTTGACTTAAGTAACATGTTAAGCATATTGTTTTTTTTTACTAAAGTTAAGTAGGAGTAACATTGAAGACATGGTCAAGATGAAAGACCAATTGTTTTCCCCAAATACAGGTTTACTTACTGAGCAAACAAACCATTCATATATAAATACAAACATTATTTTTTAGGGTCTTGAATTTGAAATAGTACCAGCATAAATATATTTGATTTTGGAGTAGTTGCTGTTTGTTCTGTTTCTTATTTTCCTTTAGAAAGCAACAGTGTAAGTTTAAGTGGAATTTTTGAATAAGCATGGAAGAATCTGTAAAAACACTGCTCAAAATACCCTCAAAAATACTGTTGTAGAGGCTGCTATGGTTATAAAGCTAAGGATTTGTATGTTGAAAGTTAATCTCCATTGTGAGGTATTAAGAGGTTTTGGTTATCTGTGTATAGTGTTTGGAGACAGGGCCTTGGGAAGTGATTAAGATCCGGTAAGGCTTTCAAGAGTGGAGTTCCTGTGATTGTGATTTGATGTTGGTGGCTTTATAAGAAGAGGGAGAGAGACCAGAAGAGACACGCATATGTACACTCCATCTCTGCTATGTGGTGTCCTGCCCTGCCTTGGCACTTTGAAAAGCCATCACCAGATGTGGGCCCTTGACTTTGGACAAGAACCATGACCTAAAACAAAACATTTCTTTTCCTAAGTTACCCATCCTTGGCTGTTTCATGATAGGAGCACAAAATGGACTGGTGAGAAACCGCCATAATCCCATAAATGTGAAAAATTTTGATTTGTAGAATTCATAGTTGGAGTAGAAGTGCTGCAGTAAATTATAACATTCAGACGTTAATCATGTTGTCACAAGGAAAAGTTAATTGAGATTTTAAGTTCAGATTTGGAGGATATTGAGTGATGGTGGCTGGTAGACCCTAATCTGAAAAGAACAGTTTTTGTTGAATTTATCTTGGTTTAATTGAAGTGAATTAAGTGAATGTTAATTTCTCATTTGCTCAGTGGATTTAAATAATCAGTCATGGTGAATTAGATCAGTGGACTTGGAAATCAGTGAGACAAGGACCACCTACAAAGACAAGTGAAGGAGCCTGTGCAGTTGTCAAAGTCATTAGCTCACGTGGGTTTTGCCGTTGCACTCAGAGAAGCTAAGAAACCCCCTCCGTGTCCCTCTCGCATAGTTCAGGAATGTTGGCCTCCTGGGAAATGCACAGTACAAGTTGTGCCGTTAGCTTTGCGTATGGTGAGTCATATTCTGAGTGGTCTTCCTTTTGTTCTGCTGTAGTACATAATTCATGCAAAAATATGGTTTCAGCTCTGTCAACTTCAAAGGGTTGCAGGGAGGCATGTATCTGGAAGGATTTGCTCAGAGACAAGTTCTGTTTCTCATTTGTACAACTGGGAGCTCAGACTATCTTTGATCAATGTAGTGGCAAGAAGCTGAAGGCAGCTTTTCAATTTCCAGCTTTACTTTTAAGCCTTTTGTTTTTCTTAAATTTCAAGAAGCTCTCCAAATGAAGGCTGTGTACATTTGATGTAATTATTTGGTTTATATTTGTACAAGCTAATCCCTCTAATCCCTCTCTTGTCTCTCCCTCTGTCTCTCTGTCTCTTATCTTCTATAGTGCTAGGGACTGAATGCAGGGCCTTTGCACTCACCTACATATCTAACCCTTTTTTATTTCTTATTTTCAGACAAGTTTTCACTAAATCATTAAATTGCCCAGACTGGGTTTAAACTCATGATCCTCTTGCCTCAGCCTCCCAGAGTGCCGGAATGACAGGCGTGCACCACCATGCCTAGTCATAAGAGCTAATCTTTAGACTAAAAATAAAATTTTGGATGCCTGGAATAACTAGTAGTAAAATACCCATTTCTTAAGTTTTTTCTTTTCTTTTCTTTTTTATGGTTTAACCAGAGCCCGATAGATGATGGGATTATGTGTGCTGCATAAACATTCAACATGTGATGGTTTGGACAGTATTTAAAAAGTGTGAAGGCAGTAGTAAAAGAAAACAGAACTAAGCTAAAAAAAAAAAAAAAACCTGCCTGTTCATTGGATTTTTTTTGTAACAGCAGTGGTGGTGTAATAGCTTCAGTGGTGATGTGGTTAACGGCAGTGATTATGACTAGCATTTATTGCAGTTGTACAATGTGTCTGGTACCATTGTTAGAGCCTTATGTCGATTATCTCATTTAATCCTCCCATAAACTGTATGAAGTAGGTACTACTACTTTCACCTCTGTTTTATAGATACGGATATTAGGCTTATAGAAATACAATAATTCACCCAAGATCCCACAGTTAATGTTTCTTCTATGAAGACCACAGAGAGTAGTGCTGTGCTTGGAGTAAAGATTGCAAGGTCTGTTTGCATGCTGTCTTGCTGGTCTGGGATGGAAAATGGGAGATTGAAGGAAGGATCTTTTTGAGAGTGAGCATTTCATCCCGCCTTCCCCCCACCATGAGAAGGCAGATTTGATTCCGAGTTGGTACTAAACATGAGTCTTTCTCCTAGCTTAGGGGAATATTCAAAGATACTACTTTTGCATCAGAGGGAGGCAGGATCAGAGGTGAGATACTGAAGCAGCCATCCTGATAACTAGGAGACTGCCTGGAATCTGAATTTACTTAAATAGTGAGGTGCAGCTGATCTTGAGAAAGAAAGGTAAGACTTGTTTTCTTATTTACCAACATCTGGAACAGTGACTCTAATTTCACTGGGCGTTAGAGTCATCTGGCAGGTTCATTAGAACAAAGGACTGACCCCATCCCCAGAATTTATGATTGTGTAGATCTAGATTAGAACTGCATTTCTTAACAAACTCCCTGGCAACAATACTCCTGCTGGTGGTGGTGCAGGGACCATACTTTGAAACTCTTTGTTCTAGAATATGGAGCTCTATGTAAACCAGATGTGGTGGCACACACCTGTGACCCCAGCACTAGGGAGGTTGAGGCAGGAGGATCACAAGTTCAAGGCCAGCCTAGATTATGTAGTGAGACCTATCTTGAAGGAGAGAGCAAGGGGAGAGAGAGAGAGAGGAAGATTATCCCTGTGTATTCAAAATATTGTGCTACTGTGTTTGAAGCTAAAAGCTAGGCCTTCTGTGTTAAAAGCATAATCGGGAGAAATGCCATTTAGCACAACACAAGGGCCGTTGTTTTCAATACTAGGCTCTTTAAAAGTCTTAAGAAGTGGGCAAAAAAAGCAACTATCCACTGTAATCACAGTAGTTAGGTGAATTGCACCTTTGTAGACCCATAAATTTACATTTTCTTGAACTAAGCCTGCTTCCTTTTCCCATTAACAGCTAGAAATTCTTGACTACTTGTTGATGGTGTTTGGGTGGTGGTGGGGATTTATACTTATGTGTTTTTCAAGATAAATATATGTGGATTTTTTAAAAATTCAGACAGGAATAGGGGCCTTAGTGCCTTTTCAACCAAAATTTCTCTCATTAGGGGCATTTAACATGGAAGCCCTGATATGCTGGTGTTTCTACCCACGTGAAGAGTCGTTGCAGGCTGCCTTGGATCTGTTTTCACGGGGATGGGGAGAGGGTTATTTCCACAGATAAATCTTTGGGGCTTCAATAATGACTCCCATTCTTCTCATTGTATATTAGAGGCATCTATTTATGAAAATAAATGAAAAAAAGAGACATATGGGAAGTGAAAAAGAATGTGAAGGGATTATAGACAGGTTCTTACTAGGCAGCTTTCTATTTCAGCTGTTCTAGGTTTATAGGAAAATGAATGGGAAGTACAGGCTTGCAATATCCTCCCCACCCGCCCTGGTTCCTCTTATTATCATCTTTTGCAAGTATGTTGCTTTTGTTACAGTTGATGAGCCAGCGTTGATAGTGTTTCCTTGGTTCATGAACTTAACTCTTTACACAATTCTGGTTGCAAACTGAGTTGACTGAGAATCAAATCAAATTCAGTGGTCAAGTTCAGTGTGGACATTATGGGGAAATTTGATTTGGTTCTTGTCCAGTTTGGTTCGTGACCAGAATCTTGGAAAGAATTAAGGTTATAAACTGAGCGATCACTGTACGTTATTAAGTGAGGTTCATAGATGATGTGAGGGTTCACTCTTTGTGTTACACATCCTCTGAGTTTTGACAAACGTATGCAGAGGTGTTTTCTACCTTCGTAACTATCATACAGCATAGCTTCACTGTCCTGAAAAATCCCTTGTGCCATGCCTGTTCTTCCTTCCTCTCGATTTTTTTGACTGTCTCCATGGATCCTCATTTTTGAGAATGTCATATATTGTAGTTGTACTTAGGCAGAGTGTAGGCTTTGCGGATTGTCTTCTTTGACTTAGCAATATGCATTGAAGATTCTTCCATTTGTTTTCATTAATAGTTTAATTGATAGATTTTTTTATTGGCTGAGTAATATTTCACTATATAGTTCTTCTAGTTTATCCATTAACCCATTGAAGGATATTTCCGTTGGTCGCAAGTTTTGGAAATTATGAATACCCTTGCTATAAATATGTCTGTGCAGCTTTTCTGGGTATACATTTCCAACTCATTTGGGTAAATACCCAAAACCATAATTGCTGAATTGTATGCTAGGAGTATGTGTAGTTTTTATAAGAAAGTGCCAAACCATTTTTCAGACTGGTTGTACCATTTTGCATTCCCAGAAGCTGTTGATGGATGTTTCTGTTGTTCCCTGTCCTCAGCAGCATTTTTGTTGCCAGTGTTTGGAGTTTAGCCATTTTAATAGGTGTGCAATCTGCATTTTAGTAATGATTTGTGATGTTGAGGGTCTTATTTTATTCTTACTTGCCATTAGTATCTCTATTTGACCAGGTGACTTTTCAGATCTTTTGCCTATTCTTTAGTTGAATTTTTTTTATTGTTGAGTTCTAAGAGTTTATTTTTTGTGTGTATATTTTGTCTGTCAGTCCTTCCTTTATCTGATACATGTTTTGCAAAGATTTTCTTTCTGTGGTACTTTATTTTTATTTATTTTAAAAATATTTATGCTACTGAGGTTTGAACTCAGGGCCTTTACATACAGTCTTAAGTACATTGAGCTACACCCTCAGCATTTTCGGTTTTACTTATTTTGCTTCTTGAGACCAGTCTCACTGTGTAGTTCAGGCTGTCCTCAAAGTCAGGAATACCCTCCTGTCTCAGCCTCCCAAGTGCTGGGATTTCAGGCAGGCACCATCACGGTCAGCTGCATATTTTTAATTTTGGAGACAGGGTACTGCTATTTGGTCCAGGCTGGCTTCAGTTATCATTCCTCCTGCTTTGGCATTTTGAGTAGCTGGGATTAACAGACTTGTGCTACAGCTTTTATTTTCTTAACAGCGTCTTGCGGAGCAGAGGTTTTTAATTTTAACAAAGATCAACTTATCCAGTTTTTCTTTCATGCATTATGCTTTTGGTATGGTATATAAAAAGTCACCATCAAACCCAAGGTCATCTGGAATTTTTCCTTTGATATTTTCTTAGAGTTTTATAATTTTTGCATTTTACATTTAGGTCTGTATTTTATTAAATATATCTAAATTAGTCCCTCTTGCACATGAATGTCTAATTATTCCAGAACTTTTTGTTGAAAGACTTATCTTTTCTTTATTGAGTTCCCTTATATTTTTTGTCAAAAGTTATCTGGGTATAGTGGTGCGTGCATGTAAATCCCTGGCATTCTGGAAACTGAGGAAGAAAGATTGCAAGTTTGAAGCCTCTGTCTCCAAACCCCATCCCCTTAGTGCCTTGGGAGAGCTAGTCTCATAAATAAATAAATAAATAAATAAATAAATAAGGGTTGGGAATGTAGCTCAGTGCAAAGACCCTAGGTTCAATCCTTGGTACTGCCTGTGCACCAAAAGCTTAGTTAACTGTATTTATGTGGGGTTCTGTTTCCTATTCCTAGACTCTTTGCCAACTTAATTTTAAAGTACAAATGTATGACCAGGGATATAGCTGGCAAGTGCAAGGCCTATCTTGAGTTCGATTCCTGGTTCCAAAACAAAAACAAAAGCAAAAACCAAAAAGCAAACAAAGAAACAAAAAAAAAAATTTCAAATGCACAGCAGTTTCTTTGGGTCTCTTCTCCTCTTGACCTTCCCTATACTACAGCTTGTATTTATGTCCCCGGCTCCTCATGGTCTCTGCTTGTTTGCATAGTTAGCTTTCAGTCCTTGAAACATTCCGTGCTCGCTTTGGCAGCACATACTTCCTTGAAATCTTCCTTGGCTACACTAAAAGGAATGAGCAGTATTTCACTTGTCCTTCTCCTTATCTACGTATCACTATTTTTCATTGATAAAGTCATACCTATTCTAGTAAATGAATGTAGAATCAAAATTATTATTATTATTATTATTATTATTATTATTATTGTTTTGTGGTTTCTAGGAATGAACTGCATCCTAAAAGTGAGGGACATCTGTTATCGATACAGCACTTTTTGTCTGTGTGTTGGCTCATTGATAAAATAGAAATAATACTCCTTAACTATAGCCGAGTAGTTTTTGTTTTCCTGAAAACTCAAGTCACATGATCTGTGTTGACACACATCAGGCAGGAAAGCCAGTGATGGTCCCCAGGTGCTGCCGGGCTCAGTTCCTGCCTCTCTGAACACACAGGTCATTTCCTCCCTGTTTTAATGCCTGTATTCTGGAAACACTGATCAGGTGTTTTAGATAACTGATGAATTTTCTTGGCAGAAGTTTCCACTCCCTTTTTAAGATAGTCTCTCTCTCCCATCTTAAAAAAAAAGAAAAGAGAAAAAGACTGGCTGATTAGCAGAGTACCTGAAAGTCTGTGATTTCACAGAGAACTTTTAGGTAAAGACATTGATCAGGTGCAACCCCAAAGCATTATCTTCGTCATTATAATGTAAGACACAGTGGTCGGTGTGATCCATTTAATACTGCTGCTAATCCGTGTAAGTCTAATAAAGTTAAAAGAGGCTTATCTATCTGTGCACTGCATAGACTGTACTTACTTTAGGTATGCTTACTCAAAATTTATACTTACATAGTTTTGAAAATATTTTTTTCTAAAGCTGCTTGTTTGAATTATTTCTTCTCCAGCATTATTCTCTAAACCACCTGCATTACGACTTTTAGTGAAAAATTCCATTGTGTCTGTAAAATCTGTAAAATTATCTGTGTACATATTCAATGTAACACTTTTCCCAAACATTTGGTAGTTTTTTTTTAAATAAACTATTGGATTAATGTCTGTCTTAGATGGTAAATTCATAAATGGAGGGGGAATAGTGGTGTTTTGTAAATCATTGATGAACACAGTTTAAATCTTCAAAAATGGGTTTATAAGTAATGAGGAAATAGCCACTATAAATAAAATATATTAATATAGAGGAATTAAAAATTGGGAGAGGCAAATCATAAATTATTTAAAATCGTTACAGCTGCTCTTTCTTTTGATTATTACATGTGTTATAATTTTTAAAATCCTTTAGTTTTACTGTGTCAAGGCCTTTATATTTAAAATAGATTTCTTATTGTAGTATGCATTTTGCTCATTATTTTGAAAAATTCTGACGAACTGTTATAGTTCAGGGATGAGTGTGTTTAGATCATTAACATTTAATGTAATGATTATGATGATATAGATATGCTGTTTTATTTTGTGTGTATATATGTTTCTCCTCTGTTACTTGTTTCTTTTCCTTTCTGTCTTATTTGTATTATTTGAATCTTTTAGTATTTCATTTTAACATATCTATTGGCTTTTTTATTTCTTTGAAAATACTTTTGTGTGTAGATGCTTTGGGAATTACAATAGGACCACCTAAACCCTCACTTAGTCTACTTAGAGTTAGTATCATACCAATTTAAAGTAAAATGCAGAACCTTCCAAACGTTAAAAACTTTTTTATCCTTCATCACTTAGCTGTGTGTGATAGTCATGATGCGTTACCTCTCTGTATATTGATAATCCTGTTAATGCTGTAATTTTTGTTTTCAACAACCATATGTTAAAGAACAACCATATTTTAAAGAAATTAGAGGAAAAATGTCCTTTTATATTTACCTGGGTAGCTGGGGATTTAGCTCAGTAGTGAATGCACCTGCCTGGCAGGGGCGAGGCTGTGAGTTTGATCCCCAGTACCAAAAAAACCAAAAACATATATATATATATATATATTTACCTAGGTATTTACTCTTTCTGTCATTTTTAAACTTGTGAATAGACCAGTTTCCTTCCGTGTCATTCCCAAAGTCTGAAACATTCCCATCAGCATTTCTTTTAAAGTCTGGTGAAGATGAATCTTTTCAGCTGTCTTTACATCTGAAGATGTCGTTTTTTAAGCTTGCCTTCTTGAATATATTATTGATAGATTTAGATTTGTAGGTTGGTGGTATTTTTCTTCCGGTACATTAAAGGTGTTTTTCCACTGTTTTCTGACCTCTTCTGGTTTGTGAGGAGCAATCTGAAGTTACTCAAATCATCCTTCCCTGTGTATAATGTATAATTTTTCTCTAGCTTGTGTGAATACTTTATCTTTGCTTTTTATCAGAGTATGTGTAGGTATGATTTTCTTTGAACTCATTCTCTTTAGAGTTTTATAAGTTTGCACTTTGATTTTTTAATAATTGGGAAGTTTTCAGCCATTATTTTTCAAATAGTTTAGCCACGTTTTTTTTCGTTTTGTTCTCTCTAAAAAAAAAAACAAAAACAAAACAAAAACAAAACAAAAAAACCTCTAATAACATAAACACTAGAGCTTTTGCTGTCTTCCCACATCTTGGAGACTCTGCTCATTTGTTTCAGTTTCGCTCTCTTTGTTCTTCATTTGAGCTAATTTTACAGATTCTTCAGATTCTTCAATTCATTCCGTCTTTTCTGTGTCATCTCTATTTTATTGAACTGTTCAAAGAATTTTAATTTCACATATTTTCTATTTCTGTAATAGTTCTTTTCTAGTTTCTGTTTCTCTTTTGAGAACTTCTGTCTTTCCATTCATTCCATTATTTCAGGGTTGGAACCTGAGTGTTTTATCCTATTAGAACTGGTCATGCATTACTAGTTCTTTGTATGTGGAGTGAAGCTGGATTGTATCCTGGACATTGTGTGTGGTATGCTGTGTAAATTCTGGGTCCTATTGATTATCTTCTGAACAGTGGATTATTTTGGTTTTAGCAGACAGTGAACCTAGTTAGATTCAGGTCGAATTTCTGTCTCACCTTTTGTGGGCAGAGGTCTAACTTCCCTTCGGTTTTCAAAGTCTTTGCTCTGATGCTGCTTTGGATTTTCCCTGGGCTTCTGCCTTTCATTTGTTAGTGGGAGACTTGGGCAGCGCTGTCCCGCTTAGTTCCGTTCTCAGGCCTTTGCTATGCTTTTTTGGGTCTGTATCATGAATGCACAATTCAGGATGAAGCCAGGAATTGTACTGGTTTGTGTATGGAATTAGAATATTCTCTTTTCCATCTTCTTTCTCTCTGTGATTTCCCCTACCCTCAACCATTTTTTGCCTGCAAGGACTCTTTTTCTAGGTGCCTTTATCTGGAAAGATAGGGCTTCATTTGGGGTGTCAGCTGTGTCCTCCTTTGTCTTCCTGCTGTGCTGTCAACTCTGTGACCAGGTCTTGTTCCAGGACAAAACTGTGAAATAAAAGAAAAAAATCAAGCAAGTTATCTTAGTCACTTTCTCGTCACTGGGACACACTACCTGACACCCACAATTTAAAAGAGGAGAGGTTTATTTTGACTCATGTTTTTAGTGCATAGTGCCTGGCTCCAAGGCTGGAAGGTGGGCAGAGTGGCATGGTGGATGGCAAGCGGGATGAAGTGGTGGGTTGGAAAAGGAAATAAAATCTTCCAGGCCGCATCCCCAGTGACCTACCTCTTCTTGAAGCCAGAGGATAGAGGACATTAGGCAGAGAGGGCCTAGGTCCTGAATAGATAACCTGAAGTAAACTAGAAATCAGGGCTCAAGTTAGTTGACAAAGGGCTCAAATAATTAATTTAAACTGACTCTAAGGGCCTAATGGAATGCAGGGGACAAAGAACAGGTCCCTAAACAAATGGGGGAAGCCCTGGAAGAAGTGAAATGCAAGTAAAGCAGTCTGCTTTCTGGACTTTGAAGGCCTACTAACCACCTGGAGCATCGCTGCATTGTGTCTTGTTCACCTACACCGATGTCTACAAAAGTCAGTGGACTTAAACACCTACGGTGTCTGCCTTATGGAACTGTTGGCCATAAGCCCCAGGCTCAACTCATCAGTACAGAAATAAAGCACTCAGACACCAAGAAACCGTGACAGGGCAAGCTTACTTCTGCAGGAAGGTGTACTACAAGCTAAGCAAAGGTAGCAGGCGCACCGAGGTGCAGCTGCAGTAGCACCTTGTATTTCCTGACCTGTCCCCCTTGGCTGACTTGAAGGTTCACAGTCTATCTCGACAGTCTTATTTAGGTGGCGTGAGGTGGGGGCCTGAAGGGTTGCTGGGCAGAGTGACAGGAGTCAGGGGAAGAAGGGGACATGGGGAACTGAAAGTCTTTGGTGTGAGGTGTTCCCAGAGTCCAAGCCACAGACAGATGTTCCTTGAAATTGTAACAACTGCAGCCTAAGTGTGAGGGGTGGAGGAAGGCAGAGTTTAAGATGGTGGTGCGCCTGTTTATGTCCTTTGATGGAAAAGGCAGTTTCTCACGGAACCCTTACCGGACAAGTGGAGAGCTGCTACTTTTGTTCTTTCTGATGAACATTTGGTCATTCCCCACTGCTTGCTGCTTCCTGTTTTGTTGGCTTCAACCTTTGTTGCCCCAAATCAAGGACCCAAAGCTAGCTTATGTTCTAACTGGTTCTGTTCTGAGCAAAGCCCAGGTCCTAATAGCTAGTCAGCTCTAAGCCTCCATAACCCGGTCACCTTCGCAAACCCCTGCGTTGGGAGTGCATGAAACCCTTGGGGGAATCAATCTCTAGATGAATTCATAACATGAACAAAACTTGGAAATTCACCTTTTTGAGATCGCTTCTCTAAGTTTGACTCCTTGCCACAATTCACCTTGTTTGTTAGCATTTCAGTCTTTAGATAATTACTTTTGTTTGTTTTTAGGGGGCAGCTATTGGGTATTGTACAAGTGGTTCTGCTAAATCTAAAGAGCAGAACTTTTCTGATGCAGACCATGATGTATTCTTCCCTTTATTGTTCATCTCTAGCCCCTGGGACTCAGTTTCTGCTGTTTCCAGAGTTTCTAGTTATAAAACGCAAAGAGGGAGAGAGAGAGAGACAGAGAGACAGAGAGACAGAGATAGAGACAGTGAGTAGCTGTATTGGACCTGTATTTACCTAACCATAGAGGGCCTGGGGTTTTCTGCACCTGCTTAGTTTCCTGCTTTTCCTTAGTTTCTGCTTTTGAAAGGACTTCTATGCCTCAAAGAGGAGATTGCATGGTGACAGTAAAGATGATGCCAGTATATATTCAAACAGAGATTGCAAAGAAAACCTCTGTTTTGCTAAGGAATGACACTTTGGTGTCAGGCTAATGTAAATGAGCAATTTCCACCCTCTCATGATTTGGAAGATATTTAGTGGAAAAAGCCAAATGGAAGCCGTTGCCTTTATCTTTTACCTGGGAAATGGTAAATCAAGAAGAGTATCATATCCCTGGAGGAATTGCAGAGATTAATGTGCAGGGATCAACAACTTGAAAGATACATGGGTGATGGTTCCCACCCATTAACTCTATTTGGCCTAAGACAATGACAGTGAATTACTGTAAGCTTAATCAAGTGGTGACTCCAGTTGCAGGTGCTGTGTTGAATGTGGTTTCCTTGCCTCAGCAGATTAACACATGTCCTGGTGTCTGGTATACAGCTATTGATTTAGCAAATGTCTTTTTCTCCATACCTGTTCATAAGGCCCACAAGAAGCAATTTGCTGTCAGCTGGCAAGGCTAGCAATACGCCTTTGTTGTCCTACCTCAGGGGTATATGAGCTCTCCAATCGTGTGTCACAACTTAGTTCACAGGAACCTTGATCATCTTTCTCTTGTGTAAGGTTTCACACTGGTCCATTACAGTGATGATTTTATGTTGACTGGACAGGTGAGCAGGAGGTAGCAACCACTCTGGACTTGGTAAAAACATTTGTGTGTCAAGAGGATGGAAAATAAACCCAGCAGAGTCATGGTTCCTCTGCCTCAGTGAAATTTCTAGGAGTCCAGTGATGTGAATCACACAGAGATAGCTCTTCTAAGGAGAAGGTTTTACATCTGCCCTCTCCTGCAAGAAAGAGGAATAATGCATAATTGGGCTGTTTGGCCTGTTCTTCACTTGAGTGTGTTACTCCAGCCCATTTATAGATTGACTCAAAAAGCTGCTAATTTTAAACGGAGCTCAGAATAAGAGAAAACTGCAACAGGTCCAGGCTGCTGCGCTGGCTGCTCTGCCCCTGGGTCCCTATGATCCAGCAGTTCCAATGGTACTTGAGGTGTCAGTGGCAGATGTGGACACTTCTTGGAGCCTGTGGCCACCCCCATAGGTGAATCACAGTGGAGGCCCTTAGAATTTTGGAGTAAACCTCTGTCACTACCTTGTGGACAGCTATGCTGTCTTTGAAAGAGAGCTTCCGGTATCATGCTGGGCCTTAGGGCAAACTGAATGCTTGTCCATGGGAAGCCAAGTTCCCATATGATCTGACCATGAGTGTCACTTAATCCACTGAGTCATAAAGTTGAATGTATACAGCACTACCCATTATCAAAAAAGAAGTGGAATATATGTGATTGGGCCTGAGCAGTTCTTGAATATATGAGTGTTACATACAAATACTTATGTTTCTTACTCTTTGTATGTTGTCTTCTGTCTCCCAGTGTGCATCTGTGACCTCGGGGGGTTTGCCTTATGATCAGCTGACAGAAGAAGACAAGACTAGGTCTTGGTTTACAGATGATTCTGCATGTTATACAGGCGCCTCCTAAAAGCAGACAGTGGCAACACTACTGATAGCCCCTTTCTAGGACACCCCTGAAGGATAGTGGTGAAGAGAAATCTTCTCAAAGGGCAGAACTTTGGGTAGTGTACCTTGTCATACATTTTGCTTGGAAGAAGGAAAATGGCTGTATGTGTGATTATATACCAATTTATAGGTATATATTGGCTGTGGCCAATGATCTGGCTGGATGGTCAGGGAGTTGGCAGCAACATGACTGGAAAATCGATGAGAAAGATATTTGGAGAAGTATGTGGATAGAGCTGTCTGTAAGGGTGAAGGATTTGAAGATATTTGTGCCCATGTACATGCTCATTAAAAGGTAATCTCAGTAGAAGAGAATTTTAATAATCAAGTTGATAGAATGACCTGTTGTGTGGATAACAGTTCCTCAGCCACACCTGTCTTTGCCCAATCTGTTCTTGAAAAAAGTGGTCATGATGGCCAGGGGTGGAAGTTATGCATGGGCTCAGCAACATCTGACTACAGCCACTGCTGAATGCCCAGTGTACAAGCAGGAGAGACCAATTCTGAGTCTTCGAAATGGGACCATTCCATGGGGTGATCAGCCTGCAACCTGGTGGCAGGTTGATTATATTTGACCACTTCTGTTATGGAAAGGGCAGCATCTTATCCTTAGGGGAATAGATAACCGTTTCTAGTATAGATTTGCTTTCCCTGCATGTAACACTTCTACAAAAATAACTATCCATGGACTTTGAGAATTCCTTGTCTACCATCATGGTGTATTTCTCACAGTATTGCTCCTGACCAAAGAACATACTTCATAACCAAAGAATTAAGGCACTGGGCTCATACTCAGTAACGCACTGGTCTTTCCACGTTCCCCACCATCCAGAAATAGCTGTATTGATAGAGTGATGGAATGATCTTTTGAAGATACAATAACAGTGCCAGCTATACAGTGCCTTGGCAGGACTGGGGCAGAGTCCTCCAGAAGGCTGTATGTGTTGTGAATCAGCATCTAGTATATGGTACTATTTCTCCCATAGCCTGGATTCATGAGCTCAGGACTCAAGGAATAGAAAAAAGAATAGTACCACTCACCATTACCCTTAAGAACTCAATAGCAAAATTTTTGCTTCCTGTTCTAGTTACCTTATGCACTTCTGGCCTTTAAAAAAAAATTCTTCTTTTGAGATAGGGTCTGTCTGAGTCTCTTTAGATTCCCAGATTGGGCTTGAATTTGGGACCTTCTCACATCAGCCTGCTAGGGTGCTAGGGTTACAGGTATGAGCCACCACACCTGGGTTCTTATAGTGCTTTTAAAATGAGGGGATAGTTAGTTGGTTTTAAAATCAGCCTTATTAGCCTGTTGGACCCACCTTATTGTTAATAGTTGATCTCGTTTATCTTTTAAATAAGATAACCTGTGAAAACACTGAGGTTGACCCTTGAATCAAGTCATGAGATATATATTTATTCTTCTATTTTCCATTTCCTCCATAGTTTAACTCCTCAGTTACCAGGATAGGCAGGTGCAGATTAACAATGATAGGAATCAATTTTAGATAAGTGCCACTTAATCAATAGGCATTACACTCTTACTATGGGCAGAGTTCATGGTGTTAGGTAATGATTGTTGATGTGATAGACAAGCTTCTACATTTGACAAAACACCCAAAATAAATACTTAAACCATCCCTAATGTAGCATAGAGAAGAGATAAAATTTATGTAATGCAAAAAGACCGCAACATGTGGAAAGAATCTAGAAGCAACTCAAGTAGTTTGTTCCTGTGATCCTGACTGGTGTCAAGATTGTTCAGACTAAGGATGGAAACTCCCTGTGTCCCTCACCTCCCCTTCCTAAGTCTGTACTCTGGTCTCCGATCGCTCAACTCCCACATTTATTAGCTCTTGAACCTTGGATTGTTACTTAACAGTTCCCTGCCTCAATTTCCTTATCTGTAAAATTGAGGTCTATGGCATTTTTCTCTTGGAGTTATGAAGAGCAAATAAACATGTAAATTAGAACTTGTGTCCAACACGTTGTAAACGCATGCAGATGCTTAACTAAAATAAATAAGAATTTCTCATTGCCACATGGAGGAGTAAATGGTTTTTATTAACCATCTTGAGTGAGCTGGTCAGAGGATGGAATTGCAGACAGATTCTTCTGGAATTCTGTCATCCTTTGCTTAGGGTTGGCTGCTGCTGCGACGTGTAGCATGGCTCATGGGATGTGTGAACTCACAGGAATAAAATTGTCTTCTTCTGGAGCAAATTAACCGAGAGCTATAGCCTTAAACTTGTGACAGCCTGACTTTCAGGTTTCTGAATTATACTTTGTCTAAGTGGGTTCCAGTATTTTTTTCATATAGCAATAAATACAGTGAGAGGAGTTCATTTAAAAGTTAACCACTCTCAGGCTGGAGATACAGCTCAGCAGCACAGTGCCTACCTGCTAGGTGTGAGGTTGTGAGTTTGATTCCCAGTACCTCCCTCCTCCCCCAAAAAGTTAACCACTCTCTGGTCTTTCTTTTCTGGAACTGTTCAGCATTTGATCAAAAACATATTATTCAAAATCAATAGTGGATCACCCCACTTTTACATTAGCAGTGCTTAGCACAGTTGCAAAAAATGCAGTTTAGTTTTAGTTTTGTGCTTTCAGACTGTACCCATGCTTTGGGTACCCTGTATGTAGCCTTTGCTTCCAGGTCTGCACAGAGAACTGAAAACACAAAAAGGTACAAAATGGACAAAACCAACAATACTTCCCCAAAGGGCCAAGGGGCTCATCCTTGTATGCCTTGAACCTGGTTGGAACATCTCATGGTATTTTTGTATGTTAAGCATGTTGTTAAGAGCATTGAAACTTGACACTGAGAAAATTATAAAGTAGTTATTTCCCCAGAGTAATTATGACTCACATGTGCACGCTAGCTCCCAGTGGGTTTTCAGGTAGGGTTTATTAATCTGTCTCATGGTCCTTTAAGCAGTCCAAAATAGTATTGTTTCCATTTTGCTTTTGCCTTTGTACTGTCATCTGGTGCATTGGTTATTTTAAAATTTTTTATATTTACTCAAAATTCAGTAGGTGCAAAAAAGTTGTCAGTACAATTTTAAGTCTGCATTCCTGAATTGTCTCATAATCACCCAGTTTATCTCCCTAGAGGCAAATGCTTCTTTCCTTGCTCTTGTAACATGTACACACGTACATATGTACATATGTACACATTCTTTCTCCCCACTGCTGCCAGGTTAACTCAGTTGATGGACTCGTGTAATCTTTTTTGACAGTTTGAAACCTTTATTAATCACATTGATTAACATGCATTAGTAGGTTTTTAAAAACAGTTGTGACTGAAGGAAGGGAGAAGGAAAAAGACATAAATTTATAAATAGGTATACATAGGACAGTTAAAATGACTATATTACTAAATGCATTAGCTATTGAAAAAGAAAAGTTAATACTCATGATTTGATAAATTTTGCATGTCTATATCTGTCAATATGAACACCCCTATGAAGGTAACGATATGCAATATTGTAACTACTGCCAAATTTCAACCATCTCACTGTGTAAACCTACAATGTTATCGTGTCAGATTTGTTGTTGTCGTTTGTCTGTCTTTTTCGCTTTTTGTTTCTGTCTTCTGTGTCCATTTTTTCTTAAAAAAAAAAACAAAAAACCAGTTGTGACTAGTTACACAAACTATCCCTAAACTTGCATGTTCTGTTTTGAACTTGTTATTTTTGGTTTTCATGCTGTTTCTCTTATTGAGAGCTGTTAATTCCTGCTAGCAACACACCTATGTCCAAAAGTTGTGTGTCTAGTTTTTCATTTCTAATCCAGTATAGGCAAGGAAAGCTGACCTATTTTATAGTTGTGTCTCAAGAGAGGTCAAGTGCTGTGAATCATAGTCTGAAGTGAGCAAGGGAACCTGGGAGATACTTGAATGGAGCCAGGTAGAAAACTTCTTGGTAAGAGAAAACATGGCCAGCAGAGCAGGACCTTCTGGTTTTTTTTTTTTTTTTTGCGGCACCAGGACTGAACTCACAACCTCGTGCCTGCCAGGGCAGGCGCTTAAGGCACTGAGCCAAACTCCCGGCCCTGGTTTTTTGAGGCAGGGTCGCACTATGTAGCTCAGGCCAGCCTTGCGCTCGCGTTGTAGCCCAAGCCGGCCTCGAACTCACAACGCTCCGCCTACCTCAGCCTCCCGAGTGCTGGGATTAAAGGCGTGCACCACCACGCCCGGCTAGGACCTTCTGGTTTTAAAGGGGGTGATTGAGTTGTGTTAGAAACAGTTTTGTTGAGTCAGAGTAGGAGGAATTAACTTAAGATTTAAAGATTCTACAAATACTGACTGAGCTTGTTCAGTGTGCCATCTGGCAGTTGGTACTGTAAATCATGAACAGATCAGATGTGCTAGGTGCTGGTAAATATCACAGAAGTAAATAAATAAGAAAGAAAAACAATTAATGAACTAAAGGAAAAATGACCGACCCTTCCCTGCATGCATGCAGAAGGGGCAAGAGTGTTGCAGGTGGACCTAAGCTAGTGGGATGGTCCCAAGGCAGTACTTGTCTAGCCTGTTCCAGGAAGAGGGGTGTTAGAGTGAGCAAGACAGCGAATAGGAGCAGGCTAGTCGGTGAGAGGTGCGAATGGGGCAGGGCTGATTTTGTGGGCCCTTGGAGACCCCGTGGAAGGCCTTGGCTTTTGCTCTGAGTGACACAGGATGCTGTCACTAGGTTGCATGCAGTGCAGTGATACCAGTTCACTCACTGGTTGTGCACTGGGGAAAGATTTCAACTGACATCCTGATGAATTGTGGCTTTAACATATCAGAACCCAAGGATGGCGATGCTCATGGACAAGTTAGCGGAAGAAGCTGTCCATGTTGTTGGAAGAAGCTGGATGTGGTTGCTGCATTCCTACCAATTTGGGAAGCAGAGGCAACGGCAGAGGCAGAGGACTGCTTGAGCCAAGGAGTTCGGGACCCAGTCCGGGCTATGTACATAAGGAGACCTTGTCTGAAAAAGCAAAACAAAACCAAAACCATCATGATGGAAGATGGTAACTGATATTAAATGGGAGCTCCTCGTCCGAGGCCTCCATATGGCCTCCCCACGCCCATGCCCTGAACCTTGCCCAGGGGCTATCTTCTGGTCTGTGTCTTCATTTCCCCATTTCTCCCCTGGCAGAAGACACCTCAACACCAAAACTGTAATGTGGGCTTCTGTTTTATAAACATCACAATTCTGAAAACAGTTACAGTGCTACATGCATGGCAGCCTTTAAAATCCTTTTCTAAGGTGCTTGGGACCCTCCTTGTGAAACACAGTGGCATTTGTTTCTCCTAGTCCCCTCTACCTCCTAAGCATTTTATGTCATTCTAGTGTTTTATTCTTTCTCTGTTTGCAGACACTCAACCTTCTGGTGTTGCCACTGATGTTGCGCCCTCCGCCCTTGGTCTCCCTTCTTTATAAACACTCGCAGGGTGAATTCGTTACTGCTTTGGCTTAAACCGTCTTTTGGCAGGGGTCACAGATTCCCACTGCCAGCTCTGATGCGTGAGCTGTGTTAGTTTATGTTTCCTCAAACTCGCTCTCTGTCCCCTTGTCTTTTATTGGTGCGTCCATTCTTCTTGTCTCAAAATAAAGCCCATCTTGACACATTTTTCTTTTTTGTTGCTTTTCTAAATCTTATAAATCCTCTACTTGGAGTGTCTTTCGGGTTCACACTTTTTTCTCTTTTATAACAGATACTCCACATCCCCACTTGCTCCATCTTCTCAGATTCCAGCCACGGCAGCTGAGTAGCTAATTTTGCAGGCAGCCTCCTTCCACTTCAGGCTTGCAGGTGACACATTCAGCTACTGTTTGTTTTATACCAGGCAGGGCGGGAGGCCTTGGGGATGCAGACAGGCAGGACCCCTGCCCTCAGCAGCTTGCTCTGTCGGGTGAGCTACATAAGCAATGGAATATCTGTGTTTGGCGCTGTGGAAGGGCGGGGGTGGCAGGGCAGAGGAATGGGGGTAAGAAATGCTAGATGGGAAAGGAGTTTGCAGTTTAAAACAAAATGATCAGGAAGGGCTAAGAAGGGAACTTTCAACTTTTTTTTTTAATTGAGGTAAAATACATATAACATGAAATTTACCATTTCAACCATTTTTGAGTGTATTATGTTGTGTTGCTAAGTGCATTAACATTGTTGCACAACCACTGCCTCTACCCCTCTCCCAGACTTTATCATCACCCCCAAGTTGAACTCTGTACCTGCAACAAAGACTTCTTATCCATTCTTTCCCTCAGCCCTGGCAACTGCCTTTCTGCTCTTTCTCTATGAATCTAACTATTCTTGGTACCTCATGTAAGTGGAATCATGGAAATATTTGGCCTTTTGTGACTGGACTATTTCATTTAGCATTGTGTCCTTAAGGTCACAATGTAGTATGCATCAGAATTTCATTCCCTTTGAAGGCTGAATAATATTCCAGTGTATGGGTATACCATAGTTTGTTTATCCATTCATTTGTTGTGGGGCATTTGGATTGGTTCCACTTTTGGGCTATCACGAATAATATTATGATCATGGATGTACAAATATTTGAGTCTATGTGTTATTTCAGTTCTATGTGTTATGTACCTACAAGCAGCACTACTATATCACATAATAATTCTGTGATTGAAATTTTGAGGCATTGCCATAGTGTCTTCCATAGTGGCTGCACCATTCTGCATTCCCGAGAATACAGACCTAAAAGGTTGTGGGGAGCAAGCCATGAGGATATCTGAGGAAGAGGTAACTTCACATTAAGGATGCCAGTTTGAGAGTGGCTGCCAGGAGTGAGGCTTGTGGGAAGCTAGTGCAACTAAGAGTGGGGAAAGTGGAAAAGTAGAAAATCAGATTAGACAGATTAGAGAGGGAACAGGCATTCAAATTATGGAGGGCGTTGTAGGTCACTATAAAGACTTTGATTTTACACTCAGTGATGTAGGGAGAGTCCTTAGAAAGTTATATCACATTCATATTTTCTTAAATCATAATTATCATCATCAGGTTAAATCCCATCTTAGGTCAGATCTCATCTTAAAAATCAGTCTTGGCCGGGGATTTAGCTCAGTGGCACAGCTCCTGCCTGACACATGCGAGGTCCTGAGTTCGATTCCTGGTACCAAAAAAAAAAAAATCAGTGAGCCTTCCCAAATGTTTAGCATTCTTTCCAAACTGCTGTAATTCCACCTGCCCAACTGTATTTCCCATGAACTTGATCATGCATATTGGGAGCTGTCTTGTCTTCTACCAGGCAAATTCATTTCCACCTCTGTATGTGGCTCACATGTGTTCTGCCTGGAGTCTCCTTACCCATTCTCACAACATATTCACAGTGAGCTTTTCCTCACCTCATTCCAGGTTGTCTGCATAATCATTATTTTATTTAGCACAAACTCATTTTAGTTGTGTTGTTAATCTCCCCAATTAGGTGATAAAATCCTAAGTTAAGATCATTTCTCCTAGAGCTTTTGGTTTCTTTCTAGTAATGAGGATGATTATTATTTGTATATGTAAGCCCAGCTCCTCTAATATAGGACAAGGGGGGCACACAGCACTTTTACAATAAATGGTTGTCGGTAGGATGATCTGTACTTGTTGGTAAACATATTATAGTAGTTTATTTGGGTAATAGAATTAAGTAGGTACCAGGTATGCTTTTTTATTAGCATGTCTAAATTAGCATTTTAAAAGCTGAAACACAAAGGTTTTTTTTACATAGTTGCTATACATTTTTTAAAAATTACCTCATGGAAACCAAAACATGCCAATTAAATGTGTATCTAACACGTATCTTTTCATGTCAGAGAAAATAGTGGAGTAGAAATTCTTCGTTTTAATTTTACTATGCAGAAAATTAACAATGGTTTACAAAATGTTAAAGCATTTAATGCAAGAATATTCATCTAAATGTCTCACATTAAATACCTGGGAAAACGAATCTATTCAGTGTGAGGTTTGGGTTCAGTCACCTCTAAGTATGTCTGCTAACTCTACTGTCAGGACTAACTTCAGACACCAGTCATGTGCCATTATTTTGTGTTTAATTATATGGCCTGGAAGTGATTCAGTAGGTTGTTGTTATGAACAAGTCCCTTATAGCAAAAGCACCATCCAGAATACAAAATTGCAAACACTTTGCCACCTATAGCCATTTTTGTTTCATAAAGGAAATAAAACATTACAGACAAATGTACTTGGCCCATCATCTCCAGTCTGATGTCTGTCCCCGTCCTGCAGTGAATTGCTCATTAAGGATCCGGTGCCTCTTCTCTTAGTCTAATATTTTTGCATATTTTGGTATTGTGTTCATGACAAAGTACTGTGTTGTTTTATCAGTTTTGAAAACTTACACAAGTGTTGCATTATAATAGTTGTCATTATATAATCTGCTTTTCTGAGACATTCCTTGACACAGACCAAAAGTATTTGTTTCAACTACTATATAGTAATTCTGTTTTTTATGTAAATGATCTTATATTTGTTCATTTACTTATTGATGAATGAATATTTTGTACATCCCTTTGGGCATATACTAAGGACTTTCTATGAGGAATTACCCCTCCATTTGGTGGTGTGTTATTTATTGGGTGCCTCACGACTGAGTGGGACACACCTGGATAGAAAGTAACGAGGTTGGGAGCAACAGTCCCAGTCGTGGAGGGACACAGTTGAGCACCAGGCCCAGTAGTTGCCTTTGAAAAACTCTAGAATCCAGTTGATGAATCAGATTCATAGATTCCATGGTAAGCTGTGCCCACTTTTGCTGCTTCTTTGATGTTATTAATCAAATGACTCTTTTTGTCTTTGTTCAAACTCCTCATGAAGGAGGATCTGATTGGATGTCCAAAAAGTGACTTTCACAAGGAATAAAGCGTTGTATATTGCCTAAAGAAGACTTAAGCCAAGTAAGATAGTAAAGGTTTAGTGTCTGAAAAGATAGACTTGTTTTCTTATTGACATCTTGTCTATTAAATGTGTTGTCTAGGTTACAATATATATGTCTCCAGTGGATTAATTGTTTTCAATATTTAATTTTGAAATAATTACAGACTTACAGAAAAGTTGGCAAATGGAACAAAGAATTCCTATATTCCTGGATTCCTCAGTTGTGCCCTACTCTGTGTGAGTGTGTATGTGTGTGTCTGTCTGTCTGTCTGAGTCTGTGTGAGCTCTTTAGTTTATTTTTAAAGTAAGAGTAAGCTGTAAACATGATGTCCCATCACATCTAAGCACGTTAGTATTTTCCCCCAAACAACATTGTTCTACGTAACCAGAATACAACACTCCAAATAGGGACACAAACATTGGTACAACACTACCATTCGGTTTGTAGTATCAACATTGTGAACTCATCCATAAGTGTTTTTCCTTCTGGTGCCAGATGCTGTCATACATGTGTGTGTGTATTCACACACACACACACACACACACACACACACACACACGTCATTTAATTTTCATGTCTCTTTGGATTCCTTTAGTGGGAAAAGTCCTCAAATTTTCCCTGCCTTTTGTACCCATGACAGTTTTGAAGAGTGAAGTCCATTGATTACATGGGGTGAAGGACCTTTCTGATGTTCCCTCATGAATGGGCTCAGCTAATGCCTTTTCAGTGGAGAGCATAGACAGGAAGCCATGCTGTTTCTATGCCATCACATCGGAGCCCCAGGATGCCACCATCACTGGGAATATTAACCCTGGCCACTGTTAGGTTGATGTATGCCATGTTTACCCATATTAACTTTATTATTTTTCTTTTTGTAACTGCATAGTATTTTGTGGGGAGATTTTGACGATTTTGTCAAATCCTGTTTCTCATCAAAACTCAATCCATGTATCGGGTAATCATTACCACTTGAATTGGCTACCTCTTGTGATGATAGCAAAATAATTCCTCCTGTTTCCAGCATTCTTTACACATCTCATTGGGAGGGAATGGGAAAGATCTGTCTTAGAACAGATCCCTTCCTTAAGAAACTTTCAGAATTATAACCATTAGGTATTTCAATTTTGATGTTCTTGATACTATGCCTTAAGTACTCTAGAGAAAATGTTAATAGATGCCTTTAACATTTGGTAGAAAGTGGGCTGATTCAGAGATTGTGTGGTCTGTTCTTAGACTGTTACCAATAAAACTGTCACTGAAGGTAAAGGCACTTGATTCTTGATTTGCTCTCATCTATCTATGACTGACACAGATTTAATGTGTTCCAATCATACTGGAGGAAAAGAAGATAACTTCATGCCTGAGAAAACATAAGCGATGATAAATCCTTTCTGCATAACTGGTGGTCATAGTTTGGAAAACATCGATCTATGGATGGGATTGTCTGTCTCAGTGTCAGAATAAACTTGTAGCTTCAAGGTACATAAAGTCGCATTTGTAGCAAACTCTGGATGAAATAGCAAAGCCTTCCAGGTTGAAACAATTGGACTAAGTTAAAATTGAAAAATGATGTATTCTTGGATCTTCAGGCCAGCACATTTAAGTTCATTTTCTCCCCAGACAAGACTTAAGTGACACTTTGAACTACAGCTCTGATTTAAGCTTTGCAATAAGCACCATCAGAGTACCTTTTTCTTAAGATGCCTACTATCTCTAATCAGATTATCATCAAGTTTGTTTATAGATTTGCAGGCCATTTACCTTCTTTATATGTGTCATATCACTTTGGGTTGTATTTGGAGTTGACTTTTCAGATGATAATTTAAGTGTTAACTCCATTTCCTGTATTGCCATTGTTTCTGTCAACTCAGACTATATATAATGGAGTTCAAACCAACTCTCTCTTGCTTAAGAGTCTTCCTTCTTGGCTTCTTCAATACCCTTAATGATTTAATCAAATTCCCCTTTTAATGGACACAATTCAAACAGTTTTGAAATAGTTTTGCCACAAGTATTATTTTTAAAATTACTTTTTATAGAACAACAAAACCCAAGGGAACAACAATTCCTTTCTCCTTTTGTATTGTAAAATTACCTAAGCTGAAAAATCTCTTTTCATTCTAATCCATTAAGACAACCAATTTAACTCTGAATACTTTAGAAATATTCACAACACTTTTCTTCCCACTCATTATTTCCACACATTTCCTTGAGTCTACATCTTGTAAAATAATGACCCTATGAACCAGGTAACCTGTAGGGAGAACAGTGGTGACCAAATTTGAGTTCTGGTCCTGTATCCATTACTGAATAGCTCTAGCACTGAGAGAAATTTCATCCTTTGTGTCCCAGGACCTGCATTTACCATATGTTGCATTAAGTAATTTCTAAGGTGTTGCTCTTGTGGTCTAAATATATACTCGGTGGTGGTTGAGATGATGCTAACAGATGTTGCATCTCAGTATTTGTAGACCACTTAGCTGTACTTATTTAGTTTCATGTAAAGACTACTTGGAGTCTGGACCAGAGGATTTCTCTCAAAAGACAGCTGTGTTTAGATTTGTATTATTTTAGTTCCCATAGTGTTTATTTCTTTATTTCCTTCTGTATGAGGATAATTATAACAACATACCCCCAAAATAGAATCATAAGAAAAATTATGTAAACGATAAATTAGATTTAATATGTTAATATAGATGCAGTTCTTTTTATTTTACAATAATTAAAACTGCAATTATCTCTGTAAGAAAAGAAGTTTACAACATGATTTATATTCTGTGGGTATTGGTGGATGAAAAAAAGACGTTTGTTTTACCAGGGTGATTGTCCTCTGACAGATTCAGGTCATTTAGCTACGATTTCCTTTAATTCTAATGTTTTTCAAATGCCTATAGAATTTTTTTTTTAACTTGGTGTAGGAGATTCTTGTGGACATATTGAAGAAAAACTCTTGAATCTGATGCTGTGTATTCAAAGAAACATTCTTTAAATCCTGTTCATAGATTCTTAAGTGATTTAGACTGTGGTTTTAGCATGATACGTTGTAGTTAACAGAACTCATAGGCTCATTATGTGATAATTTGCTAATAAAACAACATGAAGAAAATACGAAAATAGACATTCAGGCTCTTATGTGATTTTTTTAAAAAACAAAAGCAACTTCTGTATTTTAACTAACTTACATGTTTAGAGAAAATAGTAGTAGAATTTTTTTCTTTTAAAAATTTGTTTTTGAAAGTAATGTGCATGGCTAAAGAAAGCAAAACAGAGCTTAGTTATGATAAAACGCCATCTTTTCCAATTTTTATTAAAATTTTAAGCAGAAAAAATTGAAAGAACTGTATAATAAACACGTTTCATATATATTCAACAACTAATATATAATTAACATTTTGTTACATTTACCTGTGTGTATATATGTCTCTATATATGTGTACATATGTGTACATTTAGAACTTTCATGTGCACTAACATGTATGTAATATCTAAGTGTTACCTCATTGAAAATTAAGTTTCAGATATCATATTTTACCCCTAAATATTTCAGGTAAAAATAATTTCTAAAGAAAGAGATTCTTTTCCTGAATAATTACAATGGCAGGTTACATACAAAAATAATTCTGTAACATCTAACACTATTAAAATATTTTCAGTTGTACCACAGAAACCTTTAAGTTTCTTTTCTTGTTTGTTTGTTTATAGAGACAGGGTCTCATTAGGTACTTCAGGCTAGCCTTGAACTTGTGGCAATTCTTCTGCCTCAGCCTCCTGAGTGTTGGGATTACAGGCATGTCCCACCATGCCCAGCATCTTTTTTATTTTTAAGTGTGAATTCCATCATATTTTCCATAGTGCTTTTGGTTGTGATAGAGGCAACCACTTTAAATTTTTTCAGTAAGTTACCTCCAGATCACTAAGTAATGGGCTTTGATAGGTACTTCTTAAATAAACAATTAATATCCAATATAGTGGCATTCTGGTCTGATAACTGAGGATTTAACTTTTGTATCACTTCCAAACGTTTTCTTCGTCTGTGCTCCCTATGTGGTTTTATCAGTATTTGTAGTTAAATCAATAATCAGTGTTCATATTATCAGCCTAATGTTCTATAAAACCAAGATCTTTCACTCCATTTCCTTTTTTTCCCTCAGTTTCTTTCCCTCTTTCTCTTCTTGGAGTTTATGAGTTTAAAATTTACATTGCTTGCTTTTTCCGCCATCATCCTTACTCTCTTCATGGCTGGCCTTTATTAAGGGCTTAATATGCCTAAGAATGCCCAAGCGTTTTGTATGTTTTGACTAACTTAATCCTTACCACAGCCTAAGATGTAGGCATTATTACAGATGAAGAGGTTGAAAGATAGAGATAAGCTAAGCACATCATCCAAGGCCACTGAAGCACTAAGTTTTAGAGCTGAGATTTGAACTCAACATCCTCTGGCTTTAGGGGCCATGCTGTTTATCCTGTTGCTGTAATATCTCTCTCTCACAGATTTGAGCAGAGTGCTAAATCTCTCAGACCTTTTTTATTTTTGCTGCCTTCCTCCACAATAATGTCCCAATTTAGACTAATTGGTCTTCTGGGTACACAGCTGTTCTCTTAAGAAATTTCTATTTCATCTTGGATCCACTGTTATCTATATTCCATGCCTTTTTCTTTTCTGATTAGTTCATTTTGCTAGAGCACATCTGTCATAACTTCTTACAAAGAATGTTGGGGTGTTTAAAAAGTAAATGTGCTAGGTCCTTGTATTTCTTCCTTTTGGTTGTTTCCCTTATCTGTCCTCTTCCATTACTTTGATAGTTGGACTGATTGGAGGATTCTGGGCTCATGGTCATTTCACTTCAAGTGTTGCAGTTGTCAGCTTGTCACTTTGCTCCTTTGTTGATTGATGAGAAATCTTGACTTTGTGATTCTCTTTCCTTTGTATGTCTTGTTGGTATTCTGGAAATTCATGACTGTGGGACAAAGTTGGTTTTGTTTTTCATTGTGCTGAATATCTGTGAGTTGTTTGAGTCCAAGGTTTAGGATCTTGAGTTTGGGAAGATTCTAGTGTTCCTTCTTCACAGAAGTCTTCTCTGACTGGCTCTGTTCTTTTTAATTGGAAATAGGTCTCTTTCTAGTTTACTGGAACTTCTCAATTCTCAGTTTCTACAATATTTTTGTTTTATATTTAAAGTATTTTTAAAAATTGTGTTATAATTTACATATAGTAAAAGTCACTCATTTTAATGTACATTTCTATTAAATTTTGACAGATACATTTAATAGTGTAACTACCACCATGATCAAGGTAAAAGATTCATAATAAAGGAAGAGAGAGAGAGAGGGAAGGAAAAAAACAGGGAGGGAGAGAGGGTGGGAAGGAGGGAGGAGGGATGGAAGGAGGGACAGAGGAAGGAAGAGAGGGAGGGAAATTTTCAGGCTTAGAAAGAAAAGAAATTCTGTTACCTGGTACAACATTGGTGAATCTTGGGGGCATTATGTTCAATGAAATAAGCCAGTCACATATAACAACTGTTACATGATTCCATTTACATGAAGTATCTAGAGTAAATTTACAGAGACAGAAAGTAACCCACGGCAGGATGGGAATGCGATAGTGGGATGGGCCAAGTTATTTTCTAATAGGTAGAGAGGCTTCAGTTTTGCAAGATTAAACTGGAGTTCTGGAGATGGGGAGTGGTGATGGCTGTTCAACAGTGTCAGTGTCCTTAGGATCAGTTTACTATGCACTTAGGGAGCATAAGACTGATTTTGTCATCAACGTATAGAAACATCAAGGCATCAGGCTGTTTATTCTTTAGAATATTTCTATTGGGGATTTACTGATTTCAATCCTATTAGTTTTATTATATAAACAATGAGTACTTAACAGAAAAAAACCACAAAAATAAAGTACCGAGTTTTGAGTTTTTATTAAGTGTTTGTAAAGAAGCATCAAAATTTTCAGTATTAACTGGCTTTTGGTGTACAAAGTCTAAAAAAGAACATCAAAAATAAATTCTTATATGAGCTACAGTGAAAATACTAATAGCATGCTGAAAAAAATCTTTACTTCAATTATCACACCTAAGGCAGTCTGCACACATGACAATAGCATGTCTCATACACATACATCACTTTCACTGACAGCACACCTTTTGCTCTCCTGGCCTTTTTGTAGGAAATACTTAACATCTCGGTGGTCTTATTGTTTTATCAGGAGGTTCTTGTTATACAGTGTGTAGTTAACAGGGATTTAAAATATCAATAAAATAAATTATTAGATTCTTAGTATATATTATGCCTTTAGAATAGACATTGACATTTTCACATCAGCTGTGTACTTGCTTACAAAACCTAAAAGAAAACACCAGAAATAAATTCCTATATGAACTGCACTGAAAATACCAATAGAACTTTACCACAAAAATAAGCTTTGCTTCAACTTAGACTCCAAGGCAGTCTTCACACAGGACCATTGGATAATCCATACGTAAGTGTAGCTTACACTGATAGCACATTTGTTTTGTTTTCCTGTACTTTCTCATAGGGCACAGTTCACATCTTTTTTGTTTTCCTGTTGTTGTAGTAGATCTTTATGATGCTGTGTCTGCCTGTTCACCTGTCCACTCACCAGTGTCCTACACAATTTTTTTGCATAGTTCCCTGGGCAGAAACATTTTGGTTTTCCTCTGTGATAAATCTTTTATGAGCTCCAGACCCAATCCTCAAAGGAAATTTCTCAGTGATAGTTTGCATTTCTTATTTTCTTTGTAAACTGTCAAATTATTTATACTGCACATGTTTAGGATTGAGTAAGCCACAATCATTGGCCATTGCTTCATGTTTCAAGTGACATAATAGTTACTGTATAAGTCACCAAAAACATCTACTCCACTTTCAGGATTGTTGTTGATAGTTTCCATCTCTGGCTTCTGTTTTGTTGAGGTTTCCCTATCAATATTTCCATCATGGTGAAATGTTGACATCAGCAGTACCAGTTTGTTTTTCTTTGCCATATATGAGGCCAATGTTACATATTGCAGAAGTCCGGAGATAATACTATGCAATTCTCTTTTTGAAATTATATCATTTCATTTGGAATTTCTGCTTTGTTCCTACATACAGTTCCCGTGCTGGTCAATTTGTGCTCTGTTAGAAGATGTAACATCAGTGGGAAACTGGTCAACCATTTTTCGAATGTCATATGCCAATTACTTTGGGAGATGGGAGCAATAAGTCTGTATACAACATCATTTGGTTTATTACTGTACGAATAAGAGCCTGATTTCTGAGTTCCAGGATAAATGTGAAAACTGAAAGAATAATACATCTTCACATCTACAAGGGCCTAAGTTTTTTATGCCATATTTTGACTCATTGCTTTTCCACAAGTATTTTACATTCCTATGATTACCATGAAACCCCTGCTAAGAACAGCAGACCTATGAATCTTTCAGTTCAGCTAGTAAGGTATCACATACATACATTTTTGAATATAGCTATTGGTGCATATAGAACATTTTACTTGCATTTTAGCCTTTGTGTGTTTGTTCACAGCATCTTGTAGCATTTTGTCTGTTACAATTTCCAGCACTGAAAAGCAGTGGTGGCATTCTGTCCAATACATTTCACCCCTGCCAAAACCCTCACTATAGTTTTGGACCTCATTCTAACATTGGGTTGTTCATTTGGTTGTCTGGCCATTTTGGAATATTTTGACTACTCAAATATGTACTCACATTGTTGTTTTCTTTGTCATCTGAATCAAGGAGGTCTGCATTCCTTGTGTCTGTGTCAGTCAATTCTTGCTTCATGTGTTACATGGCCAGTGTAAAAGTCTTCATCATCATCATCTACCCACACCAGTTTTCTGGTTTTTTTTGTTTTGTTTTTCATTTATTTACTTATTTATTTTTGAGACAGGGTCTCACTATGTAGCCCAGGCTGGCCTTGAACTCACAGAGATCCTCCTATCTCAGCCTCCCACCATGCCTGGGTACTCTTCTATTATGAAAGAATGTGTTTTCCCATAATAGATAATCTTCATCATCCGTACGTGAGTAATCTGATGATTCATTTTTGACCTACTGCAAAACTTTCAGATCTGGGTTGTCATGTGCCATGGTACTGAATTGGGCTACTTCTACCAGAAAAACCAAAAGAAAACTTTTTTTTAAAGCAAATCTTGAAGTGTTTAGAGAGGATTTGTTGGACCCTCTGTGATGCTCAGATATACATACCAAAACCCCCCCCCAAAAAAAAAACTGAGCATAAAGGTGAGTCCAAATACCATTTTGACACTTTTGCACATGTGCACATTCCTTGCTGTTCATCAAGTGGGTAAATACATAGATTGCTTCCTGTATCCCTCAGGAAAAGGTACTGAGACACACAGCCAGCTGCTATTACACTAAAGTACAAATGTATTGTAGAAAAGTAAGGGATAGGCCTGCTAAACTCAGTCTTATGTTCTAAGGGTAAAAATGGTCAAGATGGTAATTTTTGTGATGTGTATTTTATCACAAAAATATTCATAAAGTCTTATCACCTTCCCCCCCATTCCTTGTCTCTTATAGTTTAAAAAAAAGTTTATTTTCATTTTTTGGGTTTATATTCCAAATACTTTATAAGTCTATAGAGTTCTTGTAAAATTTCAGCAATCATAGTATTTAACATTTAAAAATGTTTTAATATTTTCTGTTGTTTCTTTTTGTAGATTCTCATTCATATAGATGCAATATCTTGAATTTCTATGATGGCACCAAAGTTTTTTTTTTACTGTTATTTCTCTCCAAGAAGGTCATTTTGTTATTGCTGGTTAGTGTTTTCCCCTCACTTTTATTTTGCAATCTTTCCTCAATTTTTAGGTCTCTGTTTTTGTCCCAGGCGTTGGAGATTGAGACACTTTAAAAAGTTAGTTGGAAGCTATGTGTTAAGGAATGAAGTCTGTTGACTTTAAAACAAACAATTTTAGAATGGGTTTAAATATAGAGGAAATTACGAAGATAGCATGGACTTCTCATGTATCTCACCTACTGTTTCATTTTATATTAGTATACTACATTTACTAAATTAGCAAATCAATATCGAAGTGTTCTCAGGAACTGAAGTTCATACTTTATTCAGAATTCCTTCGAGATTTTTGCTTACGGCCTTTTTTCTGTTCTGGGGTCCCATCCAGGATACCAGGATGCATTTACTGATAAACTCCTTAGTCTTCTTCTTGGCTAGAACAGTTTTTTCAGTCTTTTTTGATGCCCTTACCAGTGTTGAGTAGTGGCCTGGTATTGGTAGAATATCTCTTCATAGAATTTGCCTGATGTTTTTCTCTTGATTGAACTGGGGTTATTGGTTTGGGGAGAAAGCCATTCTCATCCTGTCATGCAATGATTTGTACCTCTGTTGGTGTTGACCTTGTTCACGTGGCTGAAATTGGGTTCGCCAGGTTTCTGTGCTGTAAAGTTAACTCACCCTTTTCCATGCTGCAGCTTTGGAGAGAATCATTAAAAACAGATACAAGCAATGGTCTTCTTTGTCTTCCTTTGTTTCCTATTCTCTGGCTCTGTTTTCCCTCTTACTATTGCTCCTTGTGCTTTTGGAATGTGAGCGTGCAGTGGAGCTGGGTCAGTGCTGGGGTGAGAAGGGCAGTGATTCAGTGATTTCCACCCAGGCAAACTTTTAAAAGATCAATATTTAATGCCCCCCCCATTTTTTTCCCCAAAGAAACATTGTTATTTAAATACTGCTAGAGGGCCAGGCATGGTGGCACACACCTGTTATGCCAGAACTTGGGAGACTGAGCCAGCAGAATCGCTGCAAGTTTGAGGCCAACCTGGGCTACCTAGTGAATTCAAGGACAGCCTGAACTACACAGTGAGAGCTGCCTCAAAATACATACATACATACGTACATACATGCATACATACACACATGCATACATACATACTACGGGAGGAAAGACAGATCTGCTCCCGCGTCCTCCCTTTCCTTAAGGTGCCCCTTTCCTTTTTCTTTTGCTGTCAGCTCCATCTCTGATCTGGCTTGTTATTCTTAGATTTGAAATCATTTCTAATACTAGTTCTCCCGTTTTTTCACTTTCAAGTGTTAGAATTGGGCAAAGAAGAAGGCATAAGACACATGCCCCTTAGTCCTTGTTGACCTCAGACACCCAGGTACATAGACACAGGAAGACGGAGGAGACACATGTGCTCACATACACCGGTGCTCACACACATATTGCATTATCTTGTTTTTTCAAAACCTGACAGTATGGGATGCGCTTACAATTTTAAGTGTCTGTGGAGTCAGGTGTGGTGGTGCATACCTCTAGTCCCAGTTTTGCTAGAGGCTGAAACAGGACGATCACAAGTTTGAGGCTAGCCTGAGGCAGGTTTGAGTTTGAGGCAAGTTAGCCAGACATTGTCTGAAAATAAAAAAGGGCTTGGGATGTAGCTCAGTGAGAATGTCCTGCATTGAATCCCTAGTAAGCACCACTCCCCTAACCACCACCCCCCAAAAAAAAAAAAAAGTGGCTGTTGGTATTTATTGGGCAAGAATTGCTTGCTTGCCAAATGTACTCTTCAAAGCAAATGTTATAGGACAGAAGGGATGAGTTTGCCTCTCTTGAGTTAGTCATAATTCTTGGGGGTGTTGTTTTCTTTTAGAAAAAGAACTCCTCAGATAAAGAGAAACAATAGGCAATGGGAAATGAAAGTGAATTAGTTGATAATACATGGAAATTGACTTCCTGAGAGAAAGAAAAGAGAACCTCTAGAATGGTTTTAGAATCAGAAGGACCTGGGAGGTCATTCAATACCTTGTTTTCACATTTGATTGATTGTGAGGCAAATGGCTCGGCAGCATATCAAAACTAACACAGTAGGCATAGAATGAAAATACAGCATTGTAGGCTTTCTCCTTTGAATAGCCTTTTAAAAATTTTAATGCAATGAACTTTGAATTTATTTAATTATTTTAGTGAATACTTCAGTTGTCTATATTTCGGCATTCTAAGACAACATATCATAATTTAATAATTGAGAGAAAACAATTGTATGCTAATTACATTTTAATACACAAGAATATAAACAGTTCTTTATGTTGAATCCCAGGATGTACATTAATGGAGTAACCTGGGATCTTCTCTTTCAATGTAATTTAATAATTTAACTGTTGGTCACATTGAGGAAAGACTTTATGATTCAAAAAGTTTTTGAAGTTTACAGATGGCCCTGGTCTAACATCTTTCAAAGCGTTATTGTTCTGATAACCACTAAGGAGGGCAGTTGATGTGGAAAGTAAGTTCATTGCTAAACATCTCAGCGAAACATGATTCTTTCATTTTGCAGGGCTTCTAGTTCTCAGACTCTTATCTCAGGAGAAAAGTAGTTGGCCCTATTAGAAGGAAAGCTTGACGAGTAAATTTAAGAGACATCCTTTGAACATTACTAAGAACAGAAGGAATGTAATATTTTAGAAGTCAGTATCAGTAGGTTCCAACTTGCTTGTGAAATTGGGCTACTATTTTTAAAAGTACAAGTTGTGCCAAGAGAATCTGGAATGAGGCAATTTTGTTGGAGAAATTTTCTGTACTGTAGTTATGCTGCTTTCCAACTTTCTGGGGTCACAACCCTGGTGACTTTTTTGGGGAAACACCAGCTCATAGAGATGTCTGTCTCTTTCAGGATAAAAGAACTGAAGAGAAATAAAGACATTGCATTGGACAGTCTTCAAGTGTAACATCAAATTATAGCAAATGTTTGTATTGTTAAGGTTAAACTGCATCTTGAAATTTTTAACAGTGAGCCAAATCTGCCACTTTTAATAGTTTCATCTTTTTATTGTAGGGGAAGTTTCCAGAATTTTCATTTTCTTTGACTAGAGATTTGCCAGGTGGTAAAGGATGTGGTAAGGCCTAATCCTGAGAAGAATTTAGAACTAACGGGTCATAACATTTTCATCTACTGTTCTAAGCAGCAGAATAATCCACCATGGCATCAAATCATAGAGGGGAAAGAACTTTAAAGAGCACTCAGGGTTGTTATTACTAGGTTTCTACTTGAATTTCCTCAGCATCAGGCAGCTTAGTAATCATATAATTATATGTGCTGTCTAATATATTATGTAATAAGCTGCATTACATTAGCAGTTATAGTATGTTGACTATGATTTCATATGCCAGGTAAATTATTTCATTTAATCCTCATAATGGCCTTATGATATAGCAACAGGATGGTGATAGAAGGCACAGTTACTGGGACAAAGTTGTCTTAATGAACTTTAGCACTGTGTTTGCTGCTTCTATCACTATTGTCAAGTTATTTAACCTCTCTGCCTCAGTTTCCTCATTGGCAAAATGAAGAATGTTGTCGTATCTGTCTTTTAGGGTTATTGTGAAGACTGAATTTGTATATATAAGTCACTTAGAAAGAGGCTTGGCCCAGAGCTGTCATGGTAACTGTTCCCATGTTAGCAGTAGCAAAAGACTTAACTTATTGATACGTAATCTTAGGACTAAAAGCCAAATCTCCCCACCTATAATCTTAGCCTTTAAACTTACTGCTTCACCTGTGGCATGGTAGCCTGTTTTATTTCTGAACAACTCTTGTTGAAGCCTCTTTTATATTAAATTGAATACTGACTTCTTTTAACTCTGTATTTTTTATATCAGACCTATCAGAATATAGGACTTTGTCCTAAAATGGAAATTAAAAAAAGTATAAACTGAGGCTCTGTCTTTACCCCTCATTCATGTTAAGATAATGAATGAACTAAATGTTTGATGAATGTTTATAATCTGGAAGTCTTGAAATTGGGGGGGAAAAAAAAGAAAAGGAAAGGAAAAAACTGAACCCAGCTTAGAAGGCCTTTATGTAAGCCCAAATGAACAAAAATTGAGTCTTTTGCTTAAAAATTGTTTTCTCCCATTGAAGGTCATTCGCAGGAAAAATGGTTGCTGGGTCACGAGGATAACTGTAAATACCAGTGAATGGTGGCAGGGGCTGTGGACATAATGCTCTCTGCTGCGTTACGGGGATAGTGAGGGCTTCACTACCTCTTGTTTTTAGCTACCATGGCAAAAATAGCCTCAACCTTTGTGGACAGGAAGAGACACAGGAATTTTTAAAAAATTGTTAAAGATTTTACAAAATGTGTTTTGGGAACTGGGATCAAATTTGAAAACCCATACTGATAAACTGTATAGGAGTTGTATATATAAGATCACCCTCTTTATTGATTATTTGCTGAAGAATAACTAGTAAAATTTAGGACCTTCTACCTTTTATTTAACAGATATGTACTAAGTAGTCAGTCTAACCATTTGGAGCCACACATTCCTTGTAGACTGAAGAAAAAAACGAACATGCTTGCCCTCAGTGCATTGAAGTGGCACCATGGTATATGGCAGCAATGCAGCAGAGATTCTTTTATGAAGAATTCTGCAGTGAATGACGTTTGTGCTTTGAAAACACATTACCACTTTAAAGGACATAAAGGATGTGTCATAACTGAGTCATTGTTGTTTATGTTGTTATCTTTCGTTTATCCTCCATTGGAAATCTGAAAATTCAGCTTTGTTTTTCCTTCATTGTGCTGTAGAGCAGAGCCAGCTCTACCGATTCCTCTAACAGTGGATCTCATCTTTGTGTGAACCTGTAGGGCAATACATTTCTAGATGATGAGGAATACTTCCTTAGTTCCCCCTCTTAAAGAGCATAGAGCTCTGTGTCTTCTGAAACTGTGTTTGAACTAATTAGTGAGATTATCATTAAAACACTTCTCTCAAGAATATAACAGCTTTGCCTATGTGTGAGAAATGAGTCTTGAAATCTGTAGAATTTCTGAACATTTCTGATGTAATTGCTGTGTTAAATACTTCACTGGAAATTTTATGTTTATGCAAAATAAAAGTTTGTTGATTAGGCTGTTCAAACTTGGGACATATTGTCTCTTTTTCTTTCTGACTCCTTCTTGCTCATCCTCCTAATCTTGTTATCCTCCCAATCCTGTCCTCTCTTTTGCCCTTTTATACTGGCATCTCTCGAGGCTCAATCCTGGGTTCTCTTTTAAGGAGCTCTCTAAACTGTGTGATATGATCTTTTTCTTTTTCTTTTTTTTTTTTTTTTTTGTGGCACTGGGGATTGAACTCACAACCTCAGGCCTGCCAGGCAGGCACTTAAGCCACTGAGCCAAACTCCCAGCCCTAGTTTTTTGAGACAGGGTCGCACCATGTAGCTCAGGCCAGCCTTATGCTCAAATTGTAGCCCAAGCTGGCCTTGAACTCACAACTCTCCGCCTACCTCAGCTTCCCGAGTGCTGGAATTAAAGGCGTACGCCACCACGCCAGGCTGATGTGATCTCTTGATTTCAGTCAGTATTCCTTTGCCATGATGTTCCTACAGCTGTATCTCCAAGGCCATTGACCATGTCTTTTGGCAGCCCCCAGAGCTCCAGCTCTCACTAAACATTGACATTAAAAATGAATTATTTCTCTCATTGTAGAATGTATGTCTTTCTGAGTTTTTCTGCCAGCAGATGGGATCACCTCTGAGACTGACTATTTTCTTTCTCTTCATGCTTCTGTTTCAAATATCATCGCTGTTCATCCATACCCCTTCTTCCATGCCCCGTGCCTTGGCAATTTGCACGTAGTCAGTGATTCCCACCCTGGCTGTGAGTTAGAATTCCCTGTGAAACTCTTCAACATGGTGCCACTCCATGAAGTAACCACATGTTTCAAAGTGCTCCAGGAGATTGTGTTGTGAAGCGGTGTTGAGAATGTTGCAGTAGATTTCAGTAAATACTTGTGGCTAGTTAAATAGCAATTCTATTCACATCATAAATATGGGGTAATGTTTTGATGCTGGTTAATAGTCACTAGAATTGTGACCTTCGTGGTATTTTTTTCAAATAGTTTTAGTGACCATGCATCATAAATCATAGAGACTTGGAAATACTCTGTTATATAGAGGAAAACGTGTTGGGAAGTGAAGCGATGGCTTGTTAAAGGGATATGGTTTTTAACATTTTTAAATAGACTTTTATGATATTTTTCAGTTGAATATCACAAATAACATTTTTGAAAGACTTCCAAACTTTTTTTTTCCCTGCTATGTGAACACAATTTGTCAATGTCCATGAAGGTATGAAGATAATATTTTCATATATATATATATATATATATGTGTGTGTGTGTGTGTGTGTGTGTGTGTATGATTATTTTATAGTTACTGAATCAAGCTTTACAGAGTTGGTTTAGACATAACTCTTCAGAGAGTGAATCTGATCTAATAGGCAACACTGGAGACTGACAAGGCTGTGCAGTGATAACATGGGAAGGTAGCAGAGAAGAGTCCAAATGGTTTCCAAATCTGGGGTGTAAGTGAAATGATCAGAGTGGGGCACTGGGGAAACCAGGGCTAGTGCATTTGGGGCATGTTTTTCTCTTCTCTAACAGGGAAGGATATATGTTGGAGATGCAAGTTTGTAATTGGTTAGAAGCAATTTTTCAAAAGTGAAAAAGAAGTTTTATTGCCTTCCCAGCGCTTTCAGTGGAAGCCTATTTTGGTAAATGTGTTATCTTTAAGGTTCCTGTGCTAGAAAGTGATTGATTTGAGAACACAGTTGGAAGGTTTATATTGTAAGAATGATATTTTTTGGTGACTTTCCCTAGTCTCAATCCTTGTAAAATCTTACCGCTTTCTGTGTCTTGATGTAGTTTGGAATCCTAAAAAGAAGTCTCTCAAACCTATGGGAATGATAA
Source organism: Dasyprocta punctata (assembly GCA_004363535.1). Classification (NCBI taxonomy): domain Eukaryota; kingdom Metazoa; phylum Chordata; class Mammalia; order Rodentia; family Dasyproctidae; genus Dasyprocta; species Dasyprocta punctata. The sequence goes on along the minus strand of RJWM01000494.1, from coordinate 110,824 downwards.
CGTCCAATTTTGAGTTCTGTGTAATGGACACAGATGACAGAGAACTAAGTGGGAGAACAAGTTTTTGTGGTGTTTGCAGTATAACCCAGCTACCTCAGTTAAGGTCACTACTGGTGGTACTGTAGTCTTAAGGGTCATTTAAATCACATTCATTTTTTTCCTGTATGTTACCATGAGTTTCATCTCTTTTGAACAAATATTTCCCTGATATTTTTAAGCAAAGTTTGTATTTTATCACTAGTTCTGGTGTAGTCCCCCTATAATTGCAGCTATTTGGGGCACTGAGGCAGGAGGATTGCAAGTTCAAGGCCAGAGTGGGAAACTGAGTAAGACACTGTCTTAAAAAAATAGAGAACTTGCTACATTGCTCAGTGCTCTCTGGGCTCAGTCCTTAGTGCGTGCACGCACACACACACACACAAACACACTATTTGATTATTATATGGACAGTGTTAGTGTTCACTGGCAGTTAGGAAGTTCATTGTAACAGGTGAAGTTTTGAATAAAGGAGAGAAAGTGGTAGCAGGGAGGTATCAAAAAAATTTTTGCATTATTATTATTATTATTTATTTTAAAGATAGTAAAACCCAACAAAACAAAACAGAACAAAGCCAATCAAAACAAAGCAGCAAAATTGGTACAGAACTTAAAAGCAGAATACTAGGAAACCAACAATAGCTACCATAGTTTATCTTGTGTTATCTTCACAATAATTGTCCATTCCATCAGGTGTAGCAAAATAAAACCAAAACAAAACAGAATAAAACCAATCAAAACAGAATATCGAATAAAGCAAAGCAATTAATCAGAGCAAAACAAAACAGTGAGAACAGTATTGAATTTCAAAGACAAGATAAAAGGAAATCCCCCATATTTGCTATATTGCATACTGTCATCCTCCCAAGAGTTGCTCAGACCGCTGGCCCCAGGCCTACAAAATTAACCAAACAATACAAGCGTTTAGTTGCTTTATGTACCTTAGTTGCTATCAACTCAGTCTGTCCTCTAAACCAGCAGATTGCTTACGGGGTGGTGGGGTGGGGTGTGTGTGTGTGTGTGTGTGTGTGTAGCGGTTTGATTGTCACCCTGCACACCAGTAGGTTCACGGGAGGTGCTGACTTTTCTTTTCCTGGAAACCACGTGGCTTGCTTGTGCATTTTTAAACTACTTGAATAGCTATAACTCATCTAGATGCCCCCTAATAAATGTTCAGTTATTCATAACATGCCAGGAATGATAGTGGTTGTGTTATTAATACTTTGGGCTACAGGTAACAAGGCATGATCATCATTGGCCAGATGGAAAATTATCTGACTTAATAAAAAACTCACAGGTCAGGGTTCCAGTTTTGGTGCAGTAGCTCCACAAAGATAGAGACTGCCTTTCTGCTCTATTGGTCTCAGGGTGCTGGATTTTGTTCTAAAGCTGTTACTTCTCAATCCCATTATGGATCCCATTATGCTTCTGCTCCAATCAACACTACCTTCTGTAACAAGAAACGTAGAATGGGTGAATAGATGAGAGGAAAAAAACCCATCATGCAGTTCTTTCATCACGGAGGAATATTTTCTCAGTCCCCTTTACATCCCTAGTAGACTTGTATGTAGCTGCTAGAGAAAACAAATATTTGAAGATTAAGAATCTGATTTTCATGATTATCTTAGACCAACTGTAATTCATAGTTACCATTCCAACTAAAGGAGATGTTTATTTGTAAGAAAGAATGAGGGCAGTGGTTGGGTGGGAGATCAGCACTGGGTGCATGGTGGCAAGTGCAGGGGTTTCAAAGGGGAGAGACAACGAGCCTTTGTAACTGTGGTCCCATTACCTGATGGTGCAAAGAAGACAAGGGTTTGAATGACTATGATAATCTGTGGAATAAGATCATTGTGTCAGAAAAATACAAATACAACACTGTTAGAGGAAGATCTGGAGAGAGATACAGAGGTTCCACAAAGTCTTAGAGAAGATAGCACTTGAGAATGGGCACTGACGTTTTCAACAGATGCAGTGGATAGGTGTGGCCTTCGGACATCTGCAGAGTCATAGTCTTGGCTTTATAGAGCACGGGTCCCGGAGAATAATCAGTAAACTTTTTTACAAACCAAGCATCTCCATTAGGTATAAAGTTAATTATGAACTACAGTTGGTAATCAGCAGAACTATTAGAAAGTCTTTTCCATGCTGTGCCGTTAGACAGCAGGGGATGACTGAGTTGTGATCTAATGTGCTTAGAAGGCCGGCCTGCTGCCTGCCAGGTGCAGGGCTGGGTGCACCTGCCTACGGACTAACCTTCCTTACTGGGCACTGATATTTTTCCTCTTTGCACTCCACTCATTCAAGGGCCACCCTTGGCTGCACTTGGAGTTGAATTCTGAGTTTCCTGTATTTCTGAGGTCTGTTGTTTATCATCTGTAGATGCAGATAGTATTTTTTAAGTGAAAGGAAGTCTCCAAGGACCTGGAGTCATAGTTGCAACTTCCTTAATGTTGTGATAATATCCTACAGCTTCATGAACTGTGGTCGGCAAAGAATGCTGGTGATTTACATTAGCTTCATTTTGAATGATTCTTAATAAACTACACCGAGTTATTTTTGGTATAGTTAGAGCATTTTTCAGTATGAAAACCAATTAATGAAAAGAAATGGTAATTGTGGAGCTAAGTCTCAGTCTTCTGTACGTTTTTCTCCAGATAGCCCCATGCTGCTCCATACCATGGTCCCACCAAAGCAGGATTGGAGACACAGGTGGAGAAAGAATTGAGAGTTCCAAGCAGCCTTTTGAAGAATGGCATACGTGGAAAGAAAAGAACCAGGATAGTGAAAAAATAAATGACAGTATTACTGTTGATATAGCACTCAGAGGATTGAGTGAACACAAGCCTAGTGAGTGATGAGGCTCCTAAAAACTTCGTGCTAATGTAGCTCCTGATGATATTTGGCTTTGAGAATGACAAAGATAATAGTTTCGTTCTTCTTTGAGCTCATATGAAATTTTATATATAAGCTATATGTGTACATACATGTCTCAAAACAGTATTTTAATTTATTTTGCCATCATCACACCACAAAATTTATTTTAATTTATAATGTATTCACATATATCTTACTATAATATATATACATATGTTATATATCTAAACTACAGTGCGGTATATGTCTGTATCTGTGTCTGTGTCTCTATCTCATAGACATTTTAGGTGAAGAAAAGATTCAGAATATGATAGCCATTTTTGAATGCTATACAATTGTCTTGTGGAAGAACGTGTGAGGTCTGTTGTTCATTGGTAGAGAAATGGAGGGACATTTGGGGTCAATTCTAAAGATGAATTTTCTTAGGTGGAATGGATCGCATTAGAGAATTCCTTCATTCCGTAAAATCAGTCTGTTCAAGTCTCAGTCAGTGCGGCGCTCTCAAGCTCCAGTGTGCTCCTGGGTTACCTGGCAGCCTCTGAAAGCCTCGGATGTCAGGCTCCGCTCCCAGAGTTTCTGACTGTGTAGGGCTGAGGCAGGCCCAGAACTTGCATCCTAACAACTTCTGTTGTGTGGCTGAGACTGAGGCTGCCAGTCTGGAGATCACACTTGTTTGAGAAGCACTGGGCTAAACAAAGTGTGCTTCTCAAACTGTACTGTGTTTGGGCATCATTTGGGAATCTTAGTTAAACACAAAATCTGATTCATTCTACCTGGACTTTGGCTTGAGATTCTGCATTTTTTGCTATCTCCCTGGTGATACCAGTGCACTTGGGGAACCCTCCCCAACTACACTTAGGAGAACCCTCGTCAGGGATGATGAAGTCAGAGGACATTTAAACATCCAGAGAGTTACTAGACCCTGTGAAATAATTTTATTTTGGCATGTGTCTAAAAGAACCAAAGAATAAGGTAATTTTTTTCCAAAAAAATTTTTTATGATAAAATACCCGTTTATTACAAGTATCACAGCATAATTTTTAACACTCTGTGACCCTTCTCTGTAGGTCTTTAGCTAAGAACTCATTTAACTAACTCTGTAGGCTTTTGCCCTTCAGAAAAATGCCTCATTGATTGAATGTACTACTGAACTTTAAATGGAAATGACCTTCATATTCTTTTATTTAATTGAATTCTGATGTTTACTTGCAGATTTGACTTTCTCATAAATATTCCTATCAAAGACTTTTGAGGGTGTAATACCATTATGTCCATTCAAGTACTTTCTAATGCTACCACTCGGGTGGTGGCCATGGAAGTATTACAATAAATCAAGAGAATACTGGTGATTTACAAAGTAACGTGGATCTGTGTCCAGTGCTTGGGTAATATGAAGGTTGCACTAAGAAAATGAAATGTGCTTTGTGAAGAAAACGGTGTTTTCTTATTAAGAGCCAAGTATTTTGCTCCATTTTCCTTTTATGAGTAAACTGAATTTTGCCCTTACTGACCTCAGAGCTTGCTCTCCGAGACCTCTTATTTTAGCAGCTCTTTGATTCCCATCTTCTGGGAATTGCCTCATGGGTTTAGGTTTTCTAGCACAAAGGGGATATTCTCATAGGCTCGCAAGCTGTTCTTAGACCAACTGGAAGTACAAGATGAAGATCTGAAATCAGAAAACTGATTATTAATAGCTTTGTAACATTTTGGTCCTGCCCCCCAAAAAAGGAGGGAAACCAGCATTTGCCTGCCTATGACCCAGGAATTTTACACCAATATGTCATTTAATTCTTTCAGAAGCCATATAGTTTGGGGGATCTAGTTGAATACCTAGGAAATTGACTCAGGGAGACAAAACAACTCATCCAACACCTCACAACCCCCAAATCATCAAATCAGGATTTGAACCTGGGAAGCCTATCTCCAGAGCACTTAGCTTGTTTGTATGTGTAGAGGTTTCTTAATACAAATGGCAGATTCTTTCAAATGCAGATGTTTTCAGATCACAGACCAGAGACATGACAACAGGTTTTGATGGGAGAGGGAGAACATAAATGCCTCAATCAGTGATCAGTACCTCTTTAGTTTCTTATCCAGCAGCCACTCACACAGCTGTATCAGCCTGTGACACAGAAATCAAATAAAGTGTGTGCAGTTGATGGGAGCATCCTCAGCCAAAGATTGTGAACACTTGAAGAACATAACGTGCTGATTCTTAAACTATCAGCTCTCTGCTGCAGACCTGCTCTTCAAATTTTGTTTGAGGTCTGTGGGCTGAGGCTCTGCAACCACATTTCTCCTTTGCTAGCTCCCTCTCTGTCCCTTCCTGTCCGTAGCAGGGGATTTGCTGCTTGGCCAAAGGAGGGGAACAGGAATGGGGACGCCCTACCTGCTTGCTTCTGCTCCTGAAAGTGTCACATTGTCAGCAGTGCATTTTTCTTTCTTTCCTTTTTTAAAAAAAAAGTTTTCATTTTTAAAAAAGCAAAACAGAAAAAAAGGATAGAAATGATAATAGAGTTTTTAAAAAAAAGGGAATTAACATTAGTTAATATATTGCATATTGTTGTCTTCAAAGCAGTTGTTCAGGTTATAAAATCTAGGCACAAAAATGATCAAACAATGACAGCACAAACTTGCTTTTGATGAACTAACAGAGATTAGAAGTATAGTTATCTGTCTAGCATACATATACATACATTTATATTTATTTACCAACATACATGTAATCTTTTCCTTTCTTCCTTTTTTCCTTTCCCCTATGCTAGTTGTTCTGTCTTGTTGAGCACTTTCTTTCCTTTCATTATTACAATATCTATTTTATACTTAGGATCTTATTATTTCAGATTTTTATTGTTTACTGTTTTTTGTACTAGGGAGACAATATGATATTTATAAATGTGAATGTGGTTTATCTCACTTATGAGTATGGTCTCAAGTTGCCTCCACTTACCTATAAAAGCCTCAAGGTTATCCTTTTTATAGTTGAGTAGTATTCCATTCTATAAAAATGCCACATCTTTTTTATCCATTCTGCAGTTGATGGGCATTTTGGTTGTTTCCAAGATTTAGCTATTAGAAATTGTGCTGCTGTAAACATGGGTGCACATATATCGCTGTGGCATGACATTTTCAGTTTTTCCGGGAAAATACCCAGAAGGCGAATAGCTGGATTAAATGGGACTTCCAATCCTAGTTTTTTGAGGAATCTCCACACTGATTTCCACAGTGGTTGCACCAGTCGACACTGTCACCAGCAGTGGAGACCTGTTCCTTTTCCCCCACAGCCCCGCCAACATTTGGTATCAGTTGATTTCTTGATGGCAGCTATTCTTTCTAGAGTGTGATGGAGTCTCAGTATTGTTTTAATTTACGTTTCTCGAATGATCAGTAATGTTGAGCATGTCTTCATGTATTTATTTGCTATTTGTATTTCTTCCTCTAATAAGTGTATGTTCATCTCAGATGCCCATTTTGGTTTGGGTCTTTGAATTTGGGGGACCTGATGTTTTTCAATTCTTTGTATGTTCTAGATATAAGTTCTTTTTTTTTTCATCTTTTCTTAACCAGAATTTTTATTGAAGTATAACATATATATATATATATACACACACACACACACACATATGTACATTTCCTATGTACATAGCTTTTCTTTTTCTTAGATCAAGAAAAGAACACTATCAGTTGCCAGAAGTTACTTTTGTGCCCCTGCACTGTTGTTACCCTACTCATGAGTAAACTATTTTGGCTTCAAACATGAGAGATCAATGTTGCTTGTCTTTGAACTTTATATAAGTGAAATTGCACCCTATATACTCCATGCATTTGACTTTCCTCAAAATCACACCTCTGAAATTCAGCCAAATTTTGCAAGGTAAACTTTGTTCCTTCTGACTGGTGGATAGTATTCTTTTATATGAATATATTACAATTTATATATCTGTTCAATTATTTCTGCTCACTGAAGGTTTTTCCAGTTTGGGGCTCTTATGAATGGAATTCCTATGATTAGTCTTCCAGTGAATATGCATGTGTTTCTGCAGGGTGTATTCCACAAAGCTTTTGTAAATACTGTCCAACATGTGATGAAGTGGTTGTAGCAGAGTTCCAGTGGTTCCATCTTGGTCATCAATCACTTGCTGTTGTCTGTCTTTCCCGTTTTCGCCTCTCTGAAAGCTGAATAGTAGTACCTTACTGTTTTTTTTTTTTATATATATGTCTTTTTTTTCTGCTTAAATAAAAAAAAATAAAAAGATATAAGTTCTTTGTCTGAGAGACAACTGGCTAAAATTCTTTCGCATTCTGTGAGCTTTTCCTTCACTCTGTTGGTGACTTTTTTTGAAGTACAAAAGCCTTTTAATAAGAAGAGATCCCAGTTGTTGATTCCTTGAAGTACTTCCTGTGCGGTTTGCTTTTTGTGCCTACCCCTATGTCTTCAAGATTTCTACCTACCTTGTCTTCCAGTAGATTTAGTGTTTCTGTTTTAATATTTAGACCTTTGATCCATTTCGACTTTAGTTTAGTGCATGGTGATAAACATGGGTGTAATTTCAGTCTTTGACATGTGGAAAGCCAATTTTTCCAGCACCATTTATAGAGACTTTCTTCCAGTGAACATGATTAGCCCCTTTGTCATAGATTAGATGGCTGAGTGTGTTTGTAGTTGTGGCTGTATCTTCTAAACTGTTCCATTGATCCTCAGGTCTGGTTTTTTTTTTTTTTTTTTTTTTTTTTCCAGTACCATGCTGACTATTACTGTAGCTTTGTAGCATAATTTCAAGTCAGAGATTGTGATGCCTCCTGCCTTGCCTTTGTTGCCCAGGATCACCTTTGTTGTTCTAGGTCTCTTCTGTTTCTAAATGAGTTTTAGTAATGTTTTTTCTGGATCTGTGAGGTATGCTAAAGGTATTTGGATCAAGGTTGCATTATATCTGTATAGAAGTTTTGAGAATATGTACATTTTCACCATGTTTGTTCTTCCTAACCAAGAGCAAGAGATATCTTTCCATTTTCTGACATCCTCTTGAATCTCCTTTTTTAGAATACTACAGTTTTCAACATATAGGTCATTTACATCCTTTGCTAGGTTGATTCCCAAGTATTTCATTGTTTTGGATGCTGTTGTGAAAGGTGTCATTTCCACAATTTCTCTCTCAGTGAGTTTGTTGTTTGTGTACAGGAATGCTATTGACTTTTGAGTGTTGACTTTGTATCCAGCTACACTGCTAAATTTGCTTATTAACTTCTTTTGATAGAGTGTTTGGGATCTTCTATGTAAAGTATCATGTCATCTGCAAAGAGTGTTAATTTAACTTTTTCCTTTCCTATCCTTAATCCTTTTATTTCTTTCTTTTGTCTAATTTCTCTGGCTGATGTTTCCAGAACTATATTGAATAGGATTGGTGATAGTGGACATCCTTGTGTTGTTCCTGATTTTAGAGAAAGCTTTCAGTTTTTGTTCATTTAGTATAATGCTGGCTGTTGGTTTATCATGGATGGCTTTTATCAGATTGAGGTAGATACTATCTAATCCAAGTTTCTGTAGGGTTTTTATCATGAACAAGTTTTGGACTTTATCAAAAGCTTTTTCTGCATCTATTGAGATGATCATGTGATTTCTGTCTTTAGCTCTTTTAATGTGGAATATTACATTTATTGATTTGCATATGTTAGACCATCCTTACATTCCTGGGATAAATCCCACTTGGTCATGATGTATAATCTTCTTGATGATTTGCTGCATTCTATTTGCTAGTATTTTATTGAGAATTTTTGCATCAGTGTTTATTAGGGAGATTGGCCTATAGTTCTCCTTTTTGGTTGAGTCTTTTTCTGGTTTTGGTATCAGAGTAATACTTGCCTCCAGGAATGAGTTAGGAAGAATTGCTTCCCTTTCAATTTTATTGAAAAGTTTGAGGAATATTGGTGTTCAATCTTCTCTAAATTTTTTATAGAATTCAGCCATGAATCCATCAGGACCTGGGCTTTTGTTTGTTGGTAAGTTTTTAGTCATATTTTCAATTTCATTAGCTGATACTGGGTTATTCAAAATTGTTAGATCTTCTTGATTCAGCTTTGATAATTCATATGTTTCTAGAAATCTGTCGATTTCCTCTGTGTTTTCCACTCTATGTGAGTAAAGGTTTTCAAAGTAGGTATTCATGATCTTCTGAATTTCCATGGGATCTGTAGTAATTTTACCTTTTTCATTCCTTATTGCATGAATTTGAGTTTTTTCTTTCTTTTTCTTGATAAGGTTGGCTAGAGGTTTATCAATTTTGTTTATTCTCTCGAAGAACCAGCTCTTTGATTCATTAATTTTTTGTATTGTTTTCTTAGTCTCAATTGCATTAATTTCTGCGCTGATCTTTATAATTTCCTCTCTTCTGTGAACTTTGGGCTTGACTTGCTTTCTGTTTCTAGAAACTTGAGGTGTAGCATTAGGTTGCTTGTTTGTGCTCATTCTGTTTTCCTGACGTGACAATTCATTGCTATGTATTTCCCTCTTAAGACCGCTTTCATTGCATCCCACAGGTTTTGGTATGTTGTATCTGCATTTTCATTTAATTGTAGGTATTGTTTTATTTCTTCTTTAATTTCACCTGTAGCCCATTGGTTGTTCAAGAGGTGGTTATTCAATTTCCATGTGTTTATGTAGGTTTTGCAGTTTCTTTTGCCATTAATTTCCAATTTCGGTGCCCTATGGTCAGATAATATGCACAGGATAATTTCAATCCCTTTGTATTTACTTAAGGATGTTCTGCAGGCTAATATATGATCTGTTTTAGAGAATGTCCCATGTGCAGCTGAGAAGAATGTGTATTCTGATGTTGCGTGGAATACTCTGTAAACATCTACTAAGTCCATTTGTTCACAGGTTTGATTCAGTTCTCTTATTTCTTTTCCAACTTTTTGTCTAGTTGATCTACCTCCTTGTGACAGTGGGGTATTAAGGTTCCCTATTACAGTTGTGTTATTGCATGTTTGGTTTTTCATGTCTATTAGTATTTGTCTTATATAGTTGGGTGCTCCTATATTTGGTGCATATATATTTATGATTGTTAGCTCTTCTGTTGAATTTTTCACTAACAAGTATGTAGTGACCTTCTTTATCTCTTTTGATCATTTTTGGTTTGAAGTTCACATTGTCTGCAAGTAGAATAGCTATCCCTGCTTTTTTTCTGGGTTCCTGTTGCATGGAATATTGTCTTCCATCCTTTGAGTTTTAGTCTACAAGTTTCCCTTTGAGTCAGATGTGTTTCCTGTATACAGCATATTGTTGGCTCCTGTTTCTTGATCCATTCTGTCAACCTATTTCTTTAAATTAGTGAATTGAGGCCATTTCCATTGGTGGATATAATTGATACATACTTAACTTTGTCATGTTATTTTCCTGTTGTTGACTTTCTGCTTTTTCCCCTTCTCTAACTGCTTGCCCTGTCTGGTGGTTTCTTTCTGTTATTGTTCTGGAAACTGTAATCATTTTTATCTCTATCTAGTATGTCTTTCAGTACTCTTTCTAGGGTTGGTTTGGTGGACATGAATTTCTTCAGTTGTTCTTTGTCATGGAAGTATCTTATTTCTCCATTAATTTTCAAGGAAGGTTTTACAGGGTACAACAATCTGGGTTGAAAGTTGCTTTCTTTCAGGGCTTGAAACAATTGACTCCCAGTTTGTCTTGAGTCTTGAGGGTTTGTGCTGAGATGTCTACTGTGATTCTAATAGGATTTCCTTGATAGGTGAGTTGTGTCTTTTCTCGAACAGCTTTTAGTATTCTGTTTTAATGCTGGATTTCTGGCATCTTAATTATTATATGTCTGGGTGTAGATTTATTTTGGTTATGTTTGGCGTTCTGTATGCCTCACTTATGTACATATCTGATTCTTTTCCCGTGTTTGGGAAATTTTCTGCATTACTTCTGTGAGTAGTTTTACCAACGTCATTTGCATTGACTCCTGCATCTTCATTGATCCCTATTAATCTTATATTGTTCCTCTTTGCATCATCTTGAAGCTGTTGAATTGTCATTTCATGCTGTTTTGTTATTTTTAGAAGTTCTTTCCTTTCATAATCGCTAGCTGTGATCCTGTCCTCAAGGTTCAAAATTCTAGCCTCAGCTTCTTTCAAACGGTTTTGCCAGCTTTTAATAGATTTTTTTTCCACTGGATATTTCTTTGAATTTGTTTTATACATTCTACTTCTTTTCTGTATTGTTCATTCATCCTTTTCCCATCCTCCTGTACTTTTTTTTATCTATGTCTTCTCTAGCTATGCTGAGCAACTCCTTTATTAAGGTTGTCATTTCTTTCTTTATGTAAGAGATTATTTCTAATCTGATTTCCTGTATCGCCTCATGAATTTATTTCTTTATTTCACTTGCTATCTTTTCAGAAATTTCAGGTGCATGACTGCTAATGTCCTCTATTTTGATGTCTCCTGTACTTGTTCCTGATGGACTGGATGTTTGGGATTGCATTTTGCTTTTTTGTTTTGTCATTTTCACTTCTTGGGTTAGTATTTTGGTCTTTTCAATCCTACTAGTCTTAATTGTCCATTGTGTGTGTCTTAGGATTCTACTGTGTGGTTGGTGTTTTTCCAATTGCTGGGCCCCACAATGAGGGGGTGGCCAGTCACCTGAGTTCCTCCTGCAGGGCGTGTTAGGTGAGTCCTATATTCTTCCTAGGCTGACTAGCTTAGGAGTATTGATGTAAGTCAACTCTTAGTTCCTATTGTCACTATGGCTTCAGGCTGATCCAGGCCACCAGGTCTACCTGGCTATAGTGTGCACCTCAGCTGGGACCCTACTATGTCACTGGGTGTCTCGTAGGCCCTTTTGATTTCCTCTGTGTTGGGGGAGGCCTTGTTGGCACTCTCCTCAACCCACCTGGTGTTCTCTGTATGGAAGAAGGACTCACCCACACTCTTGCCAGACTTGTCAAGGATCTACATCCTTGCGGGGGTGCTGCTCCGGTTTACCCACTGAGGTTCTGTATTTGAGGGGGAAACTCACCACACTGTCGCAAGGCCGCTGAGGTCCTCTGTGTGGGTGAGGGGTTGCTGAGGCTCCCACCAGCCCACCAAGGTTCTGCAGGCAGTGGAAGTAGTTGCTAATTGTCCATGGGCTGTTGTGGTCTTTTGGGTTGGGGTGTGCAGGGTGACTGACGATCCTGCTGGTCTCCAAGGTGGTGGGGCAAGGAGAAGGGGAGACCAGTGATCCCGCTGGCCCCCTAGGTCCATGTGGCATGGTGGGTGGGGGAGTCAAGTTCAACCATCCCCACAGCCTCTAGGTCCTAGAGCGAGGAGAGGGGCCAAAGATCCTAGTGGCCCCTAGGTCTGAGGAGTGAGGAGGGGGACTTTCTTTCCTTTTTTAAGTAGTTTTTTTTTTTTTGGAGCAGTTTTTGGTTTCTAGCAAAATTGAATGGAAAGTAGAGAAATTTCCCTTATTCCTTTCACCTACAATGTGTATAGCCTTCTCCTGTATGAACATCCCCAACCAGAGGGTTACTTTTGTTACAATCTGTGAATCAATATTGATGTATCATTGTTGCCTGGAATCCATGGTTTGTATTAGAGTTCACTCTTGGTGTTGTATGTTGCATAGGGTTTGGAAACATTTGTGATGCTATGTGGCTGAGTAGATTCTATAGTGTTATAATAAAATACCTGATATTGGGTAATTTATAAAGAGCAGATATTTATTTCTCACAGTTCTGGAGGCCGGAAAGCCCAAGATTAGGAATCTGGCAGTTTTGTTGTCTGGTTTCCACTTTCAAGATGATGCCTCAAATGTTGCTCTTTTTGAAGAGAAATAATGCCATTGCTCTATGGCAGAAGAACAGAAGAATGAGAAAAGCAGACCTAGTTCTTTGAGCTCTTTTTATCATTGTCACCTCAATCCTAAACACTTTCCATAGCTCTCACTTCCCAACACTATTGCACTGGTGATTAAGTATCTAAGACACAGATTTTGGACACATTTATAATATCATTCAGTGGTTTTTCACTGCTATAAAAACACTGCATAGCAGCTGTTCCTCACTGAGCAGAGGTGGTTTGTTTTCAGTGAATGACTGTGGTTTTTGACTTTTCCCCACCATTCCGAGAAGCTGTCTGGCATGCTTCCTCAGGGGCATTTCCATTAGGGCTGTGCTGCTCTGAGTAGGGATCTGGGTTCAACTGTCAGGTTCCTCTCTAGCCTCTTATCTCTATGCTCCCAGCCTCAGGGCAGCTCTTGCTTCTCTGACATTTCAGGGATTCCTTTATGGCTTTTGGTATTCAGAAACCAGTTTAACTAGTTCCATATAGTAAATTCTATCTGTTGAAATTACGCATGGTTTCTGTTTTCCTGGCTAGATCTTGACTAATGCATGTTTTTTTAGAGAATAATTTCTAAGCTGTTTTAAAGTGTGTACTATGAATAGACACTGCTGACATAAGAGAGTTGGGCAGAAGTTGCAGAAGTTTGAGGGATTTGCAAACAAATTACAGTGGGATTCCAATCTGAGATAGCATGTCAAGTGCATTGGAGGCTTTTCCTACTACTATAACAAAATACCTGAGACTAGGTGACTTTATGAAGAAAAGAGGTTTGTTTAGCTCTAGTTCTAGAGAGTCAGGAATATGCATCTGGTTAAAGGTTCTTCTTTCAGGCAGAGTCCCAAGGCAAGCATGTGGCAAGAGAAAGGGTGCACAAAAATGTTAATCTCTTTTGAATTCTTTTTTTATAAGCCACTCTACTCAATCATGGGGACCCCTACCTTGATGACCCAACCTCATCCTAATCACTTCCAAAGCTCCATCTCTAAACACCATAGTCAGATTAATGCCCTACAAAGGGGATTACATTTCAACACATGAACCCTTGTGAGATAAACCAAACCATATCTAAGTCATGGCAACATGCAGGGAAAAAGAATAGGAAGAAATAGCTGCCAACTGAGAGAAGGTGTGTGTTCCAGTGTCAGCTTTGCCTGCAGCTTTGAGAGTGAGACTTTCTCTGGATGTTTCCTTATGTTTAGATCTTAGGTAATACTAATTATGAGATCGAATGAAGTTAAAAGAATAAAGTGTACCTGTAGAATGCCTAAGGCCTTGAATCAGAGTATTATAATGATCAAATAATATCATAATGCTATCATTAGACTTAGTGTCTGTCTCATTCAGTGCTACCACTCTGTAGCAGACAAAACTGATTTTGCTAATGCTTAGGGTCGGCTTTCTTATTTTCCATTCCTGTCATTGTGAAGGATGTCACCTTCATTCTGTGTCATTCCATCTGTTCATCATCATCGTCATCTTTATTGTAAGACAGGCACATACTAGATAAAGGTGTTAGGCTGTCAGATGCTTCTGAGAGGAATTTAAGTTTATGGATCATGAGTTTTAATGCAAACCTTTATGAAATTCTTTCAGGAGTAGCTATGTTTTGCAAAATTCCATGAGTCATTGTATTATTAGCAACCCACCATAAAACGTAAAAGGCGCTTTACTCATTAAGTTTTACGCACAACCCAGACATCAGTAATGGTAGATCAAGGGTAAAATAGGCAGTGTTCACGGATGAGCTAAGTTGTGACTTGGAGGCACCAGTGGACAATGTTTGTGACATTCATACCTAAGGCAGAGGAAGTATTGCCAGAACCAGGAGCTTGTGTCACCATCTGGAAAGTCAGGAATGGTGGCAGAGTTCAGTTCTTAGAGCGAGGATGGCAGAGGTCTGTTAGTATGCATCTTTACCTTTCAGTTTTTGGTTCACAGCACCAAAATTTTGAACTCTCCCTGAAGTGTAAAACAGTGGTGATAATATCTGATTGCTTGTCCCTTGGGGGCATTGTGAGGCTTGATGGAGATAAAGCTAGAAAGTACTGGGAATTCTGAGGCACCTGGCAGTTGTAGTGGAATTAAAGGATTAATGCATTACAGAAAGACTTGGACCTCCCACATCTTAACGTTCAATTTCAGTGCCAGTAACAAGGTTTTGTAAGACAATCTGCCACAGGCCTTGAAGGTCTGTTTCTTGTGCCTCTGCCATCCTTGGCTGGTCATCTAAGGAAGATGAGTGATGAGGGACACCTAGAGTGCTGGCTGGGCGGCAGAGAGCAGTGACGGGGAAGGTGTCTGTGAGAGTGCTGAGGGGTTCAGGGGAGGGGGATTCTGGGTCATGCTGGCAGAGCTCTTGATTTGTGTGACTTGTCAAAAGCTGACAGATTGCTGGCGGAAGCTGTAAGAGATGGAGTTGCCGAAATTGCAGTCAATGAGGTAAAGAGGCATGGCTGACAGTGACAGATTCTATGTGAGTATAGTTAACATCCCTCGATGAGAGGTCCAGATAGTATCCTCCTCAGTGTACAAAGAAGAGCAGATTAGAAATAGAGCCAGTCTCATACATGTGTGCAGTTCCCGCAAGTCATCGCCACTTACAGTAATTGTATAAGCACCATAATACAACAAAAATATCAGCTAGCTTATGGTGGTACCATCTTATACTTTCCTGACTAATAAGGGGAATTTTTTATATAAACATACATTATTCAATTTTTCTTTCTAAAAATTTTTTATTGTGTATATTTAAGGCATATAATATGATACTATAAAATACATAGTAAAAAGGTTGCTGTAGTAGAGTAAATTAGCATATCTATCATAGTCACCTTTTTTGTTTTGTTGATGTGGCAAGAACTAAAATCTCATTTAGCATGAATCCCATATATAGTACAGTATTGGTTTTTTGTTTGTTTTTTTCTTTTTGAGATAAGGTTTCACTATGCAATTCAGGCTGACCTTGAACTCACTTTGTAGCACAGGCTGGTCTCAGACTAGCAGTAATCCTCCTGCCTCAGCCTCCCAGGTGCTGGAATTACAGGTATGTACCACCACGCCCAGATACAGTACAGTTTTGTTACCTATAGTCCTCACGGTTTGTGCCAGATCTCTGAATTTGTTAATTCTACATATCTGCTTTGTTCAGCTTTTCCTTATAAATATAAAAATATCTTTTTATATCAGGTATTATACAAAATATGTGAGCGTAGTTTTCATTGCTAAAGACAAAAACATAATTTTTTTCAACTTGAACTTCACCCTTTAATAGCTGCATCTCCTATTTCTTTTTTTGGGGGGTAGGTGGTCCTCATTATGTAGTTCATACTAATGTTGAACTCACTGACCCAGGCTGACCATAAACTCACAGCAATCCTCCTGCCTTAGTTTCTCGAGTGCTGGGATTAAGGCGTGTGCCACCATGTCCTGTGATCTTGTGTTTCTTTAAAAGCTGAAATAAACTCATGATGAAATACTTAGGTCCTAGGGGACTTTTTTCAGAATCCTGGAATTGTGTTGCAAGTGGAAGAAGTTTTGACATTTCCGAGGTCAACCTGGACTTTCCAAGAATCCCAGTTCTTAGCAGATGACATTTTTCGGCCTTGCAGTCACTGATCTACCACTTAAATGTGTGGGCTGGACTGATAGGTCCCTTTATTACTGCTGTTTAACACTTGGATATAAATTTTAGAAAGGTTATTGTGAACTTTTTAAAACTACCTCCACCACCACCATCATTACCACCAAAAGTCTTTGCCAATGATTATTAATTAAACTAGTCATTAATTCTAAGCATTTCTTCCCCGCTTCCTTGAAGAATGGATTAAAACTCTATTTTGAAAAAAAAAAATTAAAACTAACAAAAAGATATAAAATTAGAAAAGAAAAAGATGAATGAGGAAAGGTTTATGGGATTCAGGCTGTTTATTCTGGAAAAGAGAAAAATGCAGTGTTTTCAAATATTTGAGGAGTTTATGAACTGCACCATCTCTCTAGAGGCCTGACAAAAAGAGGAAATGAGTTTACATTTCAGCAAAAAGGGTGATGCAGGAAGAACTTTTCAAGTCAAGCATGATGCAAAACTAAAATAGGACAGCAAGGGAAGATTTCTTTTTTACTTTTCATTTTGGAATCATTTCGGATTCACGGGAGGTTTGCAAAGAAATCGGGCAGTTTCCTAGTCTTTGGAGGAGGGAAGGCTTTGAATGATCTCTGTAGGGAACCCCTGACGCGCAATAGCGAGCCTGGGTCCAGTAACGCAGGCAGCGGCAGTTAAGAGTTCTGCTGTCCTCTGGACCTGTGCTGCCCTTACGCTTTCCCCGTTAGCTGTTACTGTCCAGTGCAGCCTGCAGCACTCCTGATGTGTGAGTTTGTGCTTCCTGTCATCAAGATTCAAGAAAAGTCGGCACTAATTGATTACGTGCCGCATACTAGACTCTGTAGTGTGAGGCTTATATGGAACCCATCAGTGCTCACACAAAATTTGCCATGTAGACTTCATTGTCTTGATTTTATAAAGGTAGTAACTTGGGCTGAAAAATATTAAACGGCTTTCCTACAAGCCAACCTGAGAGTACACCTGAAATACTAAAGGATGTGACCTTTCTACTACATGGTGCTACCCAGAGAAAATTCACTTTTCCCTAAGAGGGAAATTGCCTTCCGCCTGCACACCACTCTGCAAGCCGTCCTCTCGTCCCAGCCCTTTTCAGTGATTCTCATGATGCTGGTGATTTAGAAATATTCCCCAACCTGTGACAGAATATAATGATGATTTTCACTGTTAGATGAGAAATAGGGAAGTTCTGTGGTGTCTGCAGACACGAATGAGCAGGAGCAGTTTCTTCTCCAGTGGTATTTTGAATTATCTTGGCATATTCATTGGATGTTGGTCACATTTTTCTTGGCTCCTGGAATAAATTCACCCATTTGCGTAATACCATGTCTTTCATTGCTCCCATTGACTTGAATGACATCCTTTTTGCCTACCTGAGGGGACACTGAGATGACTTTTTATTTTTATTCTGCCAACTGTTGTTCTCACACTGTCTCAGAGCAAAGTCCTTTGCATGAAGCGCTCCAAGGAATTAACTGAATTGCAGCTGTCTCAGGGCTTTCTGTGTTATGTTTTTGTACCATGGAGGTGTTGAGTCTTATCTGGTATTATGGTTTCAGATCTAAAATGTCCCCCAAAAATCTTGAGAGGTGGGGCCTGGTTGGAAGAGGTGATTCACGGGAAAACTGACCTTGACTGACTGAAAGGGTGTAGTCTTGTTCTTGACTCCTTCCTTCTCTCTCTGCTTCCTGGCTGCCCTGCAGTGAGCAGCTTTTCACCACTGTGCCCTCTGCCATGTCATTTCTACTTTGGAGCCAACTGACCATGAACTGAATCCTCTAAAAACTGTGAGCCAAAATAAACCTCTCCTCCTTTAAATTGCAGGTATTGGGTATTTTGCTCCAGTGACGGGAAGGTGACTGATAGGCCTGGTGTATTAGCTTTTTGTCACTATAACAGAATGCCTGAAGTGGCTTTGTTTTTAAGAAGGTTCATTTAGCTCACAGTTTTGGAGCTCATGGGCATGGTGCCTGTTAACTCTCTCACATAATGGCAGGTAGCAGTGCTGGGAGTGTGATCACATCCTGAGAAGGAACAGAGGGAAAGAAGGTAAGCAAGCCAGGCTTGTTCCTTTTAATAATCTTCCCTTGGAAAATTAAGGGAGCAAACCGCATCATGTCCAAAACCTCTCTCGGGCTGCACTTCTCAAAGATTCCACCACCTCTCAGCAGTCTGACCATGTTGAACTAAGGCTTTAATCACAATGAACCCTTGGAGGACACATTTGTATTCAGAGTAGAATACTTGGGCTAGCAACCATCCTGTTATACGTATTTTTTGGTCTTAAAAGTTCACATACTAGCCGGGCGTGGTGGCGCACGCCTTTAATCCCAGCACTCGGGTGGCTGAGGTAGGCGGAGCGTTGTGAGTTCGAGGCCGGCTTGGGCTACAACGCGAGTGCAAGGCTGGCCTGAGCTACACAGTGAGACCCTGCCTCAAAAAACCAGGGCTGGGAGTTTGGCTTAGCGGCTTACGCGCCTGTCAGGCAGGCTCGAGGTTGTGAGTTCAATCCCTGGTGCCGCAAAAAAAAAAAAAAAAAAAAGTTCATGTACTTATCTTAAAATGTTGAAAAAATACAGAAAAGGATAAAGAGAATAGTAAAATAAATTATAATCTCTCATCTGGCAATACTTATAATCCTCATCTGGCAATACTTAGTTAACGCCTTAGTATATCTTCATTTTTTATATGTCAAAATGTATATGCATATACAAATAGTGATCATAGAATTATAGCCTTAATTACTTCTTGTTCCTGAGCACTTTTCCATGTTATTAAGTATTCACTGAAAGCATTTAAATGTTATTTACCTTTGTAATAAATGTAAAACATATGTATCTACAAACTTAAACAAATAGAGAAAGGTATAAAACTCAAAGTATGTCTTTTTTAGTCTCCTCATCTCATGGCATAGTTTCCAACTATTATTCCTGATTACGTAAAAGCACATAAATGAAGTATTATACTAGTTATTCTGTGTCTTACACTTCACATTTGCCATCGTGTCATTGAGCACGGCAAATGGGCCTCAGTTTAACAACCTCAGAATTTCACTGTATATGGAGGTGTAGCAGGATTCTTACATAGGGAGACGGACACGGAGGCTTTTCTTTCCAGGAAGCAGTTTTATTTGTGCCAGCATTGACTCAGTGGATTTGCATCTAAAGGCTGAGCTGCAACCATAGCGGGGGTTTTACCTTTTAAATAATTTTTGTTTTTTCGTCTTCCTTGTATGGTAGCATACAGCCTGATTGGGTACTGTTTGTGTCCCATAGCCATGCCAGAACAACACGTGTGCACGTGGGAACTGATTGTGCCATGTTTTCTTCCTTTGTTCTGAAAAGGTCCTCACCACATTCCTTTGAGAGGGACCCTAGCATATTACTCCCTTTGATGCTCAGACCCCCTATTTTTGGGTCAAGAAGCATTATCTTGGCTTAAAGGTTTATATTTTTATAACATCATCACATGCATGGCGCTTTTCTTTCTTTTTTTTTTTTTTTTAAATACCATTGTCTCAGTGAGGCTAGAGATAGACTGTATAATCAGGGGAGTGAGGCAGGATAGGGTTAGACAAGCTTTTACAATTAAGAGCATAACACCTATAAGGGTTTGAATCTTTCAGAGGTTGAAAACCACTTCTGTAACAGTTCACAGGGGTCTTAATCCCTTTTAGGTCTGTACTGGAACATGAGCGATTTTTAAATTTGATTTGTGATCCTTTCTATGACCTTTTTTAAAATGTCATGTGTCTGTAGGAAGAAGTTATTTAGGTTAAATTTCTTACAGACTCCTCTCTCAGAAGCAAGCAAACACTGTAAGGCCAAGCAGTTTTGATCGCATTGTACAAATTGGTTTGTTGTGTGGCTAACAAGTGAAGAGCTTTGGCAGTTTTATTAGTTGTGATTTTTATAATAGGTTACAATCTGAGTATGTGGTTTAGCTTGCAAATGAGAGTGTGGTAGCCTCATGACACATCTTTTGCCCAGGTAACAGAGCCATAATGTTGTTCATATTAATATTAATATTAACATAATATTGTTATATGTTCAAGATGCCATTTGTCATCGTTTTATTTTCAATCTGTAGAGCATATCATTTTTCTGGGTCTTTTGGTCTCCATCCACTTGGAGGTGTTCCTCTCTGTTGAGAGAGTAGGAAGGATAGAAGGGTTGTTCTTAACACACAAGACCCTAACCAGTTTGGAGGGAGTACAGCATAGGCTGTTCTTGCTCGTATCTAATACAGCCCGCCTGGGTCTGCCATTTGATACCTGTTTCAACATCGTCCCAGACCTTCTGTGCATGTAGGAACTGAGAGAAGTTTAACAAGCAGTGAGGATTTGGTTTAAAGTGGTCTGGAGACCCCCACCATTTGTCTTTCAGTGGCTGAGTCATAAGACCTTTGGTCCAGACAGACATGTTAGGCTTTTTGTGGAGATGTTGAATTGTCGTCCCCACCGAGGCAGATAGTATTTTTTTCAGTTCTTGAGGTCTTGAGAAGCCAACCCTCAGAGATGGAGCTGGGATATCCTGATTTATTACAAGTTTTGTGGAGATCTTATTGCTTAGCCTCTCATGGTCATTGATCCTCCATGTTGGTTCTCTTGCATATACAGCAAGGAGAGCTCTTTAGTGTCTGAGCTATAGTCTGTGCTAGGGCCAGAGACAAGTTTTTCGTTGTGGTGGAGATGGAATGAGGGCTGTTTCTTTTCTTTTTTTTTTTTTTTAATAAAAAGAATAAAAGACCTGATGAGATGAGGCGGTATGGACAGTGGTGACATTGGGACCCAGGGGTCTATTTCTCATCTATAAATCCCCACACCTATCTGGCAGTCATTTTTTTAAAATTTAGGATCTCCTGGGTTATGGATAGTAAAATGAACATGATCACAAGCCTTCAGATGGCAGTCTGGGGTAGCAGCTCCCTTTTGGAGGGCCGTGTTGTCTTATTATATGTGCAGATTCTCTGGATCTTTCTTTGACATAAGAAATGAGTGTGGTAAAGTCTAAATAACTTGCTAGCCTAACCTGTTTATAAGAATACATGGGGCAGGCACTTCTTGGCACATTTCCAGTAGGTTGGGGAAGGGCTATGGCAAAATATTAGGGCTAGAGACCTGTGTATAATTAAGAACAAGGAAGGGCACAAGGCATAACAGATGGGTCAACCACAAAAACAGATGTAGTCTGCTTGTGTCACCAGTTGGTTGTGTCTTTTGGCTTTTGCCTCTGAAGTGACTAGAGCTGGGCCGCTGTCTCCTGATGAAGTCTCTGTGATCATGGCTGGCTTATTTTGGATTGTCAGCTTACATGGTGCTGATGAGTTGGGGATGCACTTTTCAGTCTCAAGAGCTGGCTTTACCCTGCTGTGGTAAATCTAGGGGACTACTGGCCACTTTTACGGTAGCGGGAGTGGATAGGATAATAGTGAAGGGGCCTCTCCAGAGGGATTTGAGAGGCTGGACATTTTATTTCTTCACCTACATAGCATCTTGTGGCTGAAAAGAGTGAGCACCTGTGGTCAGACTCCTAATCCCATTGCTGGAGGGTGGCTAAGGTTGAGCCTAACGCCTGCGTCTGTTGTCTCAGGGTTCATTCCCCCTTATGTCCTTCATAGGAAGAGGGGGCCGCCCAGAGAGAATTTCATGGAGGTAAAACCTCATTTGTTTAGTGGACTACACCTAATTTTTGGCAGGGTAGTTGTCAAGAGTTGGTCTTAGTGTAAGTGAGTTTCATAGCTGTAGCTTTAGAGTTTGGTTCATTTGTTCTATCATTTTTGAGCTCTGGGGATGGTACGCCATACGTAGTTTCCAGGTAATCCTTAGTCTTTTTACTACCAGCTATACCACCTGCTGGCCTGTTGTCTGATCTTATAGTAATGGGGGTTTAAAAACAGGGAATGATTTTCTTCAGAAGAAATAGGCCCACTCAGATGCCTTTTTCATATGACTGGAGAAGGCCTCTATCCAGCTTGAGAAGGAGCATACAGAGACTAACAAATACTTGTAGCCACCAGCTCTTGGGGAAGCTCTGAGAAGTCCACAACCACATTTTCTAGTAGGGCTCCCCCGACAGTCCGTATCCCAAGGAATGGCCTTGAGTCTTTGACATGGGTTATTGAGGGCACATATCTCATTGTTCACACACTACTCAGGCTATGCTAGAGAGCTACGGCAAGTAGAAATGTTGACCTGTGGTGGTCTAAAGAGCTGTGCCTGGCCCATTGGGGTGTCCTGGTGAAACATTCTAACAAAAGCTGGAGCCAGGGCCTTAAGGATTGCTGTCTGGCAGTCTAAATTTTTACCATGCACCTGGGTAGTAGCTTTTATTTTCAGTCTTGAACCAGGTGCTGTCTCGTGTTATGAGTAATTGGGGTCCCATTTTGCCAGTGGACTAGGGAACAGTGTGGCAACCATAGCCATTGGTTCTGTTGTTTGCTTGGAAACTTTGAGCTCTGCTTTCCAGTCTATGGTTCCCTAAGTGGCCACAGTATCTCTTCTTTGATGTCTCAGACAATGTGTGACCATCACTCTTCTAGGGACGCACACATTACCTAAGAGTTTAAGGATTTTTGAAAATCATACTTTTTGTCTGTTTTTTCCCTCAAGTTTATTATACCCTTATGTACGTGGAGAGTGGCGAAGACACCCTTAGAGTCTGTGTATATATTGATACGTGTTCTTGCCACCAGTTGGAGGGCTCAGGTTAATGCAATGAACTCTGCCCTTTGTGCTGAGATCCCCATTGGCAGAGGTTTAGCCTCAATGGCAGAATTCAGGATCACCATTGAAGTACTCTGCCAAGTCTTCTCTCTCTTAGAAAACTGCTACCATCAGTGGTACACCTTGCATCGGGGTCCTTGCGTGGCTAGACCCTTAAGTATGACTGGAGAACACCTCATCCATGACATCAGTGCAGTCAAGATCTGACTGGCCCAGCCTGACAGGCAGTCAGGTTGCTGGATTCAGGATACACAGTATTTTTGGGTGAAGGTGTGGGTTCTAGCATATCCTAATGTCTGACCATCTGGGCATTAATTGGCCAGCACTACCCTTGGTACTCAATTAATGTCAGTACTGAATGTGGCACTTGGACTGTTAATTTTTGTCTCATAGTCAGTTTGTCAGCCTTTGCCACCAGGAGGTCTGTAGCTGCAAGTGCTCACAAACAGGGTGACCAGTGCCTGAGTGACAGAGTCAGGTTCCCTGGAGAGGTGTGCCATTGGTGGATGCCAGGATCCTGACATCTGGGTTAAAACTTTCACTGTTATGTCTGTGGGCATGAGGATGTACAAGAAGGGCTTAGTCATGTCTGGAAGTTTTAGGGCTGGTGTGTTGATGAGGGCCTATTTGATATTTTTAAAAATTCTTTGCTGCTGGGTGTGGTGGTGCATGCCTATAATCCTGGTACTCAGGAGGCTGAGGCAGGAGGATCTCTTAAAGTTTGAGGCCAGTTTGGGCTACACAGTGAGTTCAAGGCCAGCCTGAATTACATAGGAGACCCTGTCCTTAAACAACAACAACAACAACAACAACAAAACCAACAAACAAAAAAAAGCTTTTGCTATATTTCTTCCCATAACAGAGATTCTTGTTCTCCCTTTTGCGGCTTTATAAAGTGGTTTTGCCAAAACTGAGAAGTTAGGTATCCAGATGATACAGAAGCCTGCTTCCCCAAGGAACTCCCGGACCTGGCATTGAGTTGCTGAGACTGGGATTGAGCAAACTGCTTGCTTTCTCTTGGATCCAAATAAGTAAGGAACTCCCTCAGTAGGGGTTAAAATAGCATTGTTTTTCAGTCTGGAAGAAACTTTTGTGTGTTTTTTTTTTTTTTTTTTTTTTTTTTTTTTTTTTTTTTATGGTTTTTTTGTTTGTTTTGGTTTTTTGGTTTTTGGTGTTTGAGCATTAGGTTGTGCCCCTAACTGTTGTAATTATAATTTTTTTTCTTTTAGTCATAGATTGTTACAGTTTTAAACTTGATTGGCTGCCAACAGACTTTCAAGTAACCTTGAATCAGTACTCCCATCATCAACAGAAAGTAGATTGAAGAGCAAGTTAAGCCTGCAATTGTAGTTTAAGACTTTATAATTCATAAGAAATGTTTTAAGTATATTAAGTAAACAAAATCACCAACTAAAATTGGAAGCCAAAGGTAAATTTATCAATTAGCTAAGACTTGTAACCTAATTACCCCCTTGCCCAGGGGAACTTCCCTGAAGAGAATATAGGGAAAGGAAGAAAAGAATATTCCAGTGTTAAAAATGGTTGTCTTTGATAACATTCTTGGCAATATTTAATATTACTGCAAGCTCTCTTTATTACTTTTACTCTTTGTACAGTGTCCACTCCTTTGAAATCCATCTAAAATGAAGCTTTTGTAGAATTTTCATAGGAAATAGACACATCATTTTAAAATGTATATTGACTTTTAAAATTAACATTGTGCTATATATTTTTATGCTCCGTATGTTTTAGGTTAATATTATTTTTAATAGCTATATAATATTTCAAGTTTTAGGAATTGTCATAATTACTTCTCTCTCATTGCTGAGACAAAATACCTGATGCCCAAAATTAAGAAAGGAAAGGTTTATTTAGCTCATAGTTTGTGAAGGTCTCAGTCTGTAATCAGCTGGCTCCAAGGCAGGATGGCATGGCAGAGGGGCAACAGATCAAGGTGGCAAAAGACAGCAAAAGCAACAAGAGCAAAATGCGGGGAGGAGAGAGTAGAGCAAAACTGTTTCCCTCCTTTATATTGTATGCAGGATATGTGCCCTAGGGTCAAGGTAGAACTCAGCACACATAATCCCAGCCTTGGACCATGAATCAATCACAAAATCTGGAAGCCTGCCTCCATAACTGTATGAGGCTTTGGGGGGACATCTAGACACAAACCATAATATGCCACCCCTAGACCCCCAAAGACTGATGCACATCCTTTATGCAAAAGGCATTTAATCCATCTCTAAGAGTCCCAAAATCCTAACAGTTTTCAGCATTGCTGAAAAGCCCAAGTCTCAAATCTCCAAAAGCAAACTCTTAGCTGCAAGCCCCTGTACAAATGAAAACAAAGTTAAACACTTCCAACATTCGGTGGCATGAGATAAACATTACTATTCCAAAGGCACAAACTGGAGGGTACAAAGGATTGGGGCCAAAACAAGTCCAAAATTCAGCAGGGCTAACATTAAATCCTGTAGTTCCACATGTAGCATCTAAGGCAATCTGTGACAAATTGTGAGCTCCAGAAGGCTTGTGTGGCTGTGCACCATGGCACTTCCCGTGATTGTAACTCCCATGGTTCTCTCTTGGGCTTGCTTTTCTCCTTCCTTGCAGCTTTCCTTAGATGACCCATATTCCTGATTTTTCAAAATTTCTGGAGTTCCCACTGCATCTTTCATGTTACCTTCACAGCTTCACGTACTACCCTCTCGGGCACAGTGCATGGCTTCCCAGGCCTTCTGAAATTGAAGTGGAAGCCTTCTTAGTCCCACAACTCTTGCATTCTGCATGCACCTAAAACCAGCACCACATGGATGCTGCCAAGGTCTGCTGCTAGCTAGAGCAGTAGCCAGGCTTCCCTCTCTCTTGACTATAGGGGTCAAGTGCCTGGATTGCTCAGCACTCTGAATCCAATTCTGAGAAACAGATTCTCTATGTTGCCACCATTCTGGGACATGGTACTCTGTGGCTTTTTTCTCAAAGCGAAGTGTTGCACTTTTGTAGTTTTGATGCTATAAAGGGTAGAGTCCTGTTGTTTCTTGTGATGCTTGCAGGCCATTTTTTTCTATTCTCCTGTCCTTTCCAGCAATCAGGATTTCCTTTGTTCTGTCTTTCCTCCACAGGCTTTACTGGAGTTTCCTTTCTGGCCAAATTCAGAATGTTTTAAATCATTCTGCTGGGCTGTTTGCTCTTGATTCTCAATTTAAATCTGGCTAAAAGTTGACAATAATAGCCATGCCACCACCTCAACATTAGACTGCTTTGAAATTTCTTCTGCCAGATTGATTAGTACTTGGCTCTTAGTCTCAGGCAAAGTCTCTGGACACAAGAAAAATGCAGACAAAGTTTTTGTCAAGCCATAACACTCATTGTTTGGAGTGCAGCAGCAGTGCAGTTCTTCTTTCCAGCAGAAACCTCCTGAGCTTGGTCTTTGCTGGTTTCCTGGTCTTCCGGGCTCTGGCCAGAATTTCCCATACAGAACAGCCTAAGGCACTCCAGCTTTACTTTTTCACGGGCCATCTCTGAACCTTTCCAATCCCTTCCCACAAGCCATTCCCAAAGGCTCTTGAACCACATGGTCAGGTATAGTCAGAGCAATGACTTCATTTCTCTGGTACCAAATTCTGTCTTGGTTACTTTTCTCTCATTGCTGAGGTAAAATACCTGAAGCCCCAAATTAAGGAAGGAAAGGTTCATTTAGCTCACAGTTTGTGGAGGTTTCAGTCTGCAATCAGCTGACTCCAAATCAGGGTGGTATGGCAGAGGGGCAACAGTTCAAAGTAGCAAAAGGTAGCAAAGGCAACAGGGAAGGAGGGAGGAGAGCAAGCCTCTTTCCCTCCTCTATGTATGCAGGCTGTGTAGGGCAGGTGTAGCTCCCACACTCATAATCCCAGCCTTGGACCATGAAATCAATCACAAACTCTTAAAAGCCTGTCCCCATAACTGTATGAGGCTTTGGAGGAACATCTAAACACAAACTATGACAGGAGTCATTCTAGGGTTTATTTTTTCAATCTCTTCACCTACTCATTTATACTCACTTTCCAGCTGATTTTCTTCATCTTACTGCTTTGTATACCGTTGGTATATTGATGACCTCACGTCTGTGCCCCTCTTTATCACCAGGCTGCTTACTTGATGGCCCCACCCATGAGCCTGGTAACCTAACGTGCATAGCCTCCACCTTGTCATACCTTATGCTGACCTCACAGCGTTCCCCCTGAGCTCAAGTCTGACCACATCCTTCTAGGAGCTCAGGTAAATTCCTGTCACCATTTTTATTTCTTTCTTGATTCATCCCTTGTTCAGTCTTATCAGTGAATCCGATGGTCCCAGCCCTCATGGTTGTTTCCAGATCTAACTGCTTCTCACCACCTCGTTTGCTGCTCTTGCCTGGATAGTTGTTCTAACCTCCCAGTTGCCCTCACTGATCCCATCCTTGCACTCTTTAGTCTGTCCTCAACAGAGGAGCCAGTGGTCTTGTCAAAACAAAAATTACGTCATTTACATTTTCTTTTCAGAGTACTTCAGTGACTTCCCTACTGTGTAAACCAAAGTCCTTACAGTGACTGGCAAGAAGGTCACTCTGATGGACTGTTTGTGCCCTCTCACCCTGCCTTATTCCTCTTCTGTTTGCTCACGTTGGCCCAGCCACACTGGCACACCTGATGTGCCTCCAGCATCTCACAGTCTTTCTTTAGGCCTTGGTCCCAGGTTGCTTTTCCTTCCAGAATATTCTTACCACACTTCCTCGTGTATTTATTTCCTTTCTTCCTTCAGGATTCTATTCACTTTTTCACTGAGGGCATCCTCAAACAATCTATTCCAAGTTCAACACCTCACTACAACCCCCTCTGTCTTAGGAGACTTTATTTTTTTTCTCTATAACACTTTCCACTCTACCATAAAGTGCATAGCACTTCATTATATTTTAAATCTTCTCCTGCTAGAATGTAAATTCCCATAAAAGCAGGGATTCTGTTCACCGCAATATCTCCAACATTTGGAGCACAATGTATCGTCCCTTCATGAATCATTAAACTGGTGCATGAGTCTTTACATTTATGCCTTTTCTTGTTTGACAGATTTCCTTTGATGAATACCTAAACATGGGATTATTGAGCAAAAGCGTATGACCATATCACAAACAGTAATGCTATATCTTTAATTAGCTTATCTTTTCTTATATTAGGGAGAGGAAAAAAATTTAGTTTTCACTTACAGGTTATGTTAGGAGCAACTGGTTCTCAATCCTGTCTAAGCTATTTAGCTTTAAATAGCTAACTTGAGCAGACACAGACTTCTTTGAGCTTTAGTATATATTTCTGTAAAATGGGACTAATACTGACTTCAGCGTTGTTGGTTTTTAAAATAAGAATAAACTGCTACAGAGCACTTGGCACATAGTAATTGTCTATGGATACCAGTTTTCTTTCTTCATCCAAGCTTTCCACTTAATATTTATTCTCTTGAAACAATGTTATCTTAGATGAGATTTTCTGGTACTCGCTGGGACATGTGTATGAACGTGGCTTTAAATATGCACTTCCACATGGCTTTCAAAATCTGATCTATAATGTTCTCGCTAGCTTTAAATTCTCATACTTTCTGTGATGGTGACCGTGGCACACTCAGCACTGGGTGCACGTTGGCATCTTAGAAGGACCAGTGGTCGGGCAGTGGATGGACTCAATCTCCTCTCCCCACTTCTGTCTTGAGTTTTGACTTGCATATAGTTAGATTTCCTTCCAGCACACTCTGGAGTGGAACATAGATTATGTTGGGATTAATTTTAAAGATCTTGCAACTACATCTGTATTTTCCAATGCTGTATATGTTCCATTTTTTGATGTTCCATTCCTTCTTGTGAGATCTTGCCTTTCAGCTTAAAGAACTCCATTTATGTGGGGTTCTGGAGACCACAGAGTCCCTTTGTTTTTCTTTCACTTTCATTCGCTGAAGCATGATTTTGCTGAATATAGAATTTTGGACTGACTGTTTCTTGTTTTTGCTTTCAGTAAAGATGTTACTTTGTGTCATTCAGCCTTCCTAATGTCTGGTGAGAAATACATTGCTTTTCAAATTTTTTTTCCTGTATATGGTATGAATTTTTTTCTGGTGACTTTCAATATTTGTAGCTTTCATTTGTCCAGGATTTTCTTCTTTTTGGAGTTCTTGAATTTTTAGAGTCAGAATGCTTATGTCTTTCACCATATTTGAGGAGTTGTAGACTGTTATTTCTTTCAATAAATTCTTTTTCTTCCCCAAGCTAGCTGTTATCTTTTTAGTCAGTACTCTTATGTTAGACTTCTAAAAATGGTTCTAGCACATCCTCTAAGTGTGTGTGTGTTTTCCATTTTGTTGTCTTTTTCAGATTGTGTGGTTCAAATTCATTGAATTTTTCTTTTTCATTTTTTGCCCCCCAATGGTGGGCCATATTTTCCTTACTCTTCATCACCACACTAGTTTGTTTCCTGCCTTGAAAAATGATGATTCTGTTAACAGACATTTACTTTGACTCAGACTGTAGCTGGTAGCTCCTGCAGCTGACAGTGGCTTTAGTCTTGGGTCACTTATTTAATGCTGGCTGCATTCAGCTTATCTTGTACATTCATGGTTCAGAAGTTGACTGGAATCATGCTTGGTTTATAAAGGAATTAGGGTTTGTTTCTGTGGCTTTTTCTCATGTGGCTGTCTAGTCCCTCTCTGATTTCCCTAGGTTCCTTACCCTGGTTCCTGCAACTAGAAAGAATGCTGTTCTGTCAGTTATACCTGCCACTATGACTGTCTGAGCTCAGAATAGAGCTGCAAAACAAATACACAAATGAGCAGGCAGAGTGTTCATTTTTTGCTGATTGCTTGTTCCAACTCTTGACTTCTTTCCAAAGTCCCTTAGCTTCTTTTCAGTCTCCAGAGTTCCAGACAGTGTGTTTTGTTTTGATTTGGGGGCTTTAATGGGAGAGGGTAGTTATGTTGCACACATTATGCAGAATTACAGATGAAAGATTTGTGAGGAGTTCATTCCCACTAGCAGAAACAGAATCCCCCTTCCAGTTATTTTTACTGAGATTTTTATTGATACAAGTAGATTCACACATAGTTGTAAGAATTAGTACAGTGAGATCTCAAATACACTTTGTTCAGTTACCTCTTTGTACAAAACTGTAGTATGTTGTGACAACCAGGATT
The DNA here is from genome assembly GCA_004363535.1 of Dasyprocta punctata. NCBI lineage: Eukaryota > Metazoa > Chordata > Mammalia > Rodentia > Dasyproctidae > Dasyprocta > Dasyprocta punctata. Next base: position 80,564 of record RJWM01000494.1, on the reverse strand, counting down.
TTGACACTAATATGATTTATTGCGCATACTCAGCTCCAGCTTTACTTGTATTCGTGTGTGAGTATGTGTGTGAGAGAGAAACAGAGAGAGACAGAGACAGAGAGAGACTTAGTTAATGTACAGTTTTATGATATGCAAGTATTTGTATCCAGCACCACAGTCTTTAGAACGGTCTTTGAAAAGTGTAGGAAATGCTGTAGTTGGAAAGAACTAACAACTTCTTACGTACTATCTATTGAAGATGATTACTTTTCTTTTCAGTACTAGTGACTGAGCCCAGGGCCTTCACACTGAGCTAAATCCCTCTAACTTTTTAATTTTAAATCTTGTGATAAGGTCTCCTTAGATGCTGAGTTGCCCAGGCTGGCCTTGAGCTTGTGATCTTCCAGCCTCAGTCTTAGCCTCTCACAGTGCAAGGATTCCTGGAATGTATCGCCGTGCCTGGCTAAGGAGATTAACAAATATTTTCACTTATTTAGAACAAAGATGTATATTCTGTAAATGTCTTTAAAAGTAATCCCTTCTTCCAGATTGTAAACTTCTTCTCCTCCTCCTTTTTTGTTTTTTGTTTTTTGTTATTTGGGTACTGGGAATCAAATTTAGTATCTCATGCTTGCCAGGCAGGTGCTGCACCACTAAGTTAAATCCCTGGCCCAAGACTGTAAACTTCTTGATTGTAAAGATGACTTCATCTTTTGTGTATTAGTCCCACCAAAGCACTTCCCAGTGCTTACTTTCATATGTTGTGCCAGAGATGTTTTTGTTCATCTTTAAAGTACAAATGCATGTTGTTCAGTAGACTTGAGAAGTAGGAAGTGTCTTAAATATTTTCTCTACTTTTTAACCAAGACCAGGATTTTTCAAAGCTTATATCCTTATTATATTTACTTTCAAATATAGTACATGAAAGTACTTTATAGGTGTTTGATCTTTCCAAGGTGGTATTGCTGCCTTTGATAAAAAAGTAATTAGGTGAGCAGTTTCTGGTACAGGTAATCATCAAAGCTCAAAAGAAAATACTTCTTTCAACTATTGTATTTCTCTAGGTGTTCTAGCCTATCGCTCATCTAGCTATTTCTCTCCATCTCTATCTGTATCTCTCCAACCACAGTGAAAGACAACTTTTGTGAATTTATTTTGTTAGAACCAGTATTTTTTTTAAATCCAGCTTTTCTGTAATGTACTATGACAGAAGGTGATAAAATTGTCTAGTTGTAAAATGGGTTTTATTCGCAGTCTAATATGCTCTCTGGAAAAAACAAAATAAAGAAACAAACAAAACCAATCAACAAACAAAAGACCAAACCACTCAGCAGAGATTATTCACAAGTTCTTTTGAGAATAAATACAAAATTTCTCTATTTTCATATGAACGGGGAAGCGTTATTGCATTCCTTTTCTTCTCTTACTGAGGATTTGGGGTTAACTTTTTCTGCCTATCATATATAATTTTATAAATCTTAGAAGTTGAGTATTTGGTTCTCTACTCTGCTAGTAGGGGGTTGGCAGAGCCTGCTTTTTGGGGACAGCGCAGACATCATAAGGACATGGGAATTATAGAAATGGCTTCTGGCATTGGAATGATCAATCTCTTACCCTGAATAGATGTTGCAGTCAGGGTTTGCAAGGAAAACAATTTAATACAGGACACATAATTCACAAAATTATTTTATAATAGTCACCCAAAGAGTCAAACATGAAAAGTGTAGGAAATCTGGTCACACACTAAAGACCCCCAAAAATTGAGCTGAGGGCCTTGATGCTATGGCAACATCCTGCATGAGTCCAGCTGAAAACCTACAGCCTATGACAATGTCTCATGCAAATCTGTTTCACGGATCTGCACTGGGAAGGCCCAAAGGTCAGTGGTGGAAGCCAGAAAGTCTGTGTCAGCGGGATGAAGGATCTGTGCCAGCAGGCTGAGGTTCTGCAATGGAGTCAGGAAGTAACACTCAAAGTAAAGACCAGGGCTCCCCCGAAAAGTACCACAAATATCCTCAGTGACAGCGAGGTCCTGAGCTCCCCTGACAGTGAGAACACCCGAGTTCATATCAGGAAGCCAGCATGACAAACTTTTCCTGGAGATTGAACAGCACACATCTTCCCCTCTGGAGCCAGGAAGCAGTGAAGACCAGAGCTCCCCCAAAGTGAACCGCAGCCATTCTCAGTGACAGCAAGGTCCCGAGCTCCGCTAACGATGAGATCAGCCAAGTTCATATTAGGAAAGAAACTCGACCTGCTCATCCAGGAGAATCAGTTATAGCAGGAGACCAGCAACAACAGGAGAACCAACAGCACCATCTCTTCCTCGCCCATTCTCCTTATGTTGGCAGCAATCCTCAGGTGGGCCCTCCACACTCAGCACCGTGCTGATTCAGTTCACCTGGATGTTAAGTTGACCACCAGTTGTCAGTCCACCACAGTAGTTTTGTGGAGTTAAAACACATAACCCCACTTGGAAGAGATAGTAAATAACTTGTCATTGTGTTTTAGTTCATTTGTTAAGTTATTCTTCCATCAAGTATTCCATGCATGTGAATACTGGGACCACAGTGACTTTTAGCAAAGAATTCAAGGCTTCAATCTTTAAATTGAGTCAAATTCCCTTGAATTCATCAGTTTTTCATCTCACGTTTTTTCCTCAAATCCTCATAATTTCATTCTCAGCCTGGCCAGTAAATGTGAATGAGGTGCTGATTATAGTGACCTTCCTGGGAAAGAAATGTGTCTTGCTTTGCATAGGGTTTCAAAGCAGAAATGTTCAGACTCTGGGTTTAGAGTCTTCGTTATATAGAAGGAGGACCATATTCCAGATCAGCAGGATGTTATAAGGATGATGATGACAAAGTCGCAAAGGGAACTTGGGTGCAGTATGTCTGACATAGTGAGAATGGGGAAAATAAGGAAAACTGGGGAGAAACCAACTGGGAAGAGAAGAAAAAAATAGAACCACCAAATTAATTTGCTCTTTTACCTTAGTTTTCATTTTTTGCTATACCTCATGTCTTTTTACACCCCATGTTATACCTTATAATCAGGTGTCAAATAAACATAAAACAGGAAATTTCATGAAGGTAACAAATTCTGAACTCTGCTTTTGACTTCACCCATTAAATTCCATGTCGTTTGCCACTATAGCTAAAGCCTTTACTCCATGTTTATTATACATAGTGAAGACCCAGAATTGTTAGGAAAAGTAGGGATACAGGTAATGTGTCTCAAAATTTTTTGCATTAAAATAAATGGAGAATGCAGAAGTTTTGGGACTATCCCAGTTTCTAAAAGATACACAGAAACTTGAGAAGGGTGATCATTCTTTGCTACCAACTTTGTGCCAGACAGTACAATATAACAGATATTATATTTTATTTTCTGATTTAGGCTTGCTCATGTAGTGTTCTGGTTTTCTTGTTTGAAGAAATTTCTTTGTTTTTATTTGAAACAGGACCCAGTAGGATACTATGTGGCACTATGTCAACCTCATTAGACCCATTTAAAAGAATCTTTCTTTGATTGTTCATTTATCTCATTAGCTTGTATTAGGGAAACCTCATCTAAGATTTACTTATGATCTGTTTTGTACATTTATCAGTTGTTGCCTTTGGCCAACACTGAATTAATCTTGGGTAAGACTTTTATATGATATTTAATTACTTTGTATTAATAGAAGATATTCAGTGTCACTACTGAAAATGAATTATTTATCAAAGCTTATTTTGTGAACATTTAGTCTAAAACCACCCTTGAAGCTAAGAAAGCTTTTTCCTTTTTAGTTTTGTTAAGGATGTTACCATCTATCTGGGGCCCATGCACTCTGCCTATGCTCCTCTGTGCCTCGTTCAAACATTAAACACGATTGGAAAAGAGCTCCAGCCTTCCCATGCTTCTTGATAGTAGACAGTTGCTTACAATAAAAACAGTTCTGCTGATACTTGTCAACACTTGACACTTTCAACTTGCCTGGGACGGCATGCCATTTGACATCCTTCATTATTCCTTATGAGAAAGAAGCAAATAACCATGAAGCAGAGAACTTTAAGAAGCTATAAGGAATGGGGCCTGAATACAACACCCTTCCATTATAGGTGCAAAATGGCAAAGTTTATGACTATTGTGATCAAAAGCATTCTCTTTGCATGTGTAATTAAATGCTTATGAACATTTATATAATTAGAAAATAATATGACTGCTGATAATGTGTTAGAAAGAAGAGTATATCATTTAAAAAATCATTGTTTTAGTTACATATCTCATTTATACAGTTAAATTTTATCTGGTAAGTTTTTCATCTGTTGAGTTTCATTAGGACCTGCTGGTCAAGGGATTTAAGTATTTAAAAGGATTTATTTTTTTAATGTCACTGCTGGGGGACTGAAGGAGGAAAAACAGTTAAGGCTGCTTTCTAGTGACCCATATGACTGTTGACATTGTACACTCATAAAATCTCACCAGCATTTTATTGGGATAATTGAATATTGTGTCACTTGGTGGTTTTAAGAACAGGTATAGAAAAAATAACCTCTTTTTCTCTCTCTTTCTCTCTCTGTCTAGATTTATAGCCAAACCATGTGCCATAGCCCTCAACATTCAGGCCAGTGGGCCGCAAATTGCCCAGCCAAATGCCATTCTGGAAAAGGTCTTCACAGCAATTACAAAGGTAAGACAGTCTTTTTCTGGGATATGAATTGTCCACATCACCACTATTCCCAATACACAGTCATTCAGTTCTTTTCTCCTGGGTTTGGAGAACCAATTTTTGCCCTTCCCCTGCTGAAAAGTGAGTTGAGAATGCAAACCTTGTGCTTAGACCTGGGCAGTGGGTGCTCAGTGAAGATGGCTTACTTTCCAACTGATTTTAGAAGTTTGACTGTGAAAAAGTCATGATTATTTAGTGGTTAGTCTAATCCAGTGCCACTTTAGTTTCGGGTGACACGAGGTGGTACAGATCAGGCCCCATGAAGGAATACAATTTACACATGTGTGGAAAAAAGGGACCTGTTAACTTATAGCGGTGTCCATATGCCCTGCGAATTGTGATAAACAGGCAAATGTGGAGAAAAACAGAAAACTGATTGATAAAGAAAAGTGTTGATTGCGATGAATAATGAATTTAGGCCAAGAGAGTTAAAAGTGAAGAGTTAGCTTCACCGTGTTGAGTAAAAGAGATCCTGAGTATGGTGGGAGTCAGAGTCCACAGTGTGAGAGGGAGGAGGGTGGGGGAAGGGCAGCCGCCCGGCCTCGCCTCGCCTCGCCTCAAGCAGGTGTTTCCTTAGGAGCAGGAGGACAGGGCAAAGCCAGAAGTAACAAAGCCTCTATCTATCCAAGGCCATCTGAAAGTGAAGCAATCGGAGAGGCCGTGGCTCTGACTGTCACTCCTACCGCTCTCCTGCAGATCTCACCTTGCTCCTGCCTGGGGAGGGAAGAAGAGCAGAAGTAGAGCGTTCTGTGAGAAGTGTGTGCTCCTGTAATTAGTGGTTCATTTGTCCTCTTTTATTTTTCTGGAAGCATCTCCTCGGCTGCTAAGATGTGATTTGACGGTGTTAAGTAGGTTTGTTTTAGATGTTTGTGATGCTAGCCATTAGTACTATTACAACTATTAATTCAACTATCCGAACATGCAATTTTATTGTGTTTTTCTGCCAAAATTCTGTAATGTTGTCCTTCCTTTTTAAAAAAAATAGATATTTTTTTCCTGGAAAACTACAAGAAAGCACAAGTTACGTGTTTTTTTGTTTTTGTTTTTGTTTTTTTGTTTTTGTTTTTGTTTTTGTATCTCCGCAAGGAAGAAGAGCAGAATGAATGGAATTTTAGGAAAAGCTCTTTTTTCTGACATTTCATGGGATGATTTGAGAATCTAATCCAAGGGGCCACATACCCTGTGGTATTTTAAAAAAGAAATTATTTAGGAATAAACCTCATGATTTCATTAGTGTATCTATTTACTATAGTAAAACATTTTCTCTCTTCCTAAAAAAAAGCAGATATATAGGGAATTTTTGGAGGTTGTTTGTTCTGTTTCTTTTTTATTTATTTATTTTTTCTTTTTGTTACTGGGAATTGAGCCCAGGGCCTTGTGTATGTGAAGCACATGCTCTATCAGGTTCATTTTTTAATGCGATGACAATATATTTGTATCTTCTTTGTGAATGGATTAAGCGCACATTATTCTAAGTGACTAGTAAAATGAGTTTTGTATCTCCCTTTAAAACCCTGAAGTGGACAGTATATTTCTTTACCTTACATTTATCACAGTTTCTGGGGAAATTTCCCCTACAAAGGTAATAAAAAGGTTTTCAACCAGAGTAACTGCTTTAGAGATTATTTGCTTCTAGCTAATTTTAATGATCAGAGTCTCTTAGTTTCCAAGGTGATTCCTTTGGAGATTTTTACATGAATAAAACAGAAACCTCATGTTTTAAATATAAATGCAGCATAAGTTAGAGCTGTTTTGCCTTATATTCTTTGTAGTTCTCCAGTCTTCTCCGTGATGTGGAATGTGACGGGTCTGTTGCATGGACTAGGAAGAGCAGGATTTGGAGAGCTCAGAAAATTCTGTGGGTGTCTGGGTGATAATCCAGTGTCCAGGCCTCGGCTGCAGGTCCAGGTGACCTTTTGAGGAAGAGCATGGTTATCTTCGTCCTCCTGTGTAGGGATCTACCCTCAAAAATATTTAAATATAATATGCAGGAAGGGCTACATAGTTTGTGGGACCCAGTGCAGAGTTGAAATGCGTGACCTCTTGTTCAAACAACACGACAGAGCTTTTTCCTCCTTTCCACAATCTCATCTAGTCTGTTGGGGTGTTTTTGTTTGCTGTGTAATGTCATGCAGTTACTCACAGGGCAGGGCAGCACCTCACAGGTGCTGGGCTTTTTTTTCTCTAGCTGCTGGAGGGCAGAGAAATCCATACAGCCTCTCCCCTGTCCACAGGCCCACTGCCCGACCTATAGTGGATGAGTGACCTCCAAGGGCTTTGTGCCCGCTGTGACTAGGTCAAGGGTGGGCAAGAGGCTCACTCCACTGAGTCACCCATCAAGTACTGGGATGCGGCTTCCTCCACGCTCCTCCCGGAGAGACCTTGGGGAGCACAAACCAGGCCCCATCGCTGCCCCTTGTTTGTACTCTGGCTGGGGCTGAAGGGAGCAGGTGTCAGGAGAGAGCGTGGCAGGCAGTGGGTTCTGGGAGTCAAAGATGGGGAAGGGGTGGTGAGCCCATCTGGGGAATGTGGTGGGACTATGTGTGACCCGACTTCAAACTCTGGCACATAGTCCATTGCAAAATAGCAATTCGATGATAAGCTGTGAAGAACTTCAAGATGGCAGTGAAGGCGCTTTAAACCTTAAGTCTGTCTGTCTTTCTTTCTTTCTTTCTTTCTTTCTTTCTTTCTTTCTTTTTTTAACTGGGAATCAAACTCACGACCCTCTGGCTTGCCAGACAGACCCTGTCCTTTCCAAATGTGGGGCCCTGTCCTGTGTGATTGCATCAGACACCTGCTTTGACTCTGAAGCCCTAGCCTGTGGCATAAAGTAATAAATTTGAGACCTTTATATTCTCCAGCAGAGGTTTTCTCTCACCCTCCCTTTCTTTCCCTCCTCTCTCTGCTCTCTGTGCCTCTTTCTGTCTGTCATTTATGCTGGGAATTGAACCCAGGGCCATGCGTACTCTAAACGTGCACTCTCCACTGAACTACATATTCAGTCCTGTGTTCTTCTGAGGTGTTACCTGTTTGTCTTCTGAGGTGTTACCTGTTTGTCTCTATTGCCCTCCTGCCTCTAAATCTCATGTCTTATAGACATTTTAAAAAACCTTCCTGTAATATAAGATCATTAGAGGTGTTGATGTTTGAGTCAGTCAGACCTGGTTTTGTTATTAGGATTTCTGCTCTTCTTCTTGGTGTTGTGGCCTTTGGCAAGTTTCTTAGCCTTGCTAGGCTGCAGATACCCCATTTGTAAAAGTCTCTGAATAACTTCTTCAAAGGTTTTTGTGGGAGCTAAATAAAATAGTAGACAGAAGTCATTGAGTAGATGATACAGCTTCCGTTTGGGCCAGAGGTTCCACACTTCAATTTGCATTAGTGTCGTCTAAGGAGTAAAAGTGCAAGTTGCTACATATTTCAAAAGATTATGATTCTGTAGTCTTGGGATGAAACTAAAGGATCCACAACTATGGCTTGTCAGACCCATTCAAATGAACAAAATGACTATTTCTCTTTAGTGAATATTTTTTAATGCATGTCTTTTAACTGATTGTATCGAGAATTATTGTGCTATATATATTTTTTGACATTTGGGAATTCTCTTCCCATATTGTTTGCATATATCTGTGATGTCAACCACCTCACTTTTCTAATCAAATTGTTTCTAAAGCTGCGGGGATAAGAATATATGTCAGCTGTCACCAGAGGTGGTGGCACACCCTGTAATCCCAGCACTTGGGAGGTGGAGGCAGGAGGATCACTGTGAGTTCGAGGCTGACCTGGGCTACAAGTGAGTTCAAGGTCAGTCTGAACTAGATATTGAGACCTGTGTCAAAAAACAAAGCAACAGCATCAACAGTTAGCTCTAAAGCAAGGTTAATCTTATCATAATTTACTTTTGATACATTAGACTATATTTAAAAATTGTGGGCAGATTCCCTCTAAGTTTTTTTCTCATTCTCTTCCTTTTTGTAGGAGAGTATCAAATCATTAATTTTAGCTGACTGAGGGATCTCTGGTAAGGCTTATGAGTTTTGAAAATACATCGTAAAACTAAAAAAGAAAGAAAGAAGTTGAGGGTTGGTAAGAGAACAGTGTTAGCATCATATATTCCCACAATAATAGAAATGATACAACTAACTAAGGGTAAAGGGAAAAAAAGTGCGAAGTAATGTAAGTTCACTGACTGCATAATCTCTGAAGAATAGGAGTCAGTTAGCTTATCAATCAAGGTAGCAGATCAAATAGAGGTCCAAGCATATTTGATAACAGAAGAGTAAACTCTAAGGAAGATAATATTATTGACTAGTATTGGGTGGTGAAACAGAGAGAAGGGAAGAGGAAATGGTGCTATTTGTAAATATTGTTCCTGTAGAACTCTTAAAGATAGAAAACATAGACGAATACTAGTATAATTATATGGACAAACACCCAAACAAATTATACACAAAAGGAAAGAAAATAAAACAGACCATAAAATATGTTTTAAAAAATCATCAAAACAGAAAGCAGAACATGAAGAAGCAAAATGTAAAAAAATCCTGATGAATCATATTGATACATACACAACATCCATTAAAAAGTAATTCAGGGTTGAGTTACTCTTTATGGGTTGAAATATGGTCTGACCTCTAAATTTATACATTAGAATTCTATCTTCCTGTACCTCAGAATGTGCTCTTCTTTGGAGAAACTCTACAAAGGTTAATTAAGGTGAAGTGGGGTCAGCAGAGTGTGTCTTAATCTAGTATGTCTGGTATCCTTATATGAAGTGAACACCTGAACACAGACACAGACGTATGGGAGATGATGTAGAGAGGCAGAGGAGAAAACAGAGTGACAGGTAAGCTTACTTGTCAACTTGATTAGTTTGGGAGCTGCCTAGGGGGGTCAGTAAAGCATACTTCAGACTGGGTCTGGGCAGCTCAGGGGGTAGGATTTGAATACTGTCTCAGTCACTTTCTTATCTCTCAGACACAATACCTGACATCCAAAACTTAAAGGCAGGAAGGGTTTATTTTGTTTTAAGTTTCAGTCAGTGGTCATTTTTTCCAGGGTATGACAGAGGGGTATGGGGAGGAAAAGCTGCTTACATTATGGTGGCCAGGAAGCAGAGAGAAAAATGAAAAGATAGGAAAGGAGATGTATTGTCAGGGACCGCCCCCCCCCACCAAGTGCCCCGTGACCTGCCTCTTCCCAGACCCCACCTCCTAACAGCAAGTCAGCCGTAGCCCCCATGAGTCAGTCGGCTTCCAAAAGCCCTGCCTAGACACACATGAGGCCTTTGAGGGGGGGATATTCTAGATCCAAACCATAACTGGATGTTTTCCCTGACCTCTTCCTCTCTTGCACTGTTTTTCTGCTTTGCTTCTGAGTAGCCAAGGACTAAGTGACTTTGTTATACCACATCATTGCACCATGTTTCTGCCTTGAAGCCAGAAGACCATGGACTGAATCCACTCAAACCTTGAACCAAATAAACCTTTCCTCCTTTAAATTGCTGGTGTCAGGTATTTTGTTGAACAGTGAGAAAGCTAACCAATACAGGTGGCCATCCATAGGGCAAGAAGAGGGACTTGGAGCATATCCTGCCTTCACAGTCCTCATAAGGTACAACCCAGCAGACACCTTGAGGTGGGACTTCTAGCCAGTTTGTGGTACTCTACTTTGTTATGTCAAATTTAACCAACTAATGTAGTCATGTGCAAAATAAAGAAGAGATACTTTTAAGACAAAGTAATTAAAAGGGATGAAAGTGAGAACAAAGTGAAGGTATCCAGGCAAATATAGTTAACGAAGAAAGTAAGGTTTGTAAAAGCATTAAATAAAATAAAGAATAGGGTTTTATTGCCATAACATAATTTATAATGAAAATTAAAAGGCTATGAGTGTATATACATTAAATATGAATGTGTCTTATATATTCATAAAAAATAAAAAAACAAACAAGAAATTTTAATTTGTCTGTAGGTCATGAAAGAGTCAATAAAAATTAGAATATAGAAATTCTGGGAAGCATAATTAATGAGGAAGATCTAAGGGATGAATTTAGAATCTTGTACTCTTGAGTATAGAGAGTGCCTACCAAATATTTACAAAAATTGACTGCATTATAGCATAAACCTATAATAAATTTTAAATATTAGGCATAATTTAATAATATGAAAAATTAGAAAACAGAAAAAAAAAAGAAATGGAAAAACAACTCGGAAAGCCTTTTGTTCTTGGAAACTTTCCAAATATTCTCTCAATTATTTCTTGAGTTTAAGAATTCAAAAGACTGCTTAATTAATAATAATAAAAGCACTACTTTTATATGCTATGACAAAACAGTGGTTCATTGCAAACTCATAATATATGAAATAAAGAACCAGGTAAACATCACACACACAAAAAACAAAACCCCAAAGCTAAATAAATAGGAATAAACAGAAGGAAAAAATTAGTAAAGATAAAAACCCACACTAAAGAGAAAAACTATAGAATTAAAAATTTTGACTTAAAGCATCATTGGTTTATTTTTTTAAACAGAGAATCAGCTGAGTCAAGAAAAAGCAGATAAGAACAACTAAAAAAAAGCAAACATAGTTTACAATATAATAATGGATAACTATAGAAATAGGAAAATTAAGAGTATATTTCTGTCAGCATGACTAACAAGTGTGAAAAACAGGTAAAAATGGAAATTATAATGCTGTTTGGACCTAGCTCTGGGGAAGGGAAAGACACTGGGAAGAATCTTCCCTTCTTCCAGCTCTGTGCTCCAAGCAGTTATCAGCTTCACAGATCAACTGACCTGCTAAATCAGACATAAAGTTTATTTATTTAACCGTTTATTTTTAAACATTTCAGAATTTTTATTAGCTCCTCTTTGCAGTGCATAATGCCTTCTGTTCACCATGGGAAGTTGGTACATGTATATAACACATCTTAATAGTTCTCTTTATTGCAAAATGAGATTAGGAAAATACAATATTCTGTGTGTTTACAGATCAAATTAAAAGGGCTAAACTGGGAAACTTTGCCACGCTGTGATGCTCTCACAAAAGGATAGTTTTTCATGTTTTATCAATCACACAAAACATTTATTGAAAACAGTGTGGTGGCACATGTCAGTAATCTCGGCACTCAGCAGAGGCTGAGGCAGGAGGATTGCAAGTTCAAGCCCTGCCTGGGCAGCTTAGCAATTTAAGGAGATCCTCTCTCAAAATAAAAGCATTGAAGTAGAGCTTGAAATGTCACTCAATTTGAAGGTACTCGGTTCAGCCTCCAGTACTACAAAAAAGCAAAACCAAAAAAGAGCGAAGTATTTATCGAGGATACAGTTATATGCTTTTTTCATTGCTCAGATGATTAGCATTTCTAAGACACTTGAATGCCTAGATTCCCTGCTAGTGGTATTAGAAGTTATATTTATTTTCTTGTAGTGTATTTATTATATTTTCTTTTTATATATTTTATATAATCTCTGTATGTATTTAAGGTATGCAGTATGATGTTTTGATGTACATAGTGGAATGGTTATTATAACCAAACAGTAATATACTTGTCTCACAAATGAGTTTTAACATACTCTTAAAAACAGATAATTCACTTATATGAAAACACAGAAGAACTTAAAAGGCATTCATTTCACCTTTATTGTATAGTTAAACTTCCATATCAAACCCTGACAAGGACTTCGTCCCCCCCCAAATACGTGAGACTAATCATACTTATTAGTATTGTGAAAAATCATACACTAAATATGCGCAAACAGAATCCAGTTTTTCAATGAGGAAAGACAATGGTAACACATTAATGAAATTATCAATACTAAATAGAATTTATCCTAGGAATGCAGGGTTTTTTTTGTATTTAATATTAAAAATATATAGAATCCATCATATTAATAGATCTAAAGAGAAAAAATACATGGTACTTTGTGAATGCTAAACCTAATGTCTTTTTAAATTGAAATAAAATGATCAAACTAGGGCTAGGTGTTTTATATTGTAAATGTACATATTTGTATCTAAATTCCCAATCTGACCTCTTGCTTAATGAGAAAATGAAAGGTATTTCCACCTGTTATAATGTGTTTTACACTGTATTGAATTTTAATTGAACAAGTCGGTAAGAGAAAAGCATCATAAAGATTTGAAAGGAGGCAAAACTATTACTTCTTGAAAATGTATTCATTCCAGAAATATTTATTGAGTCCTGCTATAACCTAGGTATTAGCAAAAGAATTTAAGATTTACTTTGTGGGTCTTACATTCCAGTAATACACTGTTGTGTGATTATATATCTAGAAATATAAGGAAATTGAGTGAAAAATGCAAATGATATGAAATTTTAGTACAGAATTAAAGAAAGTGCAGTATTTACACTCAGTGGAGTACTACTCTTCCATAAAGAAGGATAAATGAGTCATTTGTAGGAAAATAGATGCACCTCGAGACCATAATATTAAGTGAAATAAACCAGACACACAATGTTAAATATCACATAGTTTCTTTTATATGAGTTCAGTAAAAATATAGTGCAAAATAAAATATAGATAATAGGAAGTAGGGAGATAAATTGTTCTCAAAGGAAAAGAGGATCAAGAGATGGAGGAAGAAGGGAAGAAAAGAAGAAAACAGGATAAAAAAAGGAAATTGGGATGTGTTATGCACACATACCAACTCCACACAAGGAATGTCAACACTGTGTACTGCCAAGATGTACCAAGAAAAAGAAAAAAAAAAAGAAAGAGGATCAAAAAGAAATGGGTAGAGGGTACAGAGAGGGAAGGGAAAACAGATGAAAAAGGAATTAAAATGTGCAACGTACCTGTACCAACTTCCACAAGGAACATAAACATGTATGCAAACATGAACTGATGAACTATGATTTAGAGAAAAAAGCTGTTGCTTTTCATATCTGTGCAGAGAATAAGCAATTAACAACTACAAGAAAATATGTTATTTTCAATAGAAACAAACAAAATCCTTAGGAATAAACATAATGCAATATGTGCAAGATTGATAGGGAAATTTTCAGACATTTTTAAAGGACATAAATTGAGGAAGGTTGTTAATTCACCCTATATTAATGTAAGAAATTGAACTGATCTTATTAAAAATGCCAACAAGCTTGCTTGTATGATTGCTTATTTTGAAAACAGGCTAATTCATGTAGAAAAATAAAGATTTCTGAGAAAACTAACTGCATATTCCTAGTACATGAATAATAAATCTATAGAAGAGTAGATTATTTTTTCAATGAAGAAAAAATGAATAATAGTATTGAGATATTGGATAGCCACCTGGAAAGAAAGTTAGACTCATACCTCACACTGAATCTCTCAGCATATTTCAAATGCACTAAAGATTTGAATGTATCAAGCCCCTAAATATATTAGAAGAAAACCTGGGAGATTTTTTTTTGAACATTCAGAGTAAAGATGGCTTTTCTAATTATAACTCAAAATTTAGAGGCTATTTTAGAAAAGACTGATAAACTCAAATGTATATTTTAAGCAAACATCTGCAAGTAAAACAAGCAAAAACACCCTAAGCAAATTCTAAAATACAAATGACATACTGGTAAGAGGTGTGCAACTCATAGTATAGATAAAGGGTTAGTTATAAAATATAAAGAAATCCTAAAAATTAATAAAGGAAATATCACCAAATTAAAAAAAAACAGGCAATGGGCATAGCATACTCTTCACAGAAAAGGGAAATGTAAAACATTTTTAAAAACACAGGAAAAGACGCTTATTTCATATACAGAAAAATAAAAACTTTGCTGGGGTACAGTGTTTGTATACCAGACTAGAAAAGTGCAAAGATGCAATATGCTCGGTTGAGAAAGCTTTGGAAAATGGATACTCTTGCTTATTAGTACAAATTCATAAGATCACTGGAGTAATTTTTGATATCAAAATAAATTACAGAAGCCTAGCACTCTTTAATCTGCAACTTTAATTTGCAGGAATTTATCCCACAGATAAATCTGTTTAAAATAATGACCACTGGCAAATTTACTTATTGCAGCCTCGTTTGTTGCAGAAGTTTGGATACTTTGTCAATGTCCCTTAATGGTAGAATGTATAACTAAATATCCCTCCAACGAATGAGGGTGTTCTCTGAATAGTGATATGGAAGCATTCCAAGGATACATTGTAAAGTAAAAAAGCCAGAAGTCCAGAACAAAGTTCATAGTATGCAGCCATTTGTGTGGTCAGGTGGGGATATAAAAATGTACTTTGCACATATTTACATGATGAATTTTGCTTATAGTTACATAAAGTAATTCTGGAAAGAAACCAATTTAATAACTGTGGTTACTTGTTAAGAAAGGGAAAAGAGGGGCTGAGAAAACAGGAATGAAGTTGGAAGGTTAAACTTTAGACTGTTTGGTAATTTATGACCCCTTTGAAGATGGTTTCTTTGTTAATAAACTTAGAGAATAGATTAAAATTAAAAATGAGTTTCTTAAAAAAATTAGTTTCACCAAGAAAATGGTATAGCTAACATACATATGTTATAGGCACTGAGGGTTCTTGGTCTGATAGTTTTGATGAGGAAAGATATGAAAGTATAGATTGCATCATGACTAGTAAAAAGAACTCAGATAACATAGGGACAAGGTCAATACATTTTGTACCCAAAGGCCATTTGCTGTATTTTCTGGGTGCCTGAGTGTCCTAGTCAGTTCACACTGCTGTGATAGAATATTATAATCTGGGTGGCTTGACAGAGAGCTTTTTATTTCTCACACTTCTGGAGTCTGCAGATCTGGGAATCGGGTACCAGCATGGTCTAGTTCTTGGCAAAAGTCCTTGTTCAGGTGACACAGGGAGAGGCGGCCAGTGTGTCTTCTAGTGTGTCTTCTAACAAGGCCACTGATGTCATGGCCTCCCACATCCATCACATTGGGGAGTAGTCTCCACATAGGAGTTTGGGGCTGACACACGGCCCTTGAGTTGCTTGAGATGCTTTTAGAATTGTGTCATATGCATATTTCACCCTTACGATGTGGAGGCTGGTCAGCTGGCCTTCTCCTTCCTCAGCTTTTGGTTATTTCCCTGATCATTAATTTTAAAACAGAATAAATAAAGGAACAGAAATCAAATGGCTTAGTGTTGTTCCACAGCAGATCGCCCTTACCTGACTGATGGTGGGTTACCTTTGAACATAATTGAGAGATAGGAGAAGGAGAAGAGAACTAACATTTACCCAGTTTTACGTATCTTTACGCATTGAGTTCTTACCACAATCCCATTTAGGTTGACTGCCAATCTTTAGTTTTATAGATGTGGAAACCGAGGCTCAGGGAGCTCAGCGGAGTGAGGAACCAAACATTTGCCGCTTGTCTCAGGACCATCTCTGTCCACTTTGCCATGTTTGCTTTTTAAGTAATGTTTCGTCTTAGTAAAGGACTTAATGTAGAATTCAGTTGAAGGCAATAACTAAGATAAACAATTCATGAGAAACGTGTGTGTAGGATGGGGAAAATAGAGACAGAGAAAACATGTGGTACAATGGTTCCTTAGGCTTAAATGAGGTAGTTGGAATTTTTCTGTGCTTTCCATCTGTCCTACATTGTCCAAATATGTGATAGGTGAGGCTAGCTTTTTTTTCCTTGAGAAAGTACAGTACCCAAATGATATCTCTTTGCAAATTCTCCTTTACCAGACCCCATTTGAGGGCTGATGGGTGGACTCAGCCACTGGGCTGCTCTATCAAGTCTAGGCTGCTTTTTAGGAATCCCATTGCTGATAAGGAGACATGCAAGCTTCACAGGGAGATTCATGATTTTTCATTGTGTTTGTTGAAGAGTAACCTAGTGATTTTTTATGTTCATGCTGCTCATGCTAGGCCTAGGCCCTCACGGTAAAAAGAGAAATCTCAGTAGTAAATAATAAGCATAAGAGAAAAAAACTCAGACAGGTACAAGGGCAGATCTGTTTATGTTGAAAACAAGAACAGATTGAAAATGCTTTTCCTGGCAACATGTTTTCTAGCATCCCGATGAGAAGAGATTGGAAGGCCTCTCCAAGCAGCTGGACTGGGATGTTCGAAGCATTCAGCGTTGGTTTCGACAAAGACGCAACCAGGAGAAGCCCAGCACCCTAACGAGGTTCTGTGAGAGCATGTAAGTTGCTTTTCCTTACTTTCTGAAACAAAAACCCGTCCCTGTGTTCATTCCATCACTGAGGTGAAAACTAACAGATCCGTACCGGCTCCAGCAACCTTTGAGAAATCGTAAGATCTGCTAGGGACACAGTTGAGGAAAACTAGGGGACGGCAGTGGGTAGGGATCTGTACTGTAGATGCATCCATCCGCTTCAGATGCAGTAAATGGAGCTCAATTCCTAATGATGTTCCTCCATATTAAGTAGATGACGAGGACTTGGCATGATATTTTCACCATCCGTCTTTGAAATGCAGCATTAAAAGCCTTTACTTTCACATGCACTGGTAGTTTGAATTTTAATAGAAAGGGTTTCATCAAGGCATGTTTTTCCACCGAGATGCTAGGATATATCATCAGAGGGTTGTAACAGTGTCCTGTATTTCTGGAGATCTTAGAAATGGCTATTGTATTCTATTCCTGGGGAAGTTTAATGAAGCATTTCTTGTTAGGAACAGAATGAAAGTCTGTTTTATTTCTGAATATGAACTTCAAAATGTGTAAATTATATGTCAGTAGCACTGCTAAAAATAATAAAAGACCTCAAAGTGGTATGTTGAGATAGTTACTCAATTCACTTAGAAAAATCAGAAGAGGAAATACTGAAGCCTTGAGCACATCCCTAACAGAGGGAAAATTCTGCCTCCAGTATCAGTACTCGACTTAGGATGTGACTGTTCCTTTGTCCAATAGCTCTTTCTTTAGGTGGTGAGCCTGCCCGATGCCTGGTTATTTACACAGCAGAGCTGTCAGTGAGCTTCCTTAGTTGCAGATCCTTTCCATTTGAGGTTAGAGTTGCAGTTTCAGGCTTGGCTTCTATTAGGTCAAAAAAGTATCTTAGCAAGTACAATCTAAGATCTAGAGGGAAACTTAATATTATAGGAGAATGAATGGGAGGTGGAATGAGATCATAAATTCCTGGTGCCGTGTAAATATAAAGTTCATGAATAGACTCTTCAAGAGGTCAGAAGTTTTATAAAATCTAGAAAAACCGCCAACTGGATATGGTCTGTGAAATCCTCCTATAATTAAATTTGGTAGCAGTTTATGGAAGGATTTATGGGTCTGGGCGACTGTTCAAAAGCTGAAATTGTTTCCTTAAGGGACACTGCCACATATACAAAGGGCATGGACTCCACCATTGAGCCAGGAGTCTAAGCAGGGATGAAGCTGGTCTCTGCACAGGTTCCGCGTACTTGAATTCATATGCTCTGTTTCCCACCTCCAATTACTTCTTTGGTAACTCAGTGATGGCCCCTCTGAACTATACTGAGTCGACAGTAGTTGTTTTCAAGTATGGATGTGTGCAGACATGAGTCAGCTGAGAATCTTGTTACAATGCAGGTACTGATTCAGTTGCTCTGGGATGGCAGCTGCAAATCTCCTGCTCTGCCGCCTCCCCCTTCCTCTCCCCCTCTCTGTTCTCCTCCTCTATCTCTTCCTTTTTGAAAAATTTTATTGGTACACTTTTGATATACATAAAGATCACATTCATTATAGGGAATTTGTATCTGATATATCATGATATATATTGATTCTTCTTTTTTCCCATTCCCTTCCTCTCCCTTTAACACCTCTTCCTCTCCTTATTTACAAGAGCTGTGTTTCCATGTTTTCTTCTTTGTTTTTTTTTCCTATTCCTTTCCTTTCCTTTCCTGCTCCCCTCTCCCTGGTTGCCCTTCCCATTTGAATTTCACTTAAGAGAATGGTCTCAAGGTGCATCTGTTTATCTAGAAATGTCTCAAGTTTATCATTATCTATGGCAGAGTACTACTCCGTTGTATTAAAAAAGTGAATCTTCTTTATCCATTCATCAGTTGATGGGCATTTGGGCTGTTCTCAAGAGTTAGCTATTATAAACTGTACTGCTGTAAACGTAAGTGTGGATATATCACTGTGGTATGATGTTTTTAATTCTGTTGGTAAGATAGCAAGAAGGGGAATACCTGGGTCAAATGGAATCTTTAGTTTTAGTTTTTTGAGAAATTCCCACACTGATTACCACTGTGGTTGCGCTGGTCTACACTCCCACTAACAGTGGAAAAAAGTCCCTTTTTCCCAGCAGCCCAACCTGCATTTGTTGTTTGATTTCCTGATAAAAACTATTCTTTCTGGAGTGACATGGAATCTTAGCATTGTTTTAATTTGCATCTCTTGAATAACCAATGATGTTGAACATTTTTTCATTTATTTCTTTGTGGTTTGCATTTCTTTGCCTGAGGAGTGTCTGTTCATTTCAGATGCCCATTTTTGGATTGAGTCTTTACATTTGGGTGTGTAATTTTTGGGGGTTCTTTATATACTTTAGGTGTTAGTCCTTTTTCTGAGAGACAGCTGGCAAAAGTTTTTTTCCCACTCTGGGTTTTCTCTTCATTATGTTGTTGATTTCTTTTGCTGTGCAAAAGCTTTTTAATAAGATGTGATATCAGTTGTTGATTCTTGGTAATACTTCCTGTGGGATTGGAGTTTCGTTCATAAAGTCTTTACTAAACCTGTGTCTTCAAGAGTTCTACCTATTTTCTATTTCAGCAGATTTAGCATTTCTCTTTTAATATTTAGATATTTGATCCTTTTAAATTTTAGTTCAGTGAATGGTGATAGGTATGCATCTGGTTTTAATCTTTGGCATGTGGAAAGCCAGTTTATCCAGCACCATTTATTAAAGAGGCCATCTTTCTTCTACTAAAGGTGTTTGGCCCCTTTGTTGAAGATAAGTGACTGAGTGTGTTTGGAGTTATTTCTGCATCTTCTAATCAGTTCCATTGATCCTGGGTCTTTTTTTTTGTTTGTTTGTTTGTTTGGCGTTTTTGTAACAGTAGGTTTGTAGTATAATTTCAAGTCAGAGATTGTGATGGTCCCTCCCTTGCCTTTTGTTGCCTAGAATTGTGTTTGTTATTCTAGGTCTCTACTGGTTCCAAAGGAATTTTCAGATTGTTTTCTCTAATTTTGTGAGGTATGCTATTGGTATTCTGATCGGGATTGCACTAAATCTGTATAACGATTTTGAAATTATGGCCATTTTCACTGTGTTGGTTGTTCCTATCCAACAGCAAGGGATATCTTGGCATTTTCTGATATCTTCTTTGATCTCCTTTTTCAGAGTACTGTAGCTTTCCGTGTAAAGTTCTTTTACTTTCTTTGTTAGATTGACTCCTCTAAGTATTTCATTTTGTTGACTGCTATGGTGAAAAGTGTGGTTTCTCTCATTTCTCTCTAAGTGAGTTTATTTGTGTACCGGAGTGTTATTGGTTTATGAGTGTTGACTTTGCATCTAGCTACGGAAGTAAATTTGGTTATTAAATCTAGAAGTCTTTTGGTGGAGATTTTGGAGTCTTCTATGTAAAGTATCATGTCATCTGCAAATAATAATAATTTAATTTCTGCTGATTTTTTTAAAAAAAAGAACCCAAATATTATCCTAAAGTACTGTTATTCCCATGTTCTGCTGCTTTAAAACATCGACTTTTCTATAACTCTAGGGTGTTAGCCCCCTAACTGAGAAGTACTGTCTGGTCTTTGCCTGTTGGATGCCAGTCACTCAAAGGACCTCTTGCTTCCAGAGAACTGTGTTTTCACTCTCTGTGCCATCTTCTTTCCTGTCTGGCTTGTGCAGTGTTCCAGGCCCAGAACACCTACTTCCTCTGCTTATCCACATAGACGCTACTCAGTCCTCCAATTCCAGCCTTCTCTGGAGTGTGGCCTGACTGTTGGATCTGGAGTGAGCACAGCTTCTGCCCTCAGAGACTTATCCTAAGTGCCAATGACTTAAGTCACATGTTGCTTTATGTGGTTCTTTAACTGTTCTTAACTTGGCCATCTGTATCCACCCCAGTTATGTCATTAGTGTTTATTGAAGAGCGCAGAGACCATCCCTTACTCTTGTGTTCTTCTTAGCCTTTACCATAACATACAGACTCCACCAAAAATGTATTAATCGAATTGACTGTATATTAAAACGGCTTCAATGTGGCAGGAGCTGCTGACCTCACTTGCTGCCGGTCCCTACCCCTGAAGTGGCCTACTGTGTGTAAACTCAGCATAAAATTCTCTTCAGTGTCCCACTTGACTCCACAGTAATTTTAAAGACAGGGATTCAAAGGAAAGAGCTGGGGGAGGTGCTACATACCTGTAGTCCCACATAACTTGGAAGACTGAGATGGGAGCATAGCTTGGGTGCCCAAGTTCAAGACCATCCTGGGAAACATAATGAGTGAGACCTTATCTCAAAAACAATAACAAAAGCAAAAAAGAAATTCAAAGGAAAGATGGGTGGGCAATGGAGAATATATAGAGAATGTCATGAAGCATGGGTTAGAATTATATTACTGTATATGTGCACGTGTGTATGTCATAGTTATTTGCCTGGAAAAATGATCTAGAATAATTGTTCTTAACCAGGGAAGTTATTTCACAATCAACTAATTAACTTTTCCAAATACACATGCAGGCCCCACTGCAGGGTGTCTTACTCAGTAAGATGCCACCAGTGGGAGTCTGGACATGTTTATTTTCAAATAACAGTCCCAAGTATATATGACATATATTCCAGTTTTAAAAAAGAGAGGTGTTTGATGGCGGTGGTGCACACCTGGAATCTCAGCGTTCTCCAAGGCTGAAGGCAGGGGGAAGAGGATCATAGATTTGAGCCTAACTTGGCCAATTCAGTGACTTAGTGAGACTTTGACCAAAAACAAAAACAAAACAAAACAAAAAAAAAATCAAAAGACTGGGGATGTAGCTCAATATGAAATTTCTAGGTTCAATCCCCTATACCAATTTGGGGCTTGTAGATATAGGACCAAAATGCAAAGAATCAATAGTTTTTAAAAACTGTGTAAGTAGTTTTTGTTTTAGAAAATAGAATTCCTTCGGGGGAATTATGTTTCATCTGTCATCAGTGTGGATAGCACCAGTGTGCATGCCAAGCACTGCGTGCAGGCATCTGCCAATGTGTCCAATTTTTGGCACACCCATTTACTGCAGATGGACTGAGGAGAAGCTGTTCAGGGAGTAACGTGCAGAAACACTGATGGGAGTTTTTCACTGTTGCCTGTTGTCAGTCATTCACAGCTGTGTCAGTTTTGATGACTCTTTCTTCCAGAAACATTTAAATCCTCAGTGGCAACTAAAATAGAGATATGAGAGAGAGAGAGAGAAAGAGAGAGAGAGAGAGAGGGAAAAATTTATGAAAATGAATGTTATGTGAGACATTTGAGTAGAAACTGGTGCAGAATGGAAGCAGGCACCATCCGCTGGGACCATGCTGATGTGATGTCATCCTTCTCTGACGGTTGCATCAGAATTTTATGTTTATTCATTCAGGATAATATACAATAACTAACATCTGCACTAAAAATATCTGCGGGGCAAAACAGAAAGAGTCAGAGAGAAGATAGCAGAATTAGTAGCTTCCTTGTCAGTTGTGGCCACCCTGTGCTTATCACTTTGGAATATCATGTAATACATTTAATAGGACATGTAAAAGAGTATATATTTATATTTACTTTCATTTAAACCATCTCCAATTTACTGAAAGAGTGACTCTCTTATAAGATAGCCTTAAAATATATTATTATATTTTCTACATCATGGATTAAAACTAATTTATTTAAACTGAAGCTTTCTCCACGTGGTACTGAAGTTATAGAGCCTTATGTTGCATATGATGATTTCCAGAGATTCCCTTTTCTTTAGGAATTCAATTTTAGAGTTGATACAGGCTAAAATTATTCCCAAGTGACTGCCATCAGTGAATGTCTGTACAGCAGCCGAGCCTAATGAAATTATGACCATACTTCTGCGAAGAAGCCTTGTGATTTTCTTCATTTGTGATTCATTTGAATTTATCAGTGGGAAACCATTGCCTTCAACAATTGCCCTCAAGCCACAAATTCAGACAGTGTGAATCTAAAGAGCTGTTTTACTTGTATGAATCTACTGTGCTGTCTTGTGACTTCAGAGAGGAAGTGGAGCCCAATCATTGTGGGGGAAGGATGGGAGTGAGGCTGCCCGGGAAATAGTAGTTGAGTCTCCTATGTCCCTTTATTCAGAAATGTCTTTGGTCTGAGGAAACTGCAGTGAGTATCTTCACTAAGTTTCTGTAACCAGCCACAGACAAAACAAAACAAAAAAATGAATATTTGCAAACCATTTTCATCTCTTTTGTTTCTTCTGATGATGAGGAAAGTTTTACAAAAGAGAAAGCTCATTTTTTATTATTTTCTCCATCAGATCATGAGATAAGCATCTTTCGTAAATTTTACTCCCAAAAGTTTCCCTGAAGATTGATGCAGTTTTTGAAGAGAGGAATAAGAAGGTAGTATCTTCTAGAACAATGTCATCTTTTTTTCAGTATTGGGATTTGTGATCTGCAATGTTTAGATGCTGGTCATAAGTGTGGGAAAAAAAATCTAAAGATGAATTTGGAGGAGGACAGCCTTTTAGTTCTTGAAAACTGGAGGGTTGAGCTGTGTAGCATCGCTTTTTTGGTGATAGTAGTGGTTGTTCCAAAACAGACCCCAGGTTGGTGAAATCTGCTGTCATCCAAAGCACTTAGGAGCCTAATCACTGCTCAGTGTATGTCTTGGTGCCCTGGACTACTGTAAATAATACGTCTGTGGGTTGTATTCAGGTCAGTTTTAACTTTGTGGCAGAGCTCCCAAAACCTTTCTGTAAATGACCAAAAATTAAATATTTTAGACCATGATGGGCTTTGTTGTGATTACAACTCTGCTGTTGCAGCACAAAAGCAGACAGAGACAATGCAAATATGTGTGGCCAGCTTCCAAGAACACTTTATTTATGGGTAGTGAAATTTGGATATATCATTTTCATGTGTTAGCAGTATTCTTTTAAAATTTTCAACCATTAAAAAATATAAAAATTCTTCTTAAGCCCCAGGCCACACAGAAACAGATGGCTAACTGGATTTGCCCTCAAGTAATGGTTGCTGAAACCTGCCTGAGTGTTTCAGTACTGTTGAATGTCTTTCAGAGTTCTAAAAGAGAGAATGTGGTCTCATAGTGCCAGGGATAGTAACCCACTTCTCAGAGCTTCCCCCTTAATATATTATTACAATGGAAACAGTAGAACAGACCTGCAGTCGGTGTGTCAGGCTCCAGTATTCCTTGGCCATGAAGACTTGAGGGTGTGCAGATTGATTTATCCCAACTTGATTCTCTTAGAAGCTGTAAGTATCCTCAAGATAGCATCATTCCCTTGACAAAAATTCTAAAGATTGAACCAGACTATGAACAGTCTACTCTTCTTCCTTGAATACGTGTTTGAAGCCCTCTTCCTTCTTTCTGTTCCAGACCTACAGAAAGTTAGATCAAGCCTCTCACATTCCATGATTGCATGTGGCTAGGCTTCCCGTTCATGTGTAGTGGCTAATTAAAGAAAACAGATTTTTGCTAAAAATATCAGACAGACCATACCATGGTCATGCTGGCTGCATATCAGCTACTTCAGTGCTTTGCTTACATTTGATTGGTCAGTTTTTCTTTAGATCCTGCATTTTTTTTTAAATTTTAAGTTAAATATTTAATAGTTTTTGACATTGGTTCTAGAAAAGCATCTTATATTCAGAGATTGTAAACTAAGGTATTAAAACAAAGAAACAACTAAAAGAACTGGTATAGTTTTAGAAAAAACCCTAGAAAAGTAGAAAATTCGAGAAACTTCTTTTTGAAAGTTATAAAATACAAGTAGATGCAGGTGTAAACTTGAGGGTTCAGAATGCTTAAAAATGCAAACTGAATAAAAACTACACCTAAATATATAAAATCAAGAAAGTCATAGATGTAATAAACATATTTCCTAGAAAAACTATGAAATATTAGAAAAATGCTCCTATTCTAATATGTCAGCAATGAAAAGGAGGAAATCTTTCTTGATATAATAAATAACAAAATTTCAGAAATCTACAAGTGAACAGTTGTAGAGAACACAGTTTAATAAAAGATACTTTGTTTAAAGAGCTATATGCAATTTTGTGTGTGTGGTTGTTTTGTTTTTGTTTTTGTTTGTTTCTGGCTGTGTGATTCAGGCTGATCTTGAACTCACTATGTAGCACAGGTTGGCTTCGAACTTGTAGCTGTCCTCCTTCCTCAGTCTCCCAAGTGCTGGGATTACAGGTGTATCACCATGGCTGGCACGCTACATGTAACATTTTACAGAATCCGTGTTGTTAAGGAGAGTACCGTAGCATTCTACAGTGTGACTTTTCAGGCCTCAGAAAGCACATAAATGTAAAGCTCACCAATAATACGGCAGTTCTTGTGGGATTATTCGAAGAAGTTGTTGCAATAAATGGCCTGAAGTTCAATAGAAAAAGTATTTTCAATACATATAGGGAAAAGTAATTTTAAAAAAATGATTAAGTATTAAATGTGTTCATAATAGAGATCCTGCATTTCTAAAAGCTTTATTAGTCATAGTTTTTAATTTTTTAAATTTTTTTAGTCAGAGTTTTTAAATAATTTTGCCCAACATGGAGTTGGATGTTGATAAACTGGACAGAATATACAGAGGAATGACCGAATTTATTAAGGCCCATTTTTTTAAATGAATTAATTTTATTGGTACATTTTAAATATAATGATCACATTCATCATGTACTTGTACATTCATGTACTTGTACATGAAATATCTCAATTCTTCTTTATTCCCATTCCCCTCCATTCTCTTTAACCCCTCTTCCTCTCCTTATTTATAAAGGCTTTATTTCCGTTTTTTCCTTTTTTTCTCTTTTTCTTTTCCCTTCTTTCCTTTCTCCCTCCCTACTCCCTAGTACCCCTCCCCTTTTGAACATTTTCTTCCTATTTCACCATATCTATTAAACATTTTGGTTGGTCCATATTTGCACTTTCAGTTTTTCACAGCAGAGAAACTGTGTGCTATTTGAAGATGTGTGTCTGATTTGTTTCACTTAAGAGTAGTCTCAAGGTGCACCCATTTACCTAGAAATGTCTCATTTATCCTCTTTATGGTTGAATAGTACTCCATTGTCTAAAAAATGTACATCTGCTTTATCCATTCATCAGTTGATGGGCATTTTGGCTATTCTCAGTAGTTAGCTATTATAAACTGAGCTACTGTAAACATGAGTGTGGATGTATCATTGTGGTATGATGCTTTTAATTCTATTGGTAAGACACCAAGAAGGGGAATAGATGGGTCAAATGGAACCTCTAGTTTTAGTTTTTTGAGGAATCTCTACACTGATTTCCACAGTGGTTACACCAGTCTACACACCCCTCAACACAGGTGAAGAGTTCCTTTTTCCCAAGAGCCCTGCTAGCATTTGTTATTGGTTGATTTCCTGATAATAGCCATTCTTTCTGGAGTGATATGGCATCTCAGCATTGTTTTAATTTGAATCTCTTGAATAACCAGTGATGTTGAACATTTTTGCTTGTATTTATTAGCTGTTTGTACTTCTTTGTCTGAAAAGTATCTATTTATTTCAGATGCCCATTTTTTGGGTTGGAGGTACAACTTTTTGGATTTGGGGAGTACAGTTTATTTGAGTTCTTTATGTATTTTAGGTATTAGTCCTTTTTCTGAGAGACAGCTGGCAAAAGTTTTTTTCCCACTCTGGATTTTCTCTTCATTATGTTGTTGACTTCTTGCTTTTTCGTAAGATGAGGTCCCTGTTGTTGATTCTTTGTTGGTGAGAGTCTAAATAAGGAGAGGAGGAGAAGTTGAAGGGAGGAGGATGAGAAAAAAAGAAGAACCAGGATACATCATAATACATCAGGTACAGATTCCCTTACATATGTCAAAAGTGTAGCAATAAAATTAATTTTTAAAAAAAGAGAAGGAAGAGGAGGATATAGAGGGGCAAGGGAGTGGGGAAGAGGAGCAGGACAATTGCAACTGCCATCCCAGACCAGCTGAATTAGTACCTACATTGTAACAAGACCCCCAGCTGTACACATTCATATTTGAAAATAACTACCATCAACGCAGTATAGTTCAAAATGGTCTGGCACTGAGTTGGAGTGAGATAGAATTTCACTGTTGTTTTTATTTGCATCTTTTGAACAATCAGTGATGTTGAAAATTCTTTCATATATTTATTTGTTCTTTATACTTCATCTGAGAAGTGTCTATTCGTTTCAGATGCCCATTTTTGGTTTAGGCCTTTAAAGTTGAAAGATCTGATATTTTTAGTTCTTTATATAGTCTAGATATTAGTCCTTTTTCTGAGAGACCTCTGGCAAAAACTTTTTCCCACTCTGTGAATTGTCTCTTTCCTTGGTTGACGATTTCTTTTGCTGTGCAAAAGCTTTTGAATAAAATGAAATTCCAGTTCTTGATTCTTTGTAATATTTCCCATGGGATTGGGGTTTTGTTCATAAAGTCTTTGCCTGCACCTGTGTTTTCAGAAGTTCTATGTATTCTATGTTCCAGCAGATTTAATGTTTCTGTTTTAATATTTAGATATTTGATCCATTTTGATTTTAGTTTTAGTGCATGGTGAGAGACATGGGTGCCCACTGCATGAAGTATTATTTTCCATCCTTTGACTTTCAGTCATGTGAATTTCTTTTTGAGTTAAATGTGTTTCTCATATGCAGCATATTGTTGAATCTTGTTTCTTGATCCATTTTTTCAGTCTGTTTTGATTGGTGAATTGAGACCATTTACATTGATGGTTGTAGCTGATATGTATTGACTTATACATGTCATATTATTTTCCTGTTGTTTGTTCCCTTTCTTTCCTCTCTGTTTAATTGCTTGCCTTGCTTGGTGGATTCTTTCTATTAGTGTTCATGGAAATGTAGTTTTCCTTATCTCTTTCTAGTATATCCTTCGGAACATTTTGGAGCGCTGGCTTGGTGGTCATGAATTTCTTCAGTTGTTCTTTGTCATGGAAGTATCTTATTTCTCCATTGATTTTGAAAGATAGTTTTCTGGGGTACATTAATTTGGGATGGAAGTTGTTTTCTTTTAGGACTTCAGCTGCTTTACTTCAAGTTCTCCTTGACTTATGGATTTGTGTTGAGAAGTCTACTGTGATTCTGGTGCACTTTCTTTTATAGGTGATTTGTTTCTTTTCTCTAACTGCTTTTAATATTGTGCTCTTGTGCTGAATTTCTGGAATCTTGTCTGTCATATGCCTAGGTGTATATTTATTTTGAATATGGCTAATTGGAGTTCCGTATGTGTCACTTATCTGTTTGTCAAATTCTTTTTCCCTGCTTGGCCAATTTTCTGCTATTATTACTGTGAACTTTCTTTTTTCTTTTTTGATGTTGTTTGTGCTGTCTCTTGCCTTTTTTGTTGACTCTGATCAATCTTATTTTGTTCTTCTTTGCATCATCCTGCAACTGTTGGATTGATTTTTATGGTCTCTTGCTGTTTGTAAGAAATCTTTCCTTCCTTGATCACTAACTGCAATCCTGTCTTCTAGATCTGATGTTCTGCCCTCACATTGGTTCATTCTGCTGCATATACTTTCAGTGGAATTTGTAATTTCCTGGACATCTGTTTGAATCTGTGTTGTGGATTCTATTTCTTTCCTATGTTGGGCATTCATGATTTCCATCATTTTCCTAAGCTCCTCTTTTTTTAAAATCTGTGTCTACTCTAGAGAGCAAGTCCTTCATTATTACTGTCAGGTTTTTTTTTTTTTTTTTTAGCTGAAAGATTATTTCTGATCTGCTTTCTCTATAGTTTTGTTCAGCTGTTTTGTTACTTCTGATGCTTCGATTTCAGAAAATTCACATGAATGTCTTCCTATTTACTCAAACTTCTTGTCCCGTGGACCTGCCCTGGGTGGGCTGGAGGCCTGGGGTTCCATTTTGCTTCTGCATCTTGTCATTTTTTTTTTAAGAATTAGTTTGTGTTGATGCTTGTAAATTAGTTATGGAAGGTAATGTTATCACTAGGATTGAGTCCTCCCTAGGAAATAACTAATCCTTAGAGATATCTTCTAGGTGTTACTGGCTCTTGGCCTTTGAGTCTGCCTCAAGATCCTACCTTTCTAATCTATGAGGGATGAAAAGCTGCTGTCTATTTGGCTCAGCACCCTGTAGTGGTTCTGGTTAGCTGCTGTGGCATATGACATTTACTGTTCTGCTCTACTAGTGTGTTTCTCCCTGGGGGCCTTTGGACTTACTCACTGACCCTGTGTCCCTGTAGGTTCCATGCTACCCTTTCACACATGAGCTGGGCATTTGAGTCCAATATTGATGGTTTCCAACTCAGTCAGAGGTTGCTTTTTATCATCTGACAGCCTGAGGAAAAAACCTGACTGACTGGGGATGGAGCAACTTCCTGGTCACTTGCCCTTGTATGTGCCAGCAAAATTTGTTGCCAGGCTGCAACATTCTTTGTTTAGAGGGAGGCAAAAGAGGCAAGGGCCATATACTCCAAGTCTATCCTGTGTGATTTGATTTTGCCTTGCTATTGCAGTCCATCACCTTTTTCGGAACTTCCTGGAGTGGTATTTCCTACACCTTGTGCCAGGCAGAAGTCCTACAAGCAGCCCTATGCTCTTTTTTTTTTTAAACCAATTTTCTTTTTTTTTTTTAAATTGTTTCTAAAAAAGAGCAGAATCATACAAATCACTATAAACAATTTTATAAAGGGTGTATCAGGGTATGCATAATGTTTATGAAAATTTTGGAGGAAGTTACTCTAAAGACACTACCTAGAAACAAATGTTGCAGTCTATTTACAACTTACACCATGTCATATTTTATTCATGTGCCCACCAAATACGCATGCAGTGCAATGTTCCTGTGCTTGATGCCTGCATGTCTTTGAGTTATATTTTTTATAGAAATTGCCTCGTCAGAAAGGTGGAAGAAAGCTGTAGAAACATCATGGTGTATGCTTATATTTTGTATCTGTAAGTCATTTACCTCTGAATGGCAGTGCAGTCAGCTCAGTTGTCATGTGAATTGTCTCCTTCTTTAAAAATGGTCACATGATGCAAAATTGTGCAACACAATGAAGCAAAATAACGTGCTGTCTTAGTTACTTTTCACTCGTTGTTGAGACAAAATACCTGATGCCCAAAATTAGGAAAGGAAAGGTTTATTTCTTACAGTTTCTCGGGCGTTTCAGTCCATACTTAGTTGGCTCCATGGAAGCATGGCATGGCGGGGCTGCCATTCATGGCAGCCACAAGCTGCAAGCGCAGGGCGCGCGCTGGTGAGAGAGAGGGCAGAAGTGCGGCAGTGAGCAAGAGGAAGACCCGTCTTCCCTTACACTGTATGTCAGCTCCACCCCTGGGTGGGTCTAGCACTCACATCATCAATCCTAGCACTAGACAACAAACCAATAACAAGCACTAGATTCAGCCCCATGAAAAGTATATGAGGACTTGGGGGTACATAGTATATCACCTAGTACACATGCTTGTGAGAAGAATGAATTAGGGGTATAACACTTGAAAACTTCATCAGTGATATACTAAAAAAAAAAAATAGGAATCTAGTAAAAAACAGTAGCCCAGTTTTATACATGTTAGCTGGTTAAGAAATACAGAACTACCAAAGTAAATATGGCACTTCCCCTTGAAAAAGACCTGAATTTTGCTTTTACAAGTTGGGTTACCAGGGTGTTGTAACAAAAGGCACAGACCGAGTGGTTCAAACAACAGCCGTTTATTTTCTCAAAATTCTGGAGGCTGGCAGATGGAAACCAAGGTGCTGGGCTGGGTTGGGTTTCTCCAGAGGCTTGCTTCCTTACCTTTCTGATTTGTGACACCATTAGATTAAACCCTGCTCTTTTGACCCTATTTTACCTTAATTATCTCCTGGAAAACTATCTCCAAACACACTCGCATTGGGAGGTGGAGATTCAGTGTGTGAATCTGGGGGTACACAGTCCAGTCCACAGCAGTGTTGGAAGGGTTGCAGCTTGTGATTAGCTGTCAAGTACAGAAAGGAGCATAATCTGAAATCAGAAGGCTCAGAACACGTGTACATGTATGTGTGCGTGTGCATTCCTAGGCCACTCATCCCAGTTCATTGCAGTTTTTTGTATTTGCCTAGTGCTTCTGGCACATGGAAACACACACAAAAGCAAGTATGAAGCTCATGTTATTTCCACATTGAAAAACACTCAGGAGCCTTAGGAGGGTTTGATAGTGTAGTGTAGTGGTGAAGGGGTGTACTGTGAAGTCAGGGCATCTGAATTTGAGTCTTCACTCAAGTAAAGTCTTACGAAATATTTGGGAGGGTTATTTGGCCACCTAAGCCTCAGTTTCTTTATTTGTAAAATACGCATAGTAAGCATGGCCACCTCATAGGGTTGTCGTGGAGACTAAATGAGTTTAGATGCATAGGCAGGTGACTTGCACCCAATAAGAGCGTAGTGATTATTAGCAGCCTTCAGCATCGCTCCTTCTCGGCCGTCAGATTGGTGTAATGTGAGCAGCGGCAAATAGCAATCAGCCTGTAACAGCCATGTGCTGGCAGTGGTGCCCCTCAGAGCCACCACCACCTCACCTAGAAGAGACAGCTCTGTGTTTGTCATTTTGGGAGAGTGGCTTTCTGATTTAGAATGACACCCTTTCATTTTGTGAAACCCCGTGAAGCAGAATCCATGTGATTTGCAGGATTATCGACCTGGGCATTGTGTGTGTGAGCAAACACACAAAAATGGTGCAAAATCAATATGAGTTCAGAGCCTCAGCATCACTGGCTTGCAGCTGTGCAGTGATGTGACAGAAGAGGACCAGAAACGGTGTCCTACTGCAGCAGGGGTGGGGCCTACCATGCTTATAGAAGCTAGGGCTGTTGAGGCTCTGCATGAGAAATGTCAGATCACACAGTGAATGTCTTTGAACCACAGAGATTTAAAATTCACCCAGGTGAGTCTGAGAGGACCCAGCTTGCTTCGACCAGGAGGGAGGGAGGAACAAAGCCTGATGCTCAGTGGAGCTGGCTGCAATGAAACCACCTCTACTGGGGCCAGGACAATGTCACCCTGGGGTATAGGAGTTCGCTGTTAACTGTAGTGATTTTTAGTAATAGAGGTTAAAGACACAATTGGTCTGGAACAAATTTGAGGGTAAGAGTCAAATATACCTGGTTTAGGTTCTGGTTTAAATGATGTTACACACAGCAAGTGGTTTCACCTTACCAGATGCTTCTTCTGTGAAGGAGAAACTCCTATAGTAGGATCACTCTGGGAGTTAAATGAGAGGGTGTGTGTACAGTGTGCATCTTCTAGGGCTTGGTTCCCTCTCGGCTGAGGCTGTGAAGTTAAGAAGGCAAAAGTTTCTAACTTTGTGAGACTCACAAGGATGATTAATTCTACTTACAATCAAAGTTGTTCACTATCTTACATGGGGAGGCATATCTTGTAATACTTAGTGGCTCATTTCTAGGGTCCCTTCATTGTTGCCTAGTCCTGGGTTATTCTGAGTCTTGTACCTTTCTTTTCCATCAAGAGAATTATATTTGAGGTTGTGGAGAGAGACACACTTTGCCCCTCTGTCTTGTGATCCAATCTGGCTTACTGTGTCTTGCTTTCTTCTTACATTCTTCCTCTTGTCTTCTTCTGTTCTTAGCATTTCTCTCCTGCTGGCCCAGGTGTTTTCTACTGCACTCAGAATGTTTAGTTTCTTCCTTTGTGATTAAGTGTGGTGACCACACCCCTTGGCAAGAAGCAGACCTTTGCTAATCTGACTGTGATTGTTTTCAGAGTTGGCACATTGCATATGGCCCCCGGTGTTTGAATGTAGCATCTAGTAGTGTAAGGGGTGAAGGTGGGAGAGGCAGGATTTATGTTTAGCAACAGGTTCCTCAGCCATTCCCTAAACTGGGAGGATTTGAGCAGATTCTAGGAGGATTTGAGCAGATTCTGAATGACCACTGGGGAAACAGGTCTTTGAGGTTTATTGCTAGGTCTCCTCAATCTAAATTCATAATCTACCCTCTTTGTGATAGGAAATTTATAACTAAAAGAAATTAAGGCCAACTCCTTTTGCTTTAAATGCAAGTTGAACTGCTAGCAGTGTATATAAATGTTGTGATTTGAGAGAATTAAAGTTTTGCTTCCAAACAGCCTCTTAGCCGTTGCAGTCTGATGGGAGGCTACTTACTGCTTTTAGGGTTCAGCTCCTAAGAATGTTCTAGAGGATGTGTCGTGAGTGAGGCAATTGGTGTAACTTCATACATGATGTGCACCAAGACACTGAGGTCCGGCTTAACAGAATTGGCATTAAAGGCTTAATTCTCCATAGTTCTGCTAAGTCATATAGTAGTCCCTTCATTTAACCACAGATGCAGTGAAGCTGCGTATTTTCAGCCTTATTGTCACTATGGAACAATGGGTTTTCTTGCAGATATAGTAGACACTTAATGGTAGCATGAGATTTAGACTTCCCAGAATAGAGGGGAGAGATACTTCCTGAGGTTGTATCATGTTCCCGACACTGTGATGGGGCCTCTGTCTCTAAATAACCCTGTGTAATATGTTAGATCCTAAAAGTCCGTCTTAGTTATAAAGAAACCGCAAGAGGAGGTAGAGACATTGACCTACCACCGCATAACCACCAAGCAGCATAGCACAGATTTGTACCCACCGCTGCCTAAATTCGGGGCTTGTGTTGTTTTAACTGCACATTAGCGAGGTCTCAGCAATACTGTGTGTGTAATGGTCTTCAGGGCAGAAGCAGCATTGGGGGAAGTTTGGGGTTTTGTTTGCCAATCATAGTCTCTTTTCGCTTTCCTTTTCCTTTTAGTTTAGGAGACATTAGGATTCCATTTTGTTGCTTTCTCCTCACTACACCTACAGCATGTTAAGTTATTTCCTCCTCAAACACTTGGAGCCTTGCTGTTTTCACTGTTTGCATCTGTCTCTGCTCTTAAACTGCCAAAACCTCGAGTTCTGGGACTGTGTTTTATTTATCTTTTCATCCCTACTGCTCAGCGTGATGCCTGGTGCATTGTAAGCCCCCAGAACATGTTTCCAGAATGAATTAGTTATTTGGACTCCCAGAACTGGATTAGTCCTCTGGGGAACAGTGGATTGACTTTAACTGGAGAAATCCAGTGTTCATCTTTCATATGGTCCTGGGAAGGCTGAGGTGGGGAAGGAGAAGGAAAGAGGCTTTCTGAGGGTTGACACTGCCTGGTGTTCCAGGACAGTTATGGTGACCTGGTGGAGAAAGAGCAGGAAGTTTGTGAAGGCTGCTCCAGAAAGTGGAATTCACCCAAAGCAGCTGACGAGTTAGGGAGGGGGGCACCACGAGGCAGCTCGGCCCTACTCGCCCATCTGAGCCTATGTTCAATAAATATTGAAGGCCATCTGTCCTTCTGCTTCACGGTGTCCTCACCTTGCCTGTTTTCAAAGAAACCTCATGTTTTCTAAGTGCTTGACTCACTAAAAACTGAAACTGGCATTTTTTTTTAATTATCAGTACCTCATAACAATGTATGATTGAGTTTGAAAAAAATGTTTATAATTTAAAAAAACCTTCTTCGCCAAACATATATTTCAGTAGGAGACATGTAATAGAGATGATTTTGAGATGATTTCTGTGCTTTGTAGTCTGTTGCATAGAATTCACCTTGTTTCCTGAAGAGAATAATATAGTGAGGTGGTGGTGAACCTATGGCACACGTGTTGTTTTGCTTTTAAGACAAAATATGTTCATGTGTGAGTTGTTTTTTTCTAAACTAAAAGCTCAGTATTTAGGTTTAACCACAGGGTATGGCACTTTTCAGTAAATAAGTGGGTTTGGGGTTATAGTTTGGGCACTTGACTCTAAGAGGTTTGCTGTCACTGGTTTATGGTATTAGCTGCAAACAGTTTTCCAGTTTATTATATACACTTCTTAACATTGTTCTGATCAAAAGCCAAGAGGATCACAAATTTTAGGACAGTCTGGAAATTTTGGGAGAATTTGTCTCAAAATAAAATCCAAGGGACTGAGGGTATAACTCTACACTAGAGTGCTTGTCTAGCATGCTTGAGGCCCTGGGTTCAGGCACTCAAATACCACACACACACACACACACACACACGACCACTGCTGCACCTGGCTAATCCCAGTGATGTTGTTCATAGTATTTTTGGGATTACCAAAATTAAAAAAAATATATGTACACTACAAAGATTTACTCTGCAGAAGACCCCAAAAATTCCACTAAAATACTGGTAGATTTAATAAGCAAATTGTAGCTGGATACAAAGTCAGCACTCAAAAATAAATAGCGTTCCTGTACACAAATGACAAATTCACTGAGAGATAAATCAGGGAAACAACACCTTTCATAGTAGCATCCAAAAAAAATGAAATACCTAGGAACCAGTGTAACGAAGGATGTAAAAGACCTCTACATTGAAAATTGCAGTACTCTGGCAAAGGAGGTTGAAGAGGATATTGGAAAATGGAAAGACATTCCAATCAAAATTTCATTAGTGTATCTCACAGAATTAGAGAAAACAATCCTAAAATTCATCTGGAACCAGTAGAGACCTCCAACAAGGAAATTCTAGGCAACAAAGGCAAGATAGGGGATGTCAAAATCCTGACTTGAAATTATACTATATAGCTACTGTGATAAAAACAGCATGATATTGTCAAAAAACCAATGAAGATCAGTGGAACAGCTTAGAAGATGCAGAAACAACTCCAGACATACTAAGCTACCTTATCTTTGACAAAGGTGCTAACACATTCAGTGGAAGAAAGATAGCCTCTTTAATAAATGGTGATAGAAAAACTGGATCTACATATGCTGAAGATTAAAACTGGACCCATGTCTTTCACCATGCACTAAACTAAATTTGGAATGAATCAAAGGCCTAAATATTAAAATAGAAACAAATATGCTGAAAGATAGACTAGAATAAAACTCTCGAAGACATTGGTGTAGGCAAAGACTTTATGACTAAAACCCAGATTGCACAGCAGCAGTCACAAAAATTCAACAACCGGGCTGTCATGTTAAACAGCTTTTGTTCAGCAAGAGAAACCACCGGCAGAGTGCAGAGACAACCCACTGAGTGGGAAAAAATGTTTGCCAGCTGTTACTCAGACAAAGGAATACTATCGAGAACGTATAAAGATCTCAAAAAAGTCAGCCCTCCCAAATTTAAAGACCCAATCCAAAAATGGGGATCTGAGATAAATACACACTTCTCAGAGGAAGAAATACAAACAGCAAATAAACATCTGAAAAAAAGTTCAGCATCACTGGTCATTTGAGAGATGCAAATTAAAACAGCACTTGAGATTCCACCTCATCCCGGAAAGAATGATTGTTACATAAACTTTTTTTTTTTTTGATCAGTACTGGGGATTGAACTCACAACCTTGCACCTGAAGAATGATTGTTATAAAGAAATCAACCAATAACAAATGTTAGCGGGGCTGTTGGGAAAAAGGAACTCTTCTCCTTTGCTGGTGGGAGTGTAGAGTAGTGCGACCACTGTGGAAATCAGGTAAGGAGATTCCTCAGAAAACTATTGGAGGTCTCATTTGACCCAGCTATTCCCCTTCTGAGTATCTTCCCAGAAGAATTAAAAACATTGTACCATAGAGATATATGTGCACCCATGTTTACAGCAGAACAATTTGTAACAGCTAGATCTTGGAAACAGCCTAAATGCCCGTAAACTGAAGAATGGATAAAAAAGATGTGGTATTTTTATATAATGGAGTACTACTCAGCCATAAAGAAGGATAAACTTGAGACTTTTATAGATAAACAAATGCAACTAGAGATCATACTCATAAGTAAAATAAATCAGACGTGCATGTGTAAACATCATATAGTCTCCCTAGTGTGAGAAGCTGAAAGAAACAATACCTGTCTGTCTGTCTATTGATCTATCTATCAGTCTATCAATGATAGTTAAGATAGCTGTAGTAATTTCTCTTAATTTATTAAAAAGAAAGGTTTGTGCTAATACTATTTGGACAATTAAATGCAGATGTACTCCAAATAACTAATTTAAAGATTAAAATATACAATGTATTAACCATTGTTGCCCTATAATTATCATGTTTTGAAATTGTGGGGTTTTTTCTCTTTAAAATAAAATAAAAAAAAAAGATTTACTCTTTACTGGGTACTAATTTTCTTTGAATATTTATAATTCGTCAATTGAAATTTAACAATCACAAATGATGAAAAAATTTAGAGAAGAAAAATGAGATTGAACTTACAATGTACATGTTCTGATTAATGTACACATTTGCTTTTTGGGGC
Organism: Dasyprocta punctata; assembly: GCA_004363535.1. Lineage (NCBI taxonomy): Eukaryota > Metazoa > Chordata > Mammalia > Rodentia > Dasyproctidae > Dasyprocta > Dasyprocta punctata. The sequence continues at coordinate 43,511 of RJWM01000494.1, read as the reverse complement.
AGTTGGGCTAGGTGGATAAGGAGTATTGATCCAGAGGAAGAGGTAGGGGACAGAGGCTGACTTCTTTTATAGAAGAGAAGACATTTAGAAGGACTTATGAAACAGATGGGGAAATCATAGGGAATACCTATTAGAAGAGTGGTGTTTTAGGTTAATAAAATACATTTCCTTAGTGGGCTTATATGTATATAGTTACATATGTTTAGGCATATCATGTATTATGTGGTAATAGAAACAGAATATACTACATTAGTGGATTTGTGAGAACGTATCTCGACCAATTAGATGTACAAAGACATTGGCAAGATATGAAGGAGGCACCTGAATGTTTACAGTTGGCAACCACAAAAATGAGACATGGTTCACTGCACTGGAACAAAGGATTCTTTGTTAACACTAAACTATGTAGATACTGCTCCCAGTTGCCCCAAGAGTTAATAGGATTAGATTCAGCTTCAAACAAGGAATCCACTAAACGTGAATTTAAACATGATAAAAGTAATAGTTTTCCTGTAGAAATTTTTCTTACAGAGCTTTGGCCAGATAGTCCAGAGTCGAACATTCCGTTGTAACAGAGACCTGAAATCTTTCTATTTTCAGTTTGGGTTTAGCTTTTACCTTATAGTGCATGGTGGTTTCCTCACAGAAGGGGGAGGGAACGAAGGAAAGAAGGTGACCCAAAAGGGTGCTTCAGAGGTGTCTGTTGAGCAAGGACCTGGTAGATGCCATACTGCCATGCCTCCTAGTCTTCTCGAATACAGGCCAAACTTAGCTACCAAAGGTGCTCAGAAATATTCTTTCCTTGGCCGTCAGGGACGCCACCAAACATGTCATTGTTGAGAAAGAGAAAAGGTGTCCCGAGGGGCACATGGAGGTCTTATGAATTCTACCTGAATAGCAGCCTTCGGAACCACGAAGCGGGTGCTATGCTTGCTGACATGGCTTATCCCTACAACACATTACAACGAGAAAAGGCGTGTGTGCACAACAGGACTGGTAATTCATGGGAGAGCAATAAGTAGTCTCAAAAGATCCTGTGGGAAAAAGGATTATGGCGAGCTCCTGCAGGTCTTTGCAAGGGACCAATGAAACTAAAATACTGCTAACACCATATCACAGAACCCTGAACCTGCTTGACCTCGTGAAACTCACTGACAGGGAGGGAGCCACTGCTTTGGCCTCCTCTGCAGTAAATACCCTGGAGGATAGAAAGACACCTGAAGTATAGTAAAGGAGCCTACTAGCTAGGCATCCAAGACAAAAATTAAACACATAAAACAATCAGAGAGCCAAGAATAACAGTGAAAATTAATTGTTTAATTGTTTCCTATGGTTCAGAAGTGTATATATAACTCTATATATATCAAAAAGTTTCAAAGGTAGTATCACTTCTAAAGAGTCTGTTTATGTCTGAGAATTAATTTAACTCCAAATGAATCAGTTTTGTTATCACCCGAGGAACTGTTGGAACCAAATAGTCCTTAGAAGTGAGCCCAATAAGGAGAATGCACTGATACGTTTTTCTGGCTCTTCGGCACAGCTGTTCTGTCTGTTCATGTGTGATCAATGGGTCTCATCAGACTGTGCTACAAATCACTGTCTTCTACATCAAAACAGGCAAACCATGTATCCAAAAAAATGTCAGGTAGTCTATTTTTTTTTCCACCATCAGACATTGTAGAAATGATACATATTTTGAAGACATTTATCTTTTCATGAATGCTGTATTTATTTGCACAAGATGCTTCGTGAATGTGCCTAAAATACAATAGGTTGTAGGCACTCCTCCTTTAACAACTGAGTTTCATTTCTGCAACTTAGGTCGTTAAATGGATTGGTCGCTAAATGAGAAATTGTTTATACACGTACATTACAACATTCAGAACAAAGAAATGGAAAGAAGCTGCAACTTGATGAGTTTGCTTTTATTTGCGTGACTCTTACATGCAGTACTGTGATATATACATTTTATGTACTATAATATGTAAAACTGAAGTACTATACAGTACCTTTAACAGAAATTACGATACTATATAAACAAGGGGTGCTGCACTATTAAAAAAAAGGACTTTAAGGCTCTTATCAACAAGATGTACAGAATTAGACAAAAAAAAAAAAAAAGAAAGAAACACAAAAAGAAAGAAAAGAAAAGAGCAGCAGTCTGAGCGGCAGGTTGTAAATCCAAACAGTGCTCCTTGGTCTTAATTCTGAATAATTGTTAAACAGGTAGGGCATTAAACAAAGGAGTCTCTCTGTACATCTCATTTATGATTTCTTTCCCATTAATTGTAGTCATGGAAATGTATCCAACTAGAACTGATTTCAGTTCTTTTTGATTCGTGTTCTTAAATAGAACATCATTTCCATTTAGTTGATTCAAAAACAAAATATTATCTTATCTGGAATTATAAAGTGTCTACACAAATCCTGGCTAAATCTTTAGTGTGCTGAAACCTAAATACTTTTGCTCCCTAATTTTAAGAGTTTAAGTATTATCTTTTCCAGTATTTATGTGGCTCAACAAGCATTTTTTTTGCACATTTCCTTTATGGTGGTTTTTATATAGTTGCTAGATGTAAAACAGGACAAGTGACACTATATTTTTACTTCATCCTCTAAAACTTATTTTTCTTGTTTATAAAACAGGGTGAATAATCTTTGAAAACTATCAGAGACATGATAATGATTAAATCAAATAATTATTAGAAAGCACCTGGATAGTGCCTAACACATAGTAAGAGTTCAAGAAAGGTAGTTGATTTTAACAATTACAATTTCTATGTCTAAAGGCTGTCAAAATGAATTGAATTGCCTTATCTAGTCAAATGCCATTCTAAGCCTGCTTAATACCCTAAGGGTACACATTACTCTCCTTCATTTTATCTGGGCTTTATCTCCATTAATCTCCAAATGCCTTCAGATGGGATTATTTGGTAGGTTTGACATAGTAATTTTTGCTGCAGGAGCTAAGGCTTATAATTGTATTTTCTTCTTCCCTTTCTTTAAAGACAAAGTTCTTGGACTTCAAGGTAAGAACATGGCTTTCTGACTTTCTGACTTTTAAAGGGACATGTTATTCAAAACCACAACTCTTTCCTTGTCTAAACAGTAGGGTGAGGCCTGGTGTGTAGCTTGGGTGAAGAAGTCAGGGCACACAGAGGGCCGGGGAGCATCTTATCTGCACCTGCCTGTCTCTGCTACATAGCAGCTTGCTCAGAAACGTTCATGGGTCCAAATAGCACCTCAGATTTTCAGTGGGGCCAAAGGGTTGTCCTGAACCCATAAAGTACTTGTGCTTTGTGAGCCTTTATTAATGTTAGTTATTATCACACTAATGATCACGATTTGGAGCACTGTATTTATCACATAAACAAAGCAGGGCTATCTCTAGGTGGAGGTACTTCTCGAACAAGATTTGACTTTTGCTAAGAATGTCATGAGGATTTATGACAACCCAGTCCTGGGTGGCTTTTACTGCTAGGTGGAGGTGGTGTGCCCATTTTTGCCCTTGGTCTGTGCTCATGCTGTCCACCCACCTCCCCAGCCTACGGTACCTTTCTGCCTACTTGGTGCACTTGACAAATACACATTCTTCCATCAAGACTCTGTTCGTCTTCATTTAGCAAAGTGAGGCTATTTGTTGAGTGACTGCTTTGTGCTGGGCATGGTGCTGTGACTAGTGAAAAGCAGCCTTGGAAGAACAGTGTAACTTTTGTGGCCTCGCCTGCTCTATGAAGGAGATATCATGCCCTCGTTCTGCTTTGTGAAAAACCTTTAGTAGTTTTAAGAAAATAACTTGTTGATCTTTTTTATATTTTTTTATCCGCTTGGTTTTAAATTCCTCCAGGGAAGGAGTCCATCCTACCCCTTGTGGTCTCCAGGGACCCAGGACTGTTCCTGGACATAAAAGGTGCCCAGCTCATGTTTCCAGGATCAAATGAGTGAACACACTTTCTGAGGCTTAATAACCTTCCAGAGATTATCTGCCACATCTATGTTTAGTTTGTTTTGCATACCCGTTCTCTGTCACACTCTTGTAAATCAATGGCACATAGTTTCTTTGGGAAAGGAAACTGAACAAGTAAGTAAGGTATGTTAGCGCATCAGTTGGCTCAGAGGAAACTGGAGAAAAATAAAACAAAGAATGACTAGGATTGGGGGAAGCAGGGATGTGGGGTGGTGGTGGAAGTCCTTCCTGAGAGGGTGACCTTAGGGCCAGTGCTTGAAGGAGGTAAAGGGACCCCCCACTCAGGGCAGAGGAGGAGCAACTGCAGACAACCTCAGAGGGCTATACCAAGCCTGGGTGAGGTGAGGATGTTCAGAGTTGAGGTTGAGGAGAGAGGAGTAGAAGGGAGACAGGGCTGAGGTCAGGGGTGCATATAGCCAAATTGTGCAGAGCCCCGTGGGTCATCTTAAAGCTTTGGTATTTTGCCCTGAGATTGGAAACCATTGGAAGCTTCAAACCAAGGAGAGATGTGGCCCAGTGGATGTTTTAACAGGATTATGCCAGCTGATGGGTCCAGCATGAGCTGCTGGGATGCAAAGAGAGTACTGAGAGCGGGTAGAAGGCTACTGCAGTAATCTAGGTAAGTGAGACTTCTTGGTGGCTTGAACTCAGGTGGTCGTAGTGGATGTAATGAGAAGAACATTGATTCAGGATTTTTAGAAGATTTTCATTTCTAAAAATTTCAAGCGTACCGAGTAAGAAAACAAAAGTTTAGTGAAGATTACATATTCGTCATCCACACCTAAGAATTAATGTTTTGACATGTTTGCTTTACCTTCAACTTTCTTTTTTATTTTGCTGAACACCTTTCAAGGTAAATATATTATAGACACAGTAAGACTTTGTGCTTCTGTGTGAATCTTCAGAAAATAAGGATGTTCTTCTGCATAAACAGAATGCCACTGCCATAATAAACTAGTGCACAGTTCATATTCAGATCTCCCCAACTATTTCCCCCATGTTTCTTATATTTGTATTTCTCTCTACGTAGAATCTAATCAAGATTCATGCTCATGACTGTAATCCCAGCTGCTTGGCAGGCTGAGGCAAGAGGATTTGCAATTTTGAGCCTTGCCTGCACAACTCCTGAAAATGTCTTAAAAAGCAAACAAACGTACAAATAAAAAAATAAAAATTTAACAAGTAAAAAAGTAAAATAAAAATTTTTAAGAAGAAAGTTCAGAAAAAGAGGGTGGTAATTAGAGGAGGCATACAGGTGAAGAGATTTTTGTTGGTGGTACTGGGAATCAAACTCAGGACTTCACGCTTGCCAGGCAGGCACCGTGTCACTGAGCTATATCCCCTACAGTGTCTTGCTGTATGGGCCTGCTTGGCCTCAGACTTGTGGGCTCCACCACGTGGAGCTAAGAAATTTTTCTTAACAAAGGAAAGATGTTGACATGTTTATGTACTGATGGAGTAATCAATACAGAGGGGAGAATCTGGGGAGAATGGCAGGAGCTGTGTGGCTGCTGGGGCAGGTGGGATGAGCAGCCAGGCAAAGCCTGGGTAGGGCAAGCAGGAAGGGAGTCAGTCACCTGAGTCCCTCCTGATTGTTTCTGTTGCCCCAGGGAAACAGCACACACAGCCTTGCCAGTGGAGATTGAGAGGATTGAAGCATTTAGGGGTTGAGGAGAGCATGTGAACCGATTCTCTGGAGGCATGTTGAAGGGGACGGAGCCGGTAGTCTGCCTTTTCTAGGAATAAGGAGTGCAGGTGTCACAGAGTGTGGTCACTCACAGGTCACCCTGTTGCAGTCCAAACACCCTGGAGTGCAGGGAGAGACTCCTTGAGTGCAACCAAAGACTGAAGGCAGAGAGAGTGTAGCTTTGGGGCAGGCGCTTAACATTTAGGCAGATTGGGGCAGATTGGAACTGATGTCACCCAAAAAGCATTTATTCCTTCTTTCTTATCTCCACATTCATTGTCCTTGGGTGAAGGGTTCTGATTTTCAGTTAGTCTGGACCTTTGGAAGATACTGAGGGTATAAACCTGACCTGTAGAGCCAGCTTTGCATATGACATTAAAGGGAGCTGTTGCCATGTTAATAAAGCACTATGGTGCCATTTTACTCATTATCTGGGGAGCTGCTTTTTGCTTGCTAAATTGGATGACGTTCCATTCCAACTCCCTTCTGCCCTGCAAATTTGGTACCACATACTGAGGATTCTTAAGCTGTCACATAGATTTCTCCTGAGCTTTGAATGAGTTGATGCATTAGACATTTTTATTTAAATTTTGCTTTTAATTTTAAGAAATATACCCAGATATGCCTGCAGCCAATCAGCCAGTTTTCTAAATCTGCATTTAAATAAGAGGAGACACCAGACAAAAAAGCAAGCAGCATGTTTTTATTTCTTTGCCAGTTTTTTCTCTTTATACTTTGCACTCTGTACCCTTGTTAGGTGTTTTAGATCCAAGTTGCTTGCTTTGAAAATAAGATTTTCATTAGGAAGACAACCGAATGAGAAAACTGTAAGGGATACATTGTGTAAAATCAATGACTATGCCTTTTTTGGGTACCTCAGAAAAGTAATCTTAGACCTGTTATAATTATTTCTAAAAACTTCCCTAAAATTATTAGATATTTAATTAAATGTCTGCAAGCTATGGTTTGATGGCTAAACCTGACTCATAGATCTATACAGAACTATAATAAAGTTTTAATCTCAACAGAACAAAATAACAGTTGTTATTTTTAATTTGTTATCATGAAAATTTTGATACGCCCAAGAGAGACTAATATAATGAATTTCTATGTATTTGCCATGTTTCAACAATGACATACATTCTGTCATCTCCTTATGAACGCAGTTAAATTGGAAGTTATAACAATTATAGAAACCCCCCCCCCTTTTTATAGATGAAATAAATATGAGATGTGGGCTTAATATTTGTGTTTCTGTTACTCACTTTGATTCACGGGACTTTTTCCACTGGAAGTGGGGTCACAACTATGTATACAAAGCTTTAATGATAAGTATTTTCGCATACTTTTATTTTATGTGGTACATCATTTTAACTTTGATATGAAGTTAAAGTCTGGTCATTTTGGTCCATTTTGAGTCTCAACTTTATCTATTACAGTTTCTTAAAATTGCATACAAGAGCTCTGGATGCCTGGATTCATGGAGACTCAAGGAAGCCGCCATGTTGGCTAAGTATCCATGGCATACAGTGAAGTATAGAGGGGCATTTGGGGTCATGGCCTCTGAGGCACTGAGACGATAAAGATTTGTCCACATCATTAACTGGTACAGGAGGCAATAACCAGCAAAGAAATTACTGCCTCACATGTGCCAGAAAACAATATTGGCAAGGCTTTGCTCTTACAAAGCAAGGCACATGTGTAAGTTTAACCAAATTCAGTTGGGTGGGGGAATGCAGCCCAGACTGCCTGTTCTGGTAATGCTGGGCAGAAAATCTCTGTGTGAGGATGGTGAATTTGAGTAGAAGTTTTAACTTTAGAAACCTGTATTAGTGAAGGTGTGGCACATGAACAGGTAAAGTGGGGAGGGAGTGGATACAAGAACAAACAACTGTGCGGGTTTGGACAAGTTTGTCCTTTTGAAAAGGATAGAGATGCGTCAAGGGAGGAAAGCTATTGGGAAAGGAACCAACAAAAGAGGTGTGAGAGGAGAAAATGCTGTGGTCTGACATTCACGAACAGCCTGCTTTTGGATAAGGCAAAGCCTGGCCACAGCTGGGTTTCAGCCAGCTCCAGTCTGCTTAGCCTTTGCTGCTTTACTGCCCACATTTACTTTTGACCTTAAGAAGTGGGTTGCAGTTTAACTAAATGAAATGAATGGAGGCGCCTTGTCTGGCCTTGCAGAGTGCTACACCAAATCAGCTTCTAGGGCTTCAGAGCACAGTCAAAAATACCAACCGCTCATATTGTTAGGATGATGGAATTTTGGGGAGAGAATGGTGAGCATGAAGCAAGACCTTTAAAGAATCATGTTGCCAGGAATTTGTAGTTAGTTAGTTACAAGCCCGAGGTCAATTTAATTACAAAATTTTATTTACTCTCCCATCCTGATATATCATTGTTTGTCAGTCCTGGATATGGAATTCATCCTGTCATTCAGTAGAATGAATGCAGATGCTGTGCTGAATCTTTTCCTAAGGCTTTTGTGAATATTGTCTGGCTGGTAATTATTTTAATAGCCTTTGGCCACCATGATCCGGCCTTCTGCCATTGTGATAGCATAAATATTTATTGAACACTTATTGTGTACCAGATTTCCACCAAAGTCATTTCATTCAGTGCTTCCCCTACTCTCCCTGGGTGGATGGTTTTATCCTAATTCAGCAGGGATAAGCAGTCCGCCCATGATACATAATGAGAGAGAAGATCTGCATGTGATCACCTTATATCCCTGCTTCTTTCTCTGTACAACTACTGAGATTGTGACTTTAAAAGATTTTAATGGTGTTGGATTCCCTACCATTTCTTAAGTAATCAAATCTGCCTTTAAGCTTGACTTTCTCTAGAGATAACGGGTATTGTTCATTCTTCCTTGGTTGCTGAGTCTGAGACATAAGGGACACTCAGTAAGCAGCAGAGAAAGAATCTAAAAGAAACAGATTTTTAAAATTTCTCAACACCCTTGCCTTTGGTGTTTGCCTGGCACCAATGCATAGACTGTAACAGACCACTCGTGTTGTTTTCCAATGGTATCTACCTCTATAGAAAAATTTCACATTGCAGGCTATGTGTGGAGCCAAAACACAGACATAGTGATGATTAAAACATCCATGACCAAATTGTAGTGCACATGCATGTGGTTCCTGTGGTCTCGCTAAGTTTCTTAAGTTCTTATTCCACAATTTCCTCATTTTCCCATAGGCCTCACCTGGAACACAGGGTTCTCTGCATGCTTCTATTTACGCTTTGAACTCCTTCAAAACAGACAGTAGTCTGATGCCAGCCGCCTGGGGTCTGGCAGCTGTTGGAAGCAGATCCATTCACATGCTTCAAGGTTTCTTTCACTGAAATGGGGAGGTGCTAACTGGGCTGTTGGGTAGGGAGAAATAGGGCATAGTTTCTCCTTTTTGCTATCCATAGACATTAACAAGCAAAAATGGCTGCATGAAATTGTTTTTCTATGTTTTTTATTTTATAAAATAAGGTGGTTAATAGCAGGACTTGAATTATTTTTCTGGTGAAGTGATTGGAGGAAGTAGAAAATATCAAAGTAGATATTACCTCTAGGTTTATGTCTGCATCCATTGCCCATTTTGGAACTCTCCCAGTGGAAGAAACTGGCAGACAGAGCTACCAGGATTTTACTTCCTATCTTAAGAGTTAACAAAACCATGCCAAATCCGTGTGTACTGTGCTACAAGAAGCAGTTGATTCTTTCACTTGAAGTGGCAGTGGTGGAGTATGAGTGGTTTGTATTTCTTGGCCCGTGTCAGGAAACACATGACTCACTCATGCTCCGGGCTTTATTAACAGTGCACAGACAGACTCAGTGGAATCCTCAGCAGATAGCACCTGCGTCCAGGTGGTGAATTTATGACCAGATTTTTATGTACGTGTGGTGCTATTTCACTCATTTGCTGGTTCACCCAGTCTTATTTTTTGAGCACCAAGTGCAGTAATGTCGAACCTATGGTACACGTGCTGCAGCAGGCTGTCGGCATCACTGAAAACTGAAAAAGGTTTGCCATCACTGACCCAGCGTACACTGGCCACAGGGGCAGGAGTAAGTGGTGGGCAAAGCCCAGTATCACACCCCACGGAGCTGTGTTCTGGATTCTCTTCTTGTCACTGTCTCTCTCCTGAAAAACATGGCCTCATGATTAAGCACTAAGGCCACAAAATCCAACATACCTGGGCTAAAATCATCTGCTTACCACACTCCTAAAGTTGGCTAAGTCAGGTCAGCCCCAGGAAGACCCCTTTGTCTATTTGTGACATAGGTGGCAGGCAGCTTGTAATGGTTGATACATTGTGTCAATTTGAGAATCCAGAAGTTTGGGAGTTTAACTGATTCAGCAAGGGGCCAGGGTCCTCACTTTGTAAACATCCTGAGCCTGTGCAGGAGGAGGGCAGGGAGATGGTGTGGGAGGGTAGCCTGCTTATGATATAAGGGAGGAAAAGAGGCTTATTCTTCCCCCTTTTTGCTCTGGCTGCTTTTGCATCTTCTGCAGCCTTAAACTGTTGTCCCTGTGTGGCGCCATCTTGCCTTGGAGCCAGCCGATTATGGACTGAAACCGCCACAAACTGTGAGCGAAATGAACCTTTCCTTCCTTAATTTTGGGCATGGGGCAGTTTGTGTCAGCAACCAGAGAAAAGTGACAAAGACAGAGGTCGTGCAGGAAAGGGCTGTTCACTGTGCCCGTGGGGCAGCAGGTGCTCCATGCTAACTATCACCACTGCAGTTGGGTAATTGTTATGATTATATTTTGGCCTTGGGGTATGAGGAAAAAGGAAAAGTGTTTGAAATATATTATGAAGGTTTGACTCCTGGCTCTGACCAAGGGAGGAATCAAGCTCCTAAGGAGCAACTACAAGCCCACCAGGGAAATAAGAAGGGCTGATTCTTTGCAAATCTTGTGCAGTAATTCTCCCCTTTCTTCTCCAGGTGTTACTTTAGCTTGATTTAGTCCAAATGTTGGACAGTTAAGGAGGGAACTAAAGGGTGCGCTTTACCCGGAATCCTTCTCTGTATTAAGCACAGCTGGGTTTGAGCCAGGGAACCCGGAGAAGAGAAACAGAAGCAATTCTTTGTAGATAATGTCTGTTATTGGGTAATCCTTCCAAATATGTATTCAGCCTACAGGAAAGGTTGCTTAAAGGCATTTAGGTCCTTTAATATAAGTTGTCTTGCATAGCATCTTTGTTAGTGGGGGATTAAGATATTTTAAAACAAGAAAGAAAAGAAAAAAGAAACTTGTAACATGTCCGGCTATCTTTTTTAAATATTCAAGAAGATGACATTTGCACTCAGAATTAAAGAAAATCAGGACCAAGACAGCAATTTCTTGCATTACCCATTGTAAAATATTCCTTAACCCTTGAGTGCCTAGTGTTCCATTTTTAGAACTCCCCACACTACAGGACATAATGATACTTATTCTCTTCAACTTTTTGTTTCTTGTATTTTTCTAGATAACATACATGAATTTCATGCAAAAATTTTAAAAAGTGCAACTTTAGCATAAACAGGTTAAAACATTTGTGTAAAACTTCCCTCATTTATTTGCTTCACAGAAGTCATTTTATTTCCAGTGGAAATGAAAAGTTTGAGACAATTGCAAATCAGATTTTGCTGAAGTATGCGTAAGAGTTGTTTGTTGTTTTTCCTCCATTGCTCATCTACCTTGAGAAAAGTTTCAGAAAGTTGTTTCACCTTCAGAAACAGCAAAGTCTGTCTGGGTGTAGTGGCTCCTGTCCACAATCACAACTACAGAGGAGGCTGAGGCAGGAGAATTCTCTGCAAGTTTGAGGCCAGCCTAGGCAACTTAGTGAGATCTTGTCACAAAGTAAAAAAAACAAAAAAAATGATGGGACTGTAGCTCAGTAGTAAATGCCCCTGGGTTTATTTCCTAGTACAGAAAAAAATTTAAAAGAAACAAGCAAAGCTCATGGAAATGCTTTAGTGGTGAAGCTACCCAGCAGTAGACATATAAGGCAAAATGATTATTTAGGATTCATTCCATTTGTCATTTATCTTTCAGAAAGTTTCACATATTATCATTGGGCTTGAAATTGTGAAACTTAGTTTCAATTTCGGCTGTATCCCTAATTTACACATGTGCCTGAGCATATTTCATGACTTGAAAAAAATGGGAAAATGTTACATGCCTGGAAGCACAGTTGAGCTCTGAATAACAGTGTGTTAACTTTCTTGGCACACGCTCTGGTGTTAAGTGGTCCTTGATAAATGTTTGTTGGCTTTGAGTTACTGTGTCTTTCAGTGCTGGTTTCTTTGTACCTCGAGGCGTCCTCCTCTTAGCTGTGGCGGCTGCGGAGTGTGGACCCACATGGAGCAGCGTGGCCTTACTGTTTCACTGATGATCAGGAAGAGCCAGTTTAGGGGCCGAGGTGGAGCTGGAAAGGAGCGGGGCAGCGCTGCCCTTGCCAAGGGCTTCTGTGTAACAAGGGTTTTTGTCCTCTGCCAAGTGGTGATTGTGTTCGCTGCTGCTGAGCCTCTGTGGTCTTTGGCCAGAGGTAACTGCTCAGTTTCAGCTCCTGGCTGTGGAAAACCCTCTTTCCCTTACTGGAAGAAGTTTGAGAAACAAAGCTTCAGTGAAGGCTTGTGATACATACACAGAGTCAGCATGAATAATATAAAATGGTTTAATGAACTTGAAGTGAGAGGCTTCCATTCTAGTCTTTTTTTTTTAAATTTCATTTTGAAAACAACATAATTGCTTTCATTGTACAATGGCAGGAATTTATTGAGCACTTACTTTAGGCAGGGTATTGCACTAACGGCATTCTTTTTTATCCTTAATTGTGATGAAATACAGATAACGTAAAACTTGCCATTTTAATCATTTTAAAGTGATTGTTGTGGTGTGTGTCAAAATTCCCTTCCTTTCTGAGGCTGCATAGTATTCCAGTGTATGTATATGCTACATTTTCATTATTGTGTATTTATTATGAACACTTGCATTGCTTTTATCTAATGGCTGTTGTGACTAAGTGTCAGTGAACGTGGATGTACAAATATGTTCAAGAGCCTGCTTTCAGTTCTTTTGTGTATATGTCCAGAAACTGCTGGATCATGGCAATTCTATTTTTATCTTTTTGAAGAACTTCCTTATTGTTTTCATAGATGCTTCACCACTTTACATTCCCACCAGCAGTGAACAGGGTTCCACATCTTTGCCTTTTCTGTTGTCTCTCTCTCTCTCTGTCTCCTTCCTCTCTTTCATAATAGATATCGTAAAAAGTACGAGGTTAAGAGCTTTATTTTAAATGTGCTGACTTATTTAATCTGTCAGTATCCTAGAAGGAGGTCATATTATCTCCACTGACGGGAGAGGAAACAGGTGTGGAGGTGTTGGCTGTTCAGCAGAGGAGCTGGGATTTGAAACCAGAAGCCCAGGTTCTGGAGGCAGAACTTGTTCTACTGCACAGTTGCAGTGACTGCATCTTTCATTATACAATTGTTGCAACAAAGTGAAACAGTGGAGAAATGTTTGTCTTGAAAAGCAGGCTTTTCCCCAGCTCTGGTACCTTGCATGCCTTAGAATTAATCTCTTAAAATTTTGTTTTCAATTTTATTGAAATTTGTTTACAATTGTATGCCCTGATTAAAGGCCCTGCATCAAAAGGTATACGCTAGTGATAGACATTGGGCAGAACATTGTGTGTCCCTAAACTTGTCCTTACCATGTCCAGTTTTGCTAGGTTCTGTTTTTGTTCTCACATTTGAAGCAAGGAAACTGAGATTTACAGAGAATCCATGTGACTTGCCCAAAGTCCAACACTAGGAAAATGTATTGCCTTGGAGTAAATTCTAAATAATTGGCCCACACTGTCTACCTGTAGAAGGACAGGTGGAATTTCCACGTTGCTGCCTTATTGACATTAACACCCCATGTTAATGTCATCTTTTTATGTGTTCACTGATGTAGCTACATAACACTGCATCTACTGGCTGCAAGGTTTCATTATTCCTGTTATGTAGGGCTGATCTTAATATATTCATGAATGTATTGGAGACTCCTCCCTGTATTTTAGAGTATCCATGGAATAGAGATCTATTAATTAAACTGCTGGGTCAAAATAACTGAACTCCTAAAAAATAAAAATGACTTTTAAGTTACTCAGAAACCTCTTCATAATAGGGTTGATGCTGTTTCCCTTTGACTTGAGAAATTCAGGACTCAAATGACTTCAGTGTCCATGTCATGAAATTTCATGTTGTTCCTGGAAGGAAAATAATTTCTTCAGTAGTAGTTGTGGAAAATGACTGACAGAAGGAGAATATGATGCCTACTTAGAAATTACTGACATTTAAACAAAATCATACTTCTAAATAAATTGGATTAACAGCTCGCTAGTATGTGACGTGGCTCATCTTTGCAATACAGTGTGACTAATGCTGGTGCAACCGCTAGTTTACACATCACACTCATCTATTTATTAAAACCTTCATTGAGGAACATCATATTACGCGTAGTAGACTTTTTTCCATGAACCCTTAAATTTTATCATTTCAACTACTGGCTATTTCAGTGCTCCTAGCACAAGATTTTCTTCACCTTTGAGGAGTGTCCTATGGTCTAATTTTGTTGTTCTGAACATGCATTGACAGAGATTCTAGAAAAAATTCAAAGTTTGGAATATTTGAATTTCGAGGAGGAATAGCAACTGAGGCTCACCCACCCTTCATAGGTTTTAGGTGCAGGGACAGTGGAAGAGGAGCAGGTACAGTTCCTAAAGGAACAGAGTTGTTCTCCTCAGGGTCTCCCATGCCTAAGATGCAAGATGGCATTAGAACAGGGAGCGTCAGGGTTAAAGCATTCTTTTAAGAGTAAGGCTGCCAAAAATAAATAAATAAATAAAAATTTAAAAAATAGAGTAAGGCTGCCAACTCTTTGTTGTGTTGGCAGCTTCCAACTTGCTATCACATCACTTATCAATAAAACAGTTGTGATGAAACTTTGAATGGAGAAGAGACAGATGAGATGGCCATAAAATGAACACCAAATGACAAGAGTGTGTATTATGTTGGGCACTTGACTTATGAAAGTCTTCCAATGGGCTGAGAGGACAGTGTTTTTAAAATAAGGGCTCAGTGGAGGAAGTACAGTTCGTGAGAGACCAGAAAAAAAATGGATTGAATTTTGACTAGCAGAAAATGGAAAATAGGTAGAAAAAAAAAAACTGCAGCTGACTAAAGATGCATAAGCTGACACAGCCCAGGACAGCCCTAGGGAGCCTGAATGGGCGGTAGCTGGAACCCAGATGTGGGCAAGGAACACTGGGCAGTAGAGTCAGAGGAACCCTGTGGGGAGGGTCCTGAATGGTGCAGAGCGTTGGCCAGGGAAGTAGTGAAGCCAGGAAGGCTTTGAGCAGGAAGGGAATTTGATAGGAGAGACACATGGAGATTCACCTGGTAGCAGCCTGAAGGTGGGCTTTGCGGGTGGCATTCTGAAGAATGAGGGGGAATGAAAGCTTCGGGAAGGAGGAAAGAGATTTCAGAGCTGGTGGAAACTTGGTGTCCATGACACTTTTTCCCTTCCTAGGAGGGTGGAGAAGCGGATCTTCTTTGACCTTATGCCACTGTGAGTTGGAGGGGGAGGCTGGGAGACCATCAGAATGAGGGCAGTGAAAACCCATTGCTCTAATAACAGATTAAGAAAAGTGACCCATTTTGGTGGTTACTGTTTGTATTAATTCCCACCAGGACTGTAGCAAATGAAAACAAAGTTAGTGGCTTAACTCAACACTGATGTATTTGACAGTTGTGAAGGTCAGAAGACCAAAAGGGTTTTCCTGGGTAAATTCAGGTGCCAGTAGGGTTGCGCGACTTCTGTAGGCTTTAGGGGAAAGTCTGTTCCTTTCCTTTTTCTGGCCTTTAGTGGCCACCTTTGTTCCTTGGCTCATGGCCCCTCTCTCCATCTTGAAAGTCTATAGGGAAGCTCTTAAAACCTCTCTGATTGTGACACTCCTGTGTTCATCTTCTCATCTCCTTCCCAGATTCTGAGTCTTTATGTTTCTTTTTTTTTCTTAAAAGGACTCTTGCGATTACAGTGGATCCAACCTGTACATCCAGGATATCTCCTATCTCAGTATCCCTCACTGAATCATATCATCAAAATTTCTTTGTCATGGAAAGTAATAAACTGTATTTACAGGTTCTGGAGACTGGGATGTGGACTTGCTTGAGGGCGTTTACTTTGCCCGCCACGTTAATAATCTGCAGCTTCATTGTTACCAGTAGCAAGATGTCCATTCTTTAACTCTTGTTTGGAAATTCCAGCTTTCTAAATTAATCTCTAAATGGCAAAGTGACTAAGTGGGGGAAATGAGAAAAGCATTGTGTGCCTGTTTTCATGGTTGCCACTTGTCTCTTGCCAACTTTTGAGTAGGGTTGGTGCTGGTCATTGGGATTTAATGGATCTTTTGTAGGAACCCGTGTGTCCATGGGAGTTCTGTGTGCGCAGGTAGGTGCCTGGGGAATGATTTTGGGTGATTTTACTTAGATAAAAGTTCCAGGAGCTGTTCTGGGTTCTTTATGTGCAATCTGTTGGAATCTTCACAAATCCACTGAAATAGGTGTAGGTATTTTCATTTAACAAATGAAGGAACTGAGAAAGGGTGAAAGAATTCCTGGGAAACATACCTGGATTTGAATGCTTGGCCAAATGAATTTCTTTCACCTAGCCATGATATCCTGAATCAGTTTCAAAGTAAGAATAAGAGCTAGAAGGTGCAGAATAAATAAGTAAATAACTAGGAAAAGGTGATATAAATTCTATCTTCTACTTATTTTCATCAATAAGTGGTGCATGAAAGTACTATTTTTTGTGTTTTCTTGTCACTACATATTTTAAAAGTTAAAAAAGCTTATCAGTAGGATGTGTATAAATAATATTTTAATTTTTATTTGCTTAATTGTTACTAAATTAAGGGAATTTCTTTCCTGAATCATTTGTCTTTTTCCTTGGAGGGAGTTTTATTGGGATAGTAGTATTTTCACACATAGAACTATGCAGTATGATCAAAATATATAATGAATGTTAAATTTAAAATCTTTATTATTACACAATATGCATTGCCGTTAATCCTCAAAATCCTCCCAATTGCCTCAAATACATTTATCCCATTATTCTTTCCACTTTCTGAATCAGTTCTGGAAGTCCTCTTTCCTGAGGTCTTTAGTTGCTCAGTTGTGGCTGCCTCAGTGTCCTGAGTCGATTCAAAGTATCTGGCAACTTCTGTCAAATGAAAACTTTATGGCGAATCTGTATTCGCCGTATTCACTGACTCTTGCACCATGCAACTTCCAGTTCTTCCCCAAAGTCAAAGTGACCGTGAAAGGTATTAACCTGTTCTGAGTCACTTACAAATCTTTCAGGTGAAAAAACATTGTTACGATCAGGTCCAGAGAGACTGGAAAAACATTTTTCTTTCTTTTCATTACAAAGCTTTGTAGAGCATTTTACTTTTTCAAAATTCTCTTTTAGAATCTGAGAAAAGATTTTTCTGTAGAGTAAGTTATATTTATATTTATCTTCAAAATTTGCATAAAATGTCTGGTGTTCTTGTAAACCCTAAACTGAGTCTCTTTCGTCTTCATATAATTATGCCTGGTGCCCTTGCAAACCCAAACCAACCCTAACCACAGCGATAGGTGCTTTGTTTTCTGCTGTATGTTGTCAGGCACCAAGAATGATGTTGCCACATTGCTTTGGATTCTTTCAACCTCAACCAGCTGTCCGATATTTTTGTTTTCTTCAAGAATTTTCAAGATTATTTTAGATCGTGTGCCTTTGGGCTTATGCTAATGTTCAAGATTATTTTATTTTATATGCAGTTAATATCCTCTGAGTAATGAAAAAGTGTACTTTGTGAAAATGCTGTTATATTTATAAGAGTTGTTTCTCAGCCAGTGTTTATAAAATTTCCTGAATCTTTTATTGGTAATGCCTTATGTAAAGCACTTGGTGTTTGTTTGGTTCACTTAGTGACTCATTCATCAAATAGGAATGTTAATTATGTAGCAAGACAAGATGAATAATGGTTAAGACTCGTTCATTCAAGAAATATTTAGTGCATGCCTGTTATGTACCAGGCATTGTCTAGTCTGGGGATCCAGCAGTGGACAGAGCACATATCCTGCTGGAAGGGATCTTATATTCTTTCTCAGATCTCACTATGAGAGACAAGGGTTTGAATCCAGGCACAAGTACTGTGTCGCTATATGAACCCAGGCAGAGTATTTGACATACCTAATCCTTGGTTTCCCTTGTTTATCAAACAAATAAAAGAACATAAACTTGCAGTTTAATAGCTCATAGACATATATCATGCCCTAAGAATATGGCCCAAAGCAAGCTGTCAGTAGTCTTTGGTTATTTCCTCCGTTTTGTGACAAATGCTATATCGTAACGATAGCAACAAACTGTGCTCGTGTTTTAATGTGGAAAGTGGAGTTATTATAATCACACGTCTCCTTTCCTTACATTTTCTGTTTGTTATTTTCTATTTAACCCTCCTCTCCCCACCTCCCCGGTATCCTCCTCTAACCTGTCACCCCACACTCCCTGCAGCCATTGGGAATCTAGCTCCATGTGCTGTCTGTCACCTCTCATCCTCTCGCCTTCCAGCTGGCAGGGTCCTTACCTCTCTACACGTTCCAGCCCAGTCCTCTGTCTCATTCTCAGCTCTGCTGTTCCCCTTTCCTTCCATTCCATCCTTCTTATGCTCCAGAGCCCAACCCACGTCCTGTTATTATCCTGGGTGCTCTTTTTCACACACATCTCTCCAAAAACTCATCCTTGTGCTCCTATGGTACTAATAACTAGCTCTGCCCTTTTTAGTCATTGCCCGCTATTTAGAATTATTCCTTATTTTCGTATCTTCAGTGTTGGTTTACTTCCCAGCTAGACTGCCTATGTGTGCAGACTATGCTCAGTAACTATGTGGTGGTTTTCTAATGGACTCATGGTTGGTCAAAGGAATAATTTGTCCCTTTGAGTTTAAGAGGGTTGCCTAGTGATGTTTTAGGGTTGTGAGGATGCAGGGGTAATCGCTGGTGCGTGACTCAGTTTCAGTAAGGATCCTTAATGAAAGTGGCCGTTGGTTCTATTGGAATTTAACCTTTTGTCTTGCAAACATAGAAGTGTCCTTACTCTCAAGCCGCTTCATGGTTGTTTTTAGGAAAATTTTCAGGACAAAGTTACCATAGTCCTATTAGGAGCTGCATAGCACAGAGGATAAGAAGCAGCTGTTTTTACATGCAGTGCTTCAGAATAATTTTGCTCCCAACTCCTGACTGTCAGATGGTGAGATATTTGGGAGAATATTTTCAGTCTGAAGAGAGGAATAATTGTGTAGTCGGAGATTTTGGACTGCACTTTCCTTTCATGTGATTTCTGCCTGATGGTTCTTGGGACAAGGTTGGATTGAATGATGAGACACTCAGAGGAATGTAAAAATCAGTAGATGGAAGAAAACTGCCATAATTGATTCATTTCTCTCTTGAGTCTTGTTAGTCTGTGTCTCCTTATATTGGAATATTTGTAATGCCAATTTTAATTATAACACATAAAGCTTAATGGTTTAAATTGATATTGCCTTTGTTTTTTACACAGGCATCAAATAATGCCTACTGTTTAACTCATAGAAATGTTGCTTTCTAATTGGTGAAACAATTGTGCAGCTCTTTATATGTTACTTAACATTCCTGGAGAAGTCTGAAGAGGTCAATTTTATTTTTAGCAGACTTTATTGTGTAATGTAAGTAGTCTTAAATGGACTTCATATTTTCTCCAGATGTAAGGGCAAGATGTCCCCAAATAGTCCTTTACAGTTATTATGAGAACTGCCTCAAATCAGCATTTGTTGATACATGTTCTTGCGTCAAGCTAATAGATTGGATTTTATTCATGAGCCAAGAAGGTATGAATTTAGTGTGCTGTAAATCGTGGCCTTTGGTTTGGATCTCATCGAGGACATTTGGGTCACTGCTAATCACAGGCTCATATGAAATGACAATTTGAACAGGGTAGAGACCAGATTTCTTTGGAGAGAGGCTTTATAGTCTTGGGTAGCTTTTACCTGACTTCTTGGCCGACTTTCAGAAAGCTTTGTTGGGGGAATGTGACCGATGACCTTGCTAGAACACAATATCAGTGGGAAAATGTGAGGTTACTAGAGGAAATAATAATTCATTCCAGAGGCTTTTTTCTTGCCTTCATGCTGTTGTTTGAGGGCCTCATGCGTGGGTTCTAAATGAAATTTGAGTTCAGAGAAAATGCTTTGGAGTTAGTATTTTTGCTTGTTTGCTGTAGTAGAAAATTGAGTGTGATAATTCCTTCATCATAGCAAAAGTGCTAAATAGTTCACATATTGTCTTTAAGATACAATGCTTGGTTCATGGTGCCATTCCTAATTTTTGAACTTTGGGAGCTGAACATTGAAGTTAGCATTCTAACCCATTTCTGAGTCACTTTCACACTATTCCTAGCTACATTTCTGCTTTTTTAAAGGACAGATATCATATATAAGGTACATCCTTCAGTTCCCTAATAATAAAACATGTTCTTAGGGTATCTTGAGTATGTGAAATTTTAGAGATGAAATAATATCACATGTATATTAATAGCATTAACTGTTGAAATGTTTATTTAGAAATATTTTTCCTGTTCACTTTCATGAAATGGTTTGTTCAAAGCCTATAGTTTCAGATTGTCTTTTATAATCACTGGAGCTATTGTGAAGTCATCTAGGGAAAATACCAGAGTTTATTTTTTCACTTTTATCTCAATTGCATGGACAGTAATGTGTTCGGTAACCATATATGAAATTACTTCTATAAATTTTATCATGGGTTGTAGCACTCATCTGCCTGTTTTCACACATTATTTTTACTCTTTCTCTAGGTATATATTGAGGTGCTCCAAAAGGTAACTACTTCCCACACTGCTTTTAAGATGGATCTTTAAATGGCTTGCTAACAATGACATCTACATCTAATAGGAACAGTTATGAGGTCATGACCTAGAAATAATTTTTGTTGAATTCTTTTGCTTTCTTAAAATAGCTGACTGCATCAACTGACCTTTTTAAGCATCTCCAACTATCATTAACTGAAGTTGTTCCCAGTTTCAGTGTCTTCATTCAAAGAATACTTCTTTGTTCAAAATAAAGTATGTGAGAGCATAGTCTATAAATAAGAGACTGTATTAGGCCTTGAATATAGGCCAGCCCCTTCTTTTGGGAGACAGAGAAAAGAAATCCTCACTGTATGTGGCGTGGTAATTAACCAAAGAACCCGCCCCCCCATCTTTTACTGGCAAAATTGTTTCTTATCAGAAACAATTATATACCTTTTCTGAAGGTTAAAAAAAAGTAGTGACAAGAGCTAAAGAATAATAATTTCCTGGAAGAATAGGGAATTAAAATTTATCACATGGTACATATAAACCTTTTACAGTTAATATGTGGCATTCTGAGAATATAATATCATCATAGGAGATGAAATGAGGGTTAATGAAAAAAATAGGTTTCAATTCACCAACCATCGCAGAATGGAAAACTAACAACTGCATACAAAATTGTCATTAATCTTCACTTCTCCAGTACAGTGCTATCCTTTAGTCTTTTCTGTATCTTAATTTCCTTTTAAAATGGTGTCAAATACTGCAGTCATACAAAATCGAACTGTTAATATAAGAGCGTGAGCATTTTGTTAGGAAACTATGGTAAATTTGAAAACAAGACATGTACGTGGGAGAAGAGTCTCATTAAAAACAGATGATAGCTAATTCACTTCTCTTGGAACACTCTTCTCCCTTGCCAGCAAGGGAAAACCACATGCTCTAAGAGGCTGAGGAAAGTGGGCAGGTTGGAGTAGCAGCACTTGACATTTGTCTAGCTCTGTGCTTTTCAAGACCCTTTTGCGAGCATTGTTAAATTCTACCTCACAACAACTCCGAGGTGCAGACCAGAGAATTAGAGAGATTTTTCTTTCCTTTTTGCATTTTCTTCTTCTCTTTTCCTTTTTCCTCTTTTCTTTTTAACACTTAAGTAAATTAAGCCTCTGACAGGCTAGGCAAGACTCAAGTCACCTTGTAGAGGTGGGAAAACAGGAGCCAGGTTACTTCTCTGGGCCGAGGACAGATGCTGGTATAGTTGTGCTCTCTGTGTGTCTTCTGTCCTCTTGAGTCCAGTTTCTCATTCCTGTTTTTCCCAAGGACATGCAAAGTATCGTTACGAATGTTTTAGAGGTCATGATCTTAGGAATGTTCCCATGAGTCATTTATTTTTGAAGAAGTGCAATAAATTCTTAGCCTTTTTGTATTTTCTTTTATATTTACTGTTGCCAAAAATGAGACTGCAGGAACACTTAAGAACAAAGGAAATATCAGTGTATTTAAAAATGAGCATTGTCAGAGTAAGTTCAACTGTGAGCTGCCAGGGTTTATTGTCTAATCCAGAAAGACTTGTAGATTTAAGTACGTTAGTCACTGTTATTCCTCTATCTCCAGCTTTTTAGAGTAAAATGCATTGCTCTCAAGATAATTTCCAGAAAATGATCATTTCCTGGGATTCATTTGAAATCTGTGTAACATTTATTTGAGAACTTTAGGTTTACCTGTGCTTGAGGTCTTGTATTATGTTATCTGAGGACCATATGAAACCTTCTAGACCATAGAGTACTCACTTTATTAAGAACATTTTCTCCAGCTTCACTTGTGGAAGCTGATTGACAGTCTTGAGTGAATTTAATTGAACGTCACAAATATTTATTAAATTCTGAAAATAAGCAGACTGTGGAGCTGGAGATACTGAGATGAGCTCTCTCCCTTCGAGGAGATTAATGCACTGGTATCAGAGTAGGCAAAGAGATAAGAGCAATGATGCTGCAAGGGCAAGGGAGAAGGAATAAATGTAGGAAGAGAAATCTGAACTACATCTTTCAAGGATTCAGTCGAGGGAGTGTGCATGTCAGATTGGGAAAATCAGAACGAGCCTCACAGTGGGACACAGACCCTGGAGAAGAGTGGTGCTTTGATGGTGCTCTGTGGAGGAAAGGTGTTCAGGGGAGGCAGCCTGGGCAGAGGCCTTGACAGTGCCCCGCAGGATGTCCTAGGAAGCAAGGACTGCATTCAGAATGACAGGAAGAGGACGGAGGAGGTGAGCGTAGACCTGGTACTTTCCAAAGAGCAATGATTGTGTGTGTGACCATTACATGAATTTTGATTTTCTAGGGGTATCAGGAAGACAGTTCTTTCCCTTAAAGGAAAAGAGAACACTAACTGATACATTGTTTCTACTCTGTCAGATCCTCTTATGTGTCTTAACCCCTCTCCTGCTTTCCAGCACCTTGCTATCAAGGACCCAGCATGCAGGAGGCAGCAGAAATCTCTGTACTCTTGTTGCCCTCTTTTCCTCCAGCCAACCCTCTACTGTTTTTCAAAAATATACTTCTAGCTTTCTTACTTTTATTTTAACAAGAGTTTAATATTTGATAATGCTTTGATGTGTGATTTGACCCAGAAGTATTTGCATTTTTATAGCCAATCATTTCGTAGCCACGTATTTTTGTCTCTAGTAGTAGGTGAGATTTTCAATACTGGCAACATACTGGTAGAGATCTGGGACCAGAATGAATTTTGATAAAGTCTGATTTCACTGGTATAGGGCTGAAACCCGTTTGGCAACGGACTTGCGGTGATAGAGTGATGCATACCGCCGTGATTTGTCCATGAGTAACTTGCACATGAAAGGATTCTATTTAACACAGCCAAGTTTTCCTTCTTTTGTACCTCTGCCACCTCACTGTGGACATCATAAACATTATAGATGACAGTGGTTTCTGGTTCTTCATGGTTAAAGTTACATAACTTCTCATTCTGCAATTAGGAAACTACTATACTTCCCTTGAAGCAAGAGAAAGTCCCTTTAAATCTGAGTTATGGCTCCAGGCCTTTTCATATGTCCCCACTACTTTGAAGGATTTTTACTGTTCAACCACTAACACCTCATTCTTCTGGAATCACAGTGGCACTTCAGCAAGACTTACATTTATTTATGTATTTATTCTGTCTCATTTCTTTGCCTGGATGTTCACTGCATATCATTTTACTTTTCCATTTCCAATGGCATTTGATACAGTGTCTTGCACTCATTAAATCTTGGGATTGAATTAAATTGATCTGGTTATCTCTGTAGTGTTCACATGTAAATGTTAGCTGTTTCCTACTTTTATATGGCCTCAGACCAAGTTAACTGCCACCTCATCTCTGTTTGTCATTATACTAAAGAATGTGCTCAGTCTGTCTAGGGACAGCACATCCCGAAAGATGCCATGGATTGATTTCCTTGCCCTCCATAGCAAAGGCAGAATTATTACCATGGAACCTGTAAGTCCTTTGTTTCCTCGTAATCTTCACCTCCCTGCCTCGTCACACTTCAGCCTACGTCCTATGATTCAACCAGGCAAATTGGCTAGATGTACTCCTCTTTACAAAGGTGCATAAAAATAAACACTGTCACCTGACAGAGCAGGTGGCTTTCTCTTACCACCTAGAATTCTGTAAAAAAATATGTCGGCACAGTCTCCCACATAAGGTCACTGTCTTCTCTGGGAAACAATTTTGAGCCAGCCCCAGTACAATTGTATTTCTGAATACAACAAATCCATTTCTTTATTTGTTAACTGACGTTGTAACTGTACTTATTGATAATATCACATGCTCATCTCTGGTTGCTGATGGACATCAGGTTTCTGAAGACAAAGAGCAATGGGAAATTCTGATTAAACAGTTTTCTACCACTGATGTTCCCATGGTCCAGTCATCTCATTGTATAGAGAAAAAAATTGAAACTTCCCAAGTAGACACCAATTTCTACACCTTATCTTGATATCTTTAAAAACCAAATTTAATTCACAGGTCTTATATTTGCATGCAGGTTAGAACCTGAAAATATAGACAAAGAGTATTTGAAATAACTTTCATAAAAGGAGGCAGAGATGTAGTAAAATTTACTGCCATTCTTAACCACAAAGCCAAAAATACATTACATGAAATGCCAGGTCAATGAAGTTGATTTAGATAGGGTTCTGGAAGGCAGTCAGTAGGCTATGTGCATATTTTAATAGTAATAGTGAGACTAAGGAAGGAGGTGGTCGTTGCAAATAGCAAAGATATCACAAAACAGAAATGTTGGTCATTTTTTTTCCTTCTGTCATTTAAAGAATTTAAGAGAATTGATTTGTACAATCTTTTTCAGATGAAGTAACATATTAAAAATCAATTTAGCAAAAATTAAAGAAGACAGAAATATTTGAAAATGTATCTCTAAGTGCAACTAAGAAAAATGATACATAAGTTACCAGCCTGCTGTAAGGCTGACTATTCTGTATAATTTCTGTATCTTTACTAAATGCATAAATGCTAAAATAATATTGGTCCATTGCTAGAAGCAGTGACTTTAGTTTAATCCAAGTATTTGTAGCTTTAATAAATAAAGTATCACCCAGATTAATGTGTCTATCTTGTGGATAAACTCTTTGCAAAGGAACATGTGGTAAAATGGTATTTTAAAATTTATGTATTTAAAAAGACTTTTATTCGTATATGTTTGCAGTATATAATGATTGCATTCATTATGAGGAGTAGGCACATGCGCACAACACATCTTGATTCTTTTAATGTCCCTTTTCCCACCCACCTCTCCCCCTTTCCTCCGTCTCTTGGTTCCCTTCTCATTTGCAAAATATCTGTTGTCCTGTTTCCAATAATATATTTTTGATTTTGCTGTTTAAATTGATTTATATTTTGGGTTTCTCATATCAGAGAAACCATATGATATTTGAACTTGTGTGTCTGATTTATTTTGCTTAACATTATGGTCTCAAGATGGATCTGTGTTTTCACAAGTGACTCAAATTTATCCTTCTTTATGACAAAGTACTACTCAATTGTGTATAAATACCACATTTGTTACCATTCATCTGTTGAAGGACATGTACGATTTAGCTACTATGAGTTGTGCTGCTATAAACTTGGGTATGCATGTATTATTGAAATATGTTGTCTTTAAGACTTTTGGGAAGTTGCTAGAAGGGGAATAGCCCAGAATTATGCAGTGGTGATATTAAGAGAGTTTAAATTAGTGACTTACATATGCCATTTGCTTTCAAGAAAGAGAGAAGAGTAATAAATATCTGTGTGTGCATTGTAGTCAGTGGATATAAACTAATTTGAATGTATTAATCTTAAGAGTTGACATGAAGGACAGGGAAAATTTGATGTAGTAAAGTACAAGGGTGGTGGTTTATTGTGTGTGCATAAAGGGATGGAGTTTGAGCTTTGACCTTGGTAATCACTGCTAGGCACTGGAACAGTATTTTATTTCCAACCTTAGCCTCTCAATCCTGAACAGGTTGCCAAAGAAAAATTTCTTCTAATGTCATCGTTTCAGAGAAATATTTTTAGGGCAGTGTACAATGTCATGATACATGTTACAGCTAATTCATCCCATGAATTTATGTTTTGTGACCAGTATAGATTTTGTGACAAGTATAGTATAGTATAGAAAGGGGTGTTTCTTTTTTTTAATCATTAAGTTTATTGGTATAGTTTAGATATGCATAATGATCACATTCATCATATGAAACCTGTACCTGTACATGATATACCCTGATTGTTAATTTTCCTCCATTTCCTTCCCCTCTCTCTGTCCCTCTTCCGCTTCTTATTTATAAAACTTTTGTTTTCATTCTCTTTTTCTTTCTTTTCCCCTTCTGCTGCCTAGTTTCCCTTCCCATTTGAAGATTTCTTTCTTATTTTGCAATATCTATTATCCATTTTGGTCCTTATTTACACTCTTGATTTCTCACACCAGAGAGACAATGTGATATTTACATATATGTATCCGATTTATTTCACTTAAGAGTGCAGTCTCTAGTTACATCCATTTACCTATAAGTGTCTCAAATTTATCCTTCTTTATGTTTGAGTAGTACTTCGTTGTATAAAAAACATCTTTGTCCATTCATCTGTTGCTGGGCATTTGGGCTGTTTCAAATATATAGCTATTATAAACTGTGCTGCTGTGAACATGGGTGTGCATATATCACCATGTTATGATGCTTTTAATTCTTTCAGGAAGATCCCAAGAAGGAAGATAGCTAGGTCAAATGGACCTCTAGTCCTAGTTTTTTGAGGAATTTCCACACTGATTTCCACAGTGGTTGTGCAAGTCTACACTCCTTTCAACAGTGGAGAAGGCTAACGGGTATTTCAAAGAGTCTACGAAATTGTCCCATCCCTGTGATTCAGCATTTCCATGTATTCAGCCACTAAGAGTGTTCTTCCATTCTATTTGAGGGGAAACAGAAGTTTGGACTTCCAAATTTCTTTATTACTCAGTTACTCTTCTTTGGGCTTGCTCTTTGAGTGTCCAGTTGGTGTTTGCAATACCTTGATATTCTTGCTGAGTATCTCATCATTTTGAGACAAGGGAAGAGAGATGTGCCCAAAGGGCTTCTGTGCAGAGAGCGGAGCCTCCCTTCGTATTTGAACATTTTTCTTCCATTAGCTGCACTGCATCACTCCGAGTGACTTAGCTATGTGTTCTCTTGCTAAGCAAAGGGTTTGAAAGAGCTGCTCTGTACCCCAAGGGATACTTGTAACATTTTTAAAAGTTAAGTTCAAGGAGTGATTCCCAAGAGGCACACAGGTAGATTTGCATTAGGGCATTGATTCTGAAACTGCAGAAGTAAAAGAATGATTTAGCTAAATAACATCTAGATTTTAGAACAGATTTTAATGCTTGTGGATTTGACAAATTTCACCCAAGCCTGTTTATCCATGATCTGGCAGGCACCTTCCCAGCTACCCCGTTAGGCCATTTCATACCTTTTACTGTGACCTGGGCACCACGTGTGTTAGGGGCAGCATCTCGGAAGGTCCTGTTCTCTCACAGCTACCAGCTGCAGACCTGATTGCCGTTGTAACTTTCATGAAGCAACATCTTTACAAGCAAAACTAGGCTGCAGTTGTTGATCGAACACCTCATTAGGAGACTGAAGGAGTAGAGCCGGGAATGAGGAGCCCCCCTGAGAATCTCTGTGATTCTGGAGCCAAATACAGTTAAAAATGAAGTTCAGGCTGATGAGCCCAGGCTGTGGGTTAGGCAGGTTTGTATAAGTCCATAATCTGTATCCAAGTCTGCCTCTGGATCTTAATTTCAGCATTTTAGTGAATGAGAGCTTGAGAGCAGTAGTGAAAGAAACAAAAGCTTTTTGGTATATTAGTGCAGTGGTTTATACAGAATTGTTACTGGATATGATTTGAAATAAGGATGAAAAATACTTGTTAGATGCAAGAATGTGTAAAAAGGAGTCATTCTCCCTCTGAGAAGACAAAGCAAATGTTTACATATTTTTATATTAGTTGAAGGAGATCTTATTACAGTATTTATAATTCTTTTACTTGTTTGTTTATTTTAGTTTATTAGTAGATGCATATAGTATGTAATGCCTACTTTCCTTGTGTTAAGTTGGTATGTGTACATTGCACATCCCGGTTTGTGTTTTTTCATCCATTGTTGCCTCTGTAAACCAGTGCAACCACTGTGGAAATCAGTATGGAGATTTCTCAGAAAACCAAAGCTAGAAATTCCATTTAACCTAGCTATTCCTCTTCTAGGTGTTTTCCCAAAAGAGTTAAAGACCTTATATTACAGCAATACCGGCATACCCATGTTTATAGCAGCACAATGCCTAATACCTAAACCTTGGAAGTGTACTTCTGATTATTTTTGTTTCCCTTTTACCCAGTTATCCTACAACTTGAAAGTTGTAAGTACGAACTTTCTGCTGATGTAGGTTGTGGTTACTTAAAAGGCTATGTCTCTGAACAAAACACAACTTTGCAAAGGTCCACATTACAACAGTAAAGTATGTTTGACAAGACTGGCATAAGTATGGGTTTGAGTGTGTGTGTTGGTTAGGGTACATTCATTGTAGGGGTTGACAAACTATGGCCAGCCAACCAAATCTGGCCTGCTGCCAATTTTTATACAACCTGTGAAGTAAGAATGCTTTTATATTTTTAAATGGTTGCATTTTAAGTGGTTATATACCTACTTCATGATATCCTTGATTTTGTGCCTTGGCCTGTAGATCTTAGTGTATTTACTAAATAGCCCTTTTGGAGAAAGTTTGCTAACCTTTCATCTAGAGAACAATGTTATGGCATGTCTGTTGGTTTCAGTTTTGTTCAGCTCTTGCTATTCATAGTAATCAAAACTAGTGCCTTTCGATACAAATGTCTGTAATCTTTTTATGGTACATGAACGAGGCATAAAGCATTTGGTGCAGCATATTCACGTCAACCAGTTGTCCATTCAGTATATTTTTGAAGTCTATAAGAAGAGAATTACAGAATTAATTAATTTTAGGAACGTTTTCTAAGTGTTTGCTTTCATCACAGAATACTTTCAGTACCAGTTCCCTCTTCTTCAGTGTTTGTTCTACACTTCTGAATGCATCACAGAGTGGACCTCAGATATGAGCTGATTTCCCTGTGAGGCAAATAGAGCAACTGTTGCCAGTCAGGGCAGGAGGTCTGCAGCTGTGTAGAATGGTTTGATCTGGAGCAGAGCCACAGGGCAGACGCAGTTTTATTTATTTGTTTTTAACAGTTTTATTAAGGTACAATACCATAAAATTTCCCCATTCTGAGGAGATAATGCAATGATTTTTACTGCATTAAGTACACATTCAATTTTAGGACATTGCTTCAAAAAGGCAACTTATATCCATTTGCTGTTGCTTTTTATCCCCTTTGATCCCTAACCTATTTTCTCAACAACTACTAATCTATTTTTTGTCTCAATAGGTTTGTCTTTTCTGGACATTGCACATTAATGGAATTACCCAGTATGTGATATTTTGCACTGACTTCTTGCACTTACCATACCGTGACATGTTTGAGTTTCATAGTATGAGTAAATATACCACTTTTTCTACCTGCATTCATCTTTGATTGGAAATTTGGATCAGTTCTCCTTTTTTATATTATGAATAACACTGCTGTGAGCATTTGTATGTAAGTCTACCTGTGCAAATAGATTTTTATTTCTCTTGAGTAGATATCTAAAGTAGAAATTTGGCAAGTTATGGATCACATGGCAAATCTGTTTAACTTCCTAAGAAAGAAACAAATTATTTTCATTATTATTATTATTATTATTATTATTTTATTTTGAAGAGACTAAAACCAAATGAAATAAAACAGAATAGAGACAATCAAAACAAAACAATAAACATGGTACATGACTTCAAAAAAAGCTAAAAGAAAATCAATAGTGGTTACCATAATGCCTCTTGTTTTCTTCAAAATAACTACCCATACCATCAGGCAAAATAAAATCAAACAAAATAGTACAGAATAAAACCTATAAAAACAAAACAATGGAAGCAATACAGGACTTCAAAACAATAGTAAAACAACAGTGGTTACCATAATGCCTCTTGTTATCTTCTAAGTAGTTGCCTATATCATCAGACATAATACAATCAAACAAATCAAAATAGAATAAAATCACTCAAAACAAAACAATGAAAGCAATACAGGGCTTCAAAACAAGATAATAGGAAATCAATAATGACTATCATAATATATTTTGTTATCTTTGAAATAACTATCCATGCCATCAAATATAATACAATTAAACAAACCAAAACAGAATGAAACCAAACTAAACAGAACAATGAAAACAATATGTGATTCAAATCACAATAATAGATTAACAGTGGCTACTGCCTTCCCTTTTAGACATTTCCTCCCCTTTCACTTTCACAGTATGTATTGCATATTTTGGACCCTACTAACTCCTTTAGTTTTTTATACTAGGGAAGCAACACAATGTTCACCCACGTGACTCTGAATCATTTCATCCATGAGCATGATCTCAAGTTATAGCCATTTACCTACAAGAGCCTTGAGGTTATCTTTCTTTATAGCTGAGTAGCTTTCCATTGTATAAAAATACCATGTTTTTCTTGTCTACTCTGCAGCTAATGGGCAAACTTCCCCCACTTTTTTCTGGTACCCTGTCACATGGAGCATTGTTCTCTCTCCTTTGACTTTCAGTCCATGAACTCCCTTTCTAGTTAAATGTGTTTCTTGTATAAAGCATATCGACAGATCCTGTCTCCTGATCCACTTTGCCTGTGTTTCTTTCTATTGGTGAATTGAGGCCATCTACATTAATGGTTATGGCCAACATGCACTGCCTTGTCTCTGCCATGCTACTTTCCTGCCATTGGCTGCCTACTTTTCCTCCCCGTTCAATTGTCTACCATGCTTGGTAACACCCCTCTGCTGCTGTTCCTGGAGCTGTGGTCTTTTTTATCTTTCTTTAGAATGTCCTTTAGTATTCTTTGTAGGGTTGGTTTGGTGGTTGTGAATTCCTTCAGTTGTTCGTCATGGAAGTATCTTGTTTCTCCATTAATTTTGAAAGATAGTTTTGCAGGGTACATCAATCTGGGTTGGAAGTTGTTTTTTTTTTCAGGACTTGAAATACTTCCCTCCAAGGTCTTCTCGACTTAATGGTTTGTGTTGAGAAATCTGTCATGATTCTGATGGGTTTTCCTTTATAGGTGATCTGTTTCTTTTCTTTAACAGCTTTTCATATTCTGTTCTTGTGTTGAATTCATGGGATCTTGATTATTATATGTCTGGGTGTAGATTTATTTTAGGATGGCTAGCTGGAGTTTTATATGCTTCACTTATCTGAATGTCACTTCCTTTTCCCATGCTCGGGAAGTTTTCTGATATTATTTCTGTAAATAGACTTTTAATGTCATTTGTGTTGACCCCTGCTTTTTCACTCACACCTTTTATTCTTAAATTATGTTTCTTTGGGTTGTCTTACAGCTGTTGAATTGTTACTTCCAGGTTCCTTGTTATTTTTAAGCGCTGTTTCCTTTTGTGATCACAAACTGCAAACCTGTCTTCAAGGTTTGAAAGTCTTATCTTCAGTTTCTTTCAAGTAGTTTTGCCAGCTTTCAATGGAGTTTTAAATTTACTGGATATCTCTGAATCTGTTTCATGTATTCTAAACCTTTTTTGTATTGTTCATTCAAGGTTTCCCTCATTTTCCTATTCTCCATTTTTTTTTAATCTATGTTGTCTTTAGAGATGTTTAGCAATTCTTTTTTTTTTTTTTGGTACCAGAGATCAAACTCATAACCTTGTGCTTGCCAGGCAGGCACTTGTGCCACTGAGCTAAATCCCCAGCCCCTAGCAATTCTTTTATTATGTTCTTCATTTCTTCTTTTACCTGAGTTAGTATTTCTGTTCTAACTTCTGTTATAGCCTCATGAAGTTGTTTCTTTACTTTAGTTGCCATTGCTTCAGAAACTTCATGTGTGCAACTCCCAATCTCTTCCATGTTTGCATTTCCTGGACTTGCTCTGCTTGGATTGGAGGCCAGAGACTGCCTTTTGCTTCTTTGTCTCGACATATTCCTGGGTTCTTCTCTGAAGTGAGGCTGTTTGGTTCTTCTAGATAGTGCTGGCTACAGGTATCTGGTGGTGGCCATTGAGTGCACTGGTGCAGGACTGTCTGCTGCTTTTCATAGCCTGTGTTGGCTTCTGGATGGCTGGTGGAGTGTGTGCAGGGGTGGGGCTGGCCTCCACCTGCAGACCTGGGTGGTCACTGGCAGGATCCTGCACTACCACTCCTGGAGTGTGTACAGGGGTGGGGCTTGCTGCCACCTCCAGACTGAGCTGGCTACCCACAGGGAAACTCCACCACTGGCTGCTAGAATGTGTGCGGGAGTAGGGCTCAGTCTGAGCGGTTTCCACGGGTCTGCACCCAGCTAAGAGCTGCTGGAGGAAGCCAGTAGCAGTTCTGGTTCTGGGCTTATCTGGCCCTACTCCAAAATGGCTCCTGGCTAATTGCTGTCTCCCCTGGGAGGACCAAGTCCTCTGCACTCACTGCCAGCCGTTGCAGTCTTCCAGGTCTGCTGCTCCCCTCCACTGCCACTCCCCTCCAATGCTGCCTGTCTCTGCAGAGGCCTCCAGGATCATCAGCCTCCACATCACCTTGATCGTGTGTCCCCAGATTCCAACAGCTCCTCTCGCCCAGTGGGTCTGGCTCTTGGCAAAGGTGCTGCCAGCAATGCCTTCTTCTTCATTTAAGTTTTTCTTTTTTACTCTTTCTGTGAGCTTCAATTCTCACTTTAGATTTTTCCTGGGTTCAGGGGACCACTTACTTCCTTTGTGTCTTCCCCACAATGTTATATTCCAGCATCTGGACTGTATCTCTCAGAGAGGCTGTTCACTCTGCTGCTTACTGTTCCACCATCTTCTGTAAGCCCTGACAAATTACTTTGTAAAGCAGCTGCACTGTTTCATGCTGTCACCAGCAGTATATGAGGGTTCTATTTACTTTACATCCTCAAACACTGTATTTTTTACTGCAGCTATTCTCTTGTATTTGAAGGGGTATCTTGTTTTGATTTTTCTTATTTCTTTCATGAATAATGTGTCCCTTCAAATGATTATTTCCAATATATATTTTCTTGGGGAAAATATCTGTTCAGATCTTTTATCCATTTTAAAATTTTTTTTTTATTACTATGGCATTTCAAGGAGTCTTTCTACGTATTCTTGGTCTAAGTCCTATATGAGATACATGACTTATGAATACTTTTTCTCTTTCTTGGCTTGTCAGTTATTTTCTTTAATAGTATCTTTTGAATGACAATGCATTTTGAAATATGAACCATGAATTTATAATGGAACTCATTTCTCACATTTTTCTTATTTTAATTATTATATTCCAAAACCAAGGTATGTAGGAGCTTCTGGAACTTCTCCATTGAGTTGGTAGTAGGTTTAGTGAGCTTGCGGTTTGAGATAGTGTTGCCTCTTTGGATAGTTTAAGTGTTGGATTCCCACACACAATGCTAGAGCTCTGAGCAGCCTCAGGTTCATCTGCTACTTACAGCTGTTTACTACCCAGTTTCCGTTAAGGGTATGGCTGGCCAAGGAGACTTCAAGGGGAAAAAGTTAGACAGTTGGCTGCACCCTCAGGATCACTTGAGAATTTCATCCTTTGAAAACCATCTAGACCAAGCAGTGGGCAGTTCCTTTGCCTTCTCTCCCCACCGCCACCTGCACACCCACACCACTCATTCCTCCTATAAACCTGTTTTCTCTCAAAATTACGCTTTACAGTATAAAAAGAATGATAAGACTATAGGGGAAAATGTCTCGAGCAGTTAGGTGGCATTATCTGTCAGTACTGTATTGGAGGACAGTCTGGACCCCAGCTCTTCCACTTATAAGACAGGAAGCATGGGCGAACTGTTGGATCTTTCTGTGCCTTATTTCACATCTCTGAAATAGGAATCATAATTGGGGAGAAGAGAGGGAAAAACAGAAAAGAGAAAAGAAGAGGGTTGTGGGGAGGAACATGAAAAGTGCATAGAAGATAGAAGCATGTATGTGATAAATGCTTGATAAGTACTAGCTATTACCTTGTGTTATTAAGTAGAAGTGCTGTTGTTTAAGAAAAAAGCACAGGCTGTACTATCAGGCATTCTGAGTGACACCTTGAGTTTGGCTCCCAACTCCCCTAACTACTGGCTGTTGATCTCAGACACAGCAGTTTGTTCTCTGTGCTCCGTTTTCTCATAGAAGGGGAAATGATGAGCTGCCTAGAAGTGTTGATGTGGTAAGTGAAATGGAATTGCATATGGAGGGAAGGTCTTGCAGAGGGTGCTGAGCAGGGTCCGTACAGCAAGTAGGTTTTGAGCAGACGGTGAGGAGAGGTCAAGGCAGAAGCTGGCAGAGGTGATGTTTCAGGCGACTCAGACATTGGCTAATAAAGATCAAAGTAGGAAGCCAGAAGTAGAATTTGATTGTTGAACGCCTCAAAGACCAGACTTGATTCATTCAGAATCTCAGTCTGGCTGTATATAAATGCGCAGAATTTTAAGTGTCAGAAACCACTTTCACGAACACTGCAGATTTTAATTATATGCCCCTTTGGTAAGAAATCCTAATCTCTTGGCTCATTTCTGAGGAAATCTGCATGACATCCTTGCTTTCCACTTGTCTTCTCTCTTGGTAGTGCTATCCGATTAACCTGAGGTTTCACATGAAAAAGCTTTTAGAGCTGCAGGAAATAACATTATTCTAAAGCTCTCAATGGAGCAAAGAAAAAAATTATATTTATTGTAACAACTTTCATATTCCAGATATGAACCAGTAATTACAAGGAACCATGTGAGAACCACTTTGCTGTATGATTATATGTCTCGGTCTTGAATTTCATAGCATGTACGTTGTAGGGGAATTGGAAATACATTTTTGTTAATTTGAGTTGCTTTCCCATTAGTGTATACCACCATTTGAGATTCTTTGAGCGATCCATTTGCCACAATTCTAATTGGAAATTTTTTATTGATTGCTTACCTACCTACCTGCTCCTGATTCCCTTCCTCCTTTCTTTTTATTTTTTTCAAACTTTAAAAAATTTATGATCCACACTTTGGCAACGTGACAGATACTTTTGTAATGAAATCGTGTTTTTTGTTTTTATTGGTATGATTTTATTGTCTTTTTATTTAAAAGGAAAGTGAGTTATCAAGAACTACATTCTTATTTATACTTAGTTATGTCAAAATGTCATTAGCTCAAAGTCTTTTTCACGTTCTGATGAGTACCAGAAAGGGCCAGCTCCCATCTCCACTCCATTACTCCACAGAGAGGGGACCTTGGTGCTCTTAATGACAGCCCCTTTCCCTGTGTTGGGAGCACTGATGTCCTGCCTATTTCTTCTTGCTCTGTGCTCCTGCCAAAGTCTTCAGAGGATTCAGACACTGTGTGTGTGTGGGGGGACTTCTGAACTTCTAGGACCTATCTCTTAGATTGTTTCCTCCTTGCTATTCTCTCTCTCTCTCTCTACCCAACTGCTTCCTCACTTCTGCTTCCCCAGAGAAGGGACAGGCTGTGATGCCATCTCCATCTTGATAAGATTTCCTGAAAGACTGAGTTCTCTAGGCTTTTCCCCTATGACATTAGGGCAGGATGACCTTCAGATAGAGGTTCTCTACCAAACTTGTCACAAGCTGAGAGTGCAGACAGAATATGTGAATGTCTTAGAATAAGTAAGCTGGCCTTAGATTTGCCCAGAAGGAAGCAGCTTTGGAGAGACCATGACATCATCACAGTTATATTATCATCATGGAGCAGTGATGTACCTTGGCATTTAGTAAGTCTTCAACCTCTCTTTCTTACTGAATGGCCATTCACTTATTAATCCAATTACAAGTAGGATTTCTTTGATTTTACTTCTCTAATTTTGTTCAGTGAACGTTTTATGAGAACTGGGCAAGGGTTCATTAGGTCATTAGAAAACAGGAGTGAATTTTTACCCAGAAAAACTCCAGGCTGCAGAAACTCATTTTGCTCATCTGTCTGTCTTCAGTGGTTGATTTACTCATGTATCGTGTCTTATTTATAGCACCACATTGCTATGGAAATTTAATGCTGTACTTTCACTTCCCAGCCTTACCAGATTTTATTCAGAACATTTTTAGAGCTGCTTGTCCCATGTACAGGTTTAATGGAGGAGCAATCTCATGTGGTTTTGGAACATTAATTATTAAACAAGTTCAAAAATACAAACAAGGAAAAAAGAAGTCTATCAAATTTGGACACATACATGCAATAAAAAGCAACAGGTTATCACAAACACTACCCACTACTTAACCACTTTATCAGAATGAAAGCCTCCTCTGGCATCTGTATCTTATTTACATACAAAAGGACACATCTGCCCTGGAGTCGGATTCTAGTTTGGTAGTCTGTGTAGCCACTGCCACTGTCCCACATATTTAACTATAAACGTTATTCAGAAATCCTTTACTGAGTGCATTTTACATACCAGCTACTTGAAAATCGTGGTGGGTAAGAGATGTTGAACATTTGTCCTGTGTTTCACCCTGTTCTGTCTGCTTTACAAATACTGCTTTATTTAATCCTCACTTTAACCCTTTGAAGTAGGTGTTACTGTCTTATTTTGAGGAAGAGGTAGAAGCACAGGGAGTGCCCCAGATCACACGGTCCGTGTGAAAATTGAACATAGTATTCCACGTCAGGTGTGTGAACGTAGCCTTCCAAGAACTAGTCCTGGGCAGAAGGTTAAAAGACACAAACTTTTTGCTCAAGAGATGAGAAAGCCAATTGATTTTGGGCACTTAAAGGATAATTGTGATGAATGTTACCTTAATGTTAGAGCAGTATCTCATGGGGACAAGCGCTTTTGTCTTAGGAGATGAAGACCAGAGAAAACCTTAGAAAGATCTTGTAAAATTTAGTTAATAAAGGAGAAAATTCAGGGTTAAAGTGAAAGGGCGAGGTGGGGGAGGAGAGGAGAAAGAGGAGTCGGGGAGAGGGGAAGAGTCAAAAGGGAGAAGGTATCAACACGTGATGTGATCGGAGTAAGTTATCCTGTAATCCTAAAGAGGCGATCCCAGGCTAGGCTGGTATAACAGCTGATTAGCTTTGCCCAGCTAAGAGAAGGTGGGGCAGAGATATAAACTGCCCTTTGTAGAGGATAATAATCTGAGGCATAGGTTTGCTGAGAATTTTTAAAGCATGGGGTTACTGGGAGTGTTGGCCTCTAGTCTGGTAAGACTTGCTCTTTGGTGACAGTGCCTTATGTCTGTCATCTGTCTAAGAGCACTTCTTAAAATCAACTCCTCTTGTTCTGCTCTTGTTTTGCAAGTAACTTCCTGAGCATACTATGGATTTTGATGTAGATTTACTTATAAAAAAGAGAAACACTTATTCATGCCAAAGTACATATTCTGGCTTGATTTTGAAGTTTGAGTCTTAGATGGCTATGTCGATGCAGCGTTCTGGTGTCTGAGTGTCAAGGGGTGCAAAGCCTGTGAAGGGCGTATGGTTGCAGAGCAGAGGGGCAGTGGGTAAGTTCATCCAGAGGAGGCGAAAGATGGTGCTGACAGACAAGGAGAGTCTGATCAAGAAGTTTTTGCCTCAACTTCATATGTAAGAATTGTGATATTTACAAGTACATGCTATAAAGGCATATTGACTAAATTTTTTTTTGGCAGTAAGAGAATAATATTGGTCTTATTCCTGTTTTTATCCTTACCTTAGACAATCGTTAGTTGGAATATGTTCACTTTTTTTCTGATTTCCATAAATCATGGCCACTTAATGACTTTAAATGAACTTTAGGGTCATAATTAGAAATTTATCCTATATTCGGAGGAATTTTAGGAGAAATGAGAGGTATTTTATAATAACAATAATCAACTTTATGGATGTAGTTTTTGGCAGATGCATTGTAAGCAGGATATAGGGGACTGGATGATGTTGGAAAGACTGATGGGAAGGGACTAATGCCAACAATGCTGAATTCTACCCTGCTGTGACACTTGACAAATTTAGACAATGTGGAGAGTAGGATAGATCTCCATAAAGGATTGAAGAAAGAAGCTATCTGGTGTTAATAGGACCTATGGACAAAACAAAATCAAATTTAAGAAACTGAACGTAGTAGAATCAGAACTAAGTGTAAAATGCATAGAGTATCTGAAACACTTCCAACGGCAATTTTAGCTCTTTAAAAGTGTGAATATAATGACAGAAAAACAGTAAAATTAGTTGCAATCCTTAGAAAGGATGCCTGGAGTAATGTTGTATTGCTTTTTCAGACCACTCAGCGACAGGGTATCCACAGAGTTTTTTCTGACGCTTTTGGTGTAATTACCCACTTCCAGTCTTCACTTGAAGACCGCAAGACCCCAAAATGTAGAGGAAAGAGACTTTGTGTAAAGCATCATTTATAGTTTCTAGGTGTGTGAGAAGGAAAAGACTTTATGTATTTTTAATAAGCAGAATTCTTACTGACATTGTATTTTGATGTTGAAGTATTTTTAAATTAGAGAATAAATATAACAAAAACTCAGTTCTAGCTGAACCTATCTTAAAAGAGTAAAATATTACAAGGTCAGCCAAAGTCCCCTTGTGTCTCTGTTCTCTACCATTCAAAAGTAATACCTATCCTGAACTTGATGTTTATATTTACATAATTGTTCTTTTTTTGAGGGAAGTGGAAGGTACATATGTGTGTATTTGCATGTGTGTATGTGTGCATATGAAAAATATGGCATTGCACTGCATATATCAAACTATATGAGTGCTTAAGACTTTTTTGAATCAGTAATACATGGAAAATTCTTCTGCTCAAATTAAGTTCACTTTTCAGGGGGAATAAAAAATAAATCCAGTTGCCTTCCAGTGTCAGCGACTTTGCATTGTTAGTTCTGTTGCTTCACAAACAGAAACATCTGAACCTTCAGCAAAGAACAGAAAGTGTTGTAGTTCCAGAGTTAACTGTTGAAGGAAGCAAAAACAACTTCGGGAAATATTTGCCCCAGACCAGAACCCAAGACTGCATAATCAGCCCAAAGTGAATACCATCTTTCCGTTTAGCTATGGTATTCCTTTCGACTCCTAAACTAAGGCAAGTTTGAAACAACTCTGAGAGTTTAGACTGCTACATTTTCCAAAAGGAATCCTGAATCTCACCTTTATTTCATTTTTAAAAATAAAAGGTATGATCAAAAACTACAGAGAATGCTTAAATTTTAAAAACTCATTAAAGTAAAAGACGTTGCTGTCAATTCATTTCAAGATACTCCCTCTTGCTTCAAACACACTTATCCCATTGTTCTTACCCCTGATTGAAACAGTTTTGGAGTCCTCTTTAGTGAGTGCTTTTAGTTGCTCTGTCCTGCTGCCTCAGTGTCCTGAATTGGTACAAAACATTTACCTTTCATGGTCATTTTGACTTGGGGGAGCCAAAAGTCATATGGGGCCAGATCTGGTGAATATGATGGATGAAGACTCACTGTGATGATTTGACAAGATTGCCTTTCCACTGAGTGGCTTTTGGCAGCAGCATTTGTTGTATTTTTTATCACACCTCATAAAGACACTCATGTAAGAGAACTTCCAGAACTGCTTCAGAAAGGGGTAAGAACGATTGAATAAGTCTGTTGTAAGTGAAGGGCAGTATTTTGAGGGTAGGTAATGTTCTTTTATTATAATAATTTTCTAAAATGTAAACATT
Organism: Dasyprocta punctata; assembly: GCA_004363535.1. Classification (NCBI taxonomy): domain Eukaryota; kingdom Metazoa; phylum Chordata; class Mammalia; order Rodentia; family Dasyproctidae; genus Dasyprocta; species Dasyprocta punctata. The sequence goes on along the minus strand of RJWM01000494.1, from coordinate 3,664 downwards.
CACCATAGTTTTAGATCACACCATGTATACGATGTTTTTGAAATGAGAGTCAATTTGCGTTCTCTCTAATTCAGGAGTACCTCTGCTGTTAATCAAGCAATAAAGTCAGTGTCCAGCTTAGTCAAGAGGAATAATTAAACTTCAAAAGGAGACTTTTTTAAAAAAAAGTATTCTCAGGTGCAGCCATCAGCCAGCTAACCAAGACTTTAGGTCTGAGTCTCATTTTAAAAAATGTTGTTCGTTGAACTTCCAGAAACAAAGCAGAATAGTGGTTACCTGGGGTCAGGGATAGGAACAAAGGGAGATATTGGTCAAAGGTTATAGATTTTCAGTTATAAGATGAATCAGTTCAGGAGATCTAATATATAACCTGGCAAGGTAACACATGCTTTGACTAACTTGACTGTGTTAGTCATTTCATAAAGTGCATCAGATCATCATGATTTATATCTAAAGATCACATGATTTAAATTTTTATTTATGTCTCAGTAAAGATGGAAAAAACATGGTATCATACATAGTAAAAAAAAAAAAATTCAACAACCCTCAAAGTCTAGTGTTTGTTGGGAGTAACTTTGGCTAAAATCCTGTGGGAGAAGAAGAAAGAAGAATATGTCTGTAGCATTAATACCGTGCAGTGGAGTCGGCATGGTGACGTTGGACTCACTACATGCAAAATAATGCAAGTCCTTAACATGAAGATGAATGAGACCTGCTGTAAAAACTCTGGACACTCATTTTCCTTTACCACATTCCCTATAAATGTAGGAGAGTTGCACAGTTCTCTTAGGTCCTTGTTTTCATCGGTAGAACAAGATGGTAGATGACTCCCAAACTGCCTACTTAGTTGACTAGAAGAATCTGTGGTTCATGAAAAAACTGAAAGATCAGCTAGTTCTGACTTACATATACAGAAATGTTTTGAACTTTTAATAAAACAGCAATAAGACCAAATTCTTGTCTTTGGTGAATTGTTTCCTGCCAGGACATGCCCTTTAGGTTCACAATAGCATCTTTGCAGAGGTTTGCAGTGGAGCCACTTCACTTTGAGTGTTTGCCTTATACTATGCAAGAAAGGAAAAGAAACTACAGAAGGGGAAGCAAAACTGAAATAGCAGCTGACAGAGCAGTTTCATTTTGTGTACTGTGATGCAAGAAAGAACTGCAGTGGTTTTCACAGTAATGAAAATTTAATTTATGAGTTAAAATCATCAATATTTGCCTGGATTTGCATCCACCATTTGCTGTGTCTTTTGACAAGTTGCTAAGTCGCATCTTCTTATTTGTATGGTGGGAATGACTAGAATATCTCATAGGGGTCTCAGAAGATAGGAGTTAATATATGTAAGACTCTTCTGGATGGGCAGAACCAACATTGTCAAAATGGTCATACTTCCAAAATTGTTACACAGATTTAATGCAATCCCAATCAAAATTCCAACAGTGCTCTTTGCAGAACTAGAGAAACTAATCCTAAAATTCACATGGAACCAGAAGAGACTCAGAATAGCAAAAGTTATCCTGGATAAAAGGAGCATATCTGGGAGTATCACATCACAGTTTCAGACTTGACGTTATAGTATAAAGCTACTGTAATACAATTAGCAAGGTACTGGCACAAAAACAGATATGAAGATCATTGGGACAGAATACAGGATGCCAAAGCAATCCCAAGTACATAGAATTATTTGATCTTTGACAAAAAGGGACTAAAAACAAACACTGTAGGAAAGATAGCCTCTTAAATAAGCAGTGTGGGGAAAACTGGCTATCTGTATGAAGAAGATTGTATCTAAATCCATTATCTCTCATTATGTACTAAATAAAAATCAAAATGAATCAAAGACCTAAAATGTTAAAACAGAAACCTGCTGAAAGACAAGATAGGTAAAAGTCTTGAAGTCATAGGCATAGGCAGGGACTTTCTGAACAGAACCCCAGTTGCACAGAAAATATTTCCAAGGATCAACAAATGAAATCATACAAAATTAAAAAACTTCTGCACACACACACACACAGAAAAAGCAACCAAAAGAGTAAAAATACAACCTAAATAATGGGAAAAAAATTTGCCATCTGTTCCTCTGAGGACTAATATCTAGACTATATAAAGAACTAAAAAAATTAACCCCCCAAATAAAAGTCTCCATCAAAAAATAAGCAATCAAAATGAATAGACACTTCACAGAAGAAGTACAGATGGCTAATGAATACATGAAAGAGATGCTTACTATCTCTGGCCATTAGAGAAATGCAAATTAAAACAACACTGAGTTTCCATCTTACCCCAGAATGAATGGCCATCATCAAGAAATCAAATAACAACAAGTGTTGGAGAGGCTGCAGGAAGAAAAGAAGCCTTTTGTCTTTTGGTGGGAATGTAAACTAGTACAACCACCTTGGAAACCAATAGGAAAATTCCTCAAAAAGCTAAAACTAGAAATTCCATTTGATCCAGCTACTCTCCTTCTAGGTATCATCCTGAAAGAGTTAAAGAACTCATATTGCAGTGATCCATGCATATCCACTTTTTTTTTCCTCTGTGGCACCAGGGATCAAACTCACACCCTTGCACCTACCAGACAGGTGCTTAAGCCACTGAGCCAAACTCCCAGCCCTAGTTTTTCAAGGCAGGGTCGCACTATGTTGTTCAGGCCGGCCTTGTGCTCGCATTGTAGCCCAAGCCGGCCTCAAACTCACAACGCACCTCCTACCTCAGCCTCCCGAGTGGTGGGATTAAAGGCATGCGCCACCATACCCGGCTGCATATCCATGTTTATAGTAGCACAATTCATCATAGCTAAATTTTGCAAGTGGCTCATGTGTCTATTAATAGATGAATGGATAAAGAAATGGGGTGTTTATATACAGTGGAGTACTATGCTGCCATAAAGAAAGATAAACTTGAGTCATTTATAGGAAAATGAATGCACCTGGAGGCCAAAATGTTAAGTGAAATAAATCAGACACACATGGCTAAATATCACATGGCTACTCTTACATGAGAGACCTAGAGTAAAAATAAACAGCAAAATAAAAGATAATAGGAAATGGGGGGATAGATCATTCCCCCAGGGGAAAGGAACCAAGAAATGGAGAGGGGAAGAAGGGAAAGGATAAGGGATGAAAAAAAATGAATTGAGATGTGTCATATAGCTGTACTGACCCCATTCAAGGCATATAAACATTTTCTAAACACAGGTGCTAATAAACTATAAGAAATCTGTAAGGCTTTTATTTGAGGACCAAAGTAAATACTCAAGAAATGCCAGCTATTATTATTATTCTTTTATAAAATAGGTGATCTCCAAATAAACACTGTGAGTAAAACAGGAATTAAAGATGACTATTTCTTGAAACACTAGTTATGTCACATTAAAAGTTCGTGGAAATGCCAGACATCGTGGCCCATAACCTGTAATCCTAACACTCTGGGAGGCTGACAGAAGGATTGCAAATTAAAGTCCAGCTTGGTCAGTTTAGTGACTTTGCGAGACACTGTCTCAAAATAAAAAGTAAGAAAGGATTGGGATCTAGCTCAGTGAGAAGACCCTCAGTTCAATCCCCAGTACCAAAAGGGGGAAAAAAAAATTGTGAAAGTGAGTGTATCAGAAATAGTATGGAAGCATCCTTTAAAGTTTTTTTTTTTTTTTTTTTTTTTTTT
>RJWM01000493.1:0-213604 GCA_004363535.1 Dasyprocta punctata | reverse complement strand
AAAAAAAAAAAAAAAAAAAAAAAAAAAAAAAAAAAAAAAAAAAAAAAAAAAAAAAAAAAAAAAAAAAAAAAGCTTGGTTTAACTAAAGACAGTCAGAATCCTTTCAAAAAAAAAAAAAAAGATTTAGAGAAATGAAAGGACCCTGAGGGCAGGTTTACACACCAAAGTAATTGGTCTAAGCATATAGTAGGTGTGAGCAGAAGAGGTACTTTGCCTTATAATGAAAGGGAATTAAGTTGACTCACAAACAGGTTCTAGACTTTTTCTCTATTGAGAGATTCAGATAGGACATTTGAATATTGTGTGGGACCTGGAATATTTTTTCATCGACTGTCCTGTACATTTCAGGATGACTGGAATGCTTGGCTTCTGCCCAGCCATTCAACAACCAGAATGAACCCCTTGAGGGCTCTGCAGCTCCTGTTGGGAACCAGGGAGCTGATCCAATACCCTCCTTCCATGCGGGAGTACATGGAGGCCTAGACCCATAGGGAAAATGGCTCAGCCTCACACACAGCAGGATAGGGCGTGCCAGCACCCAGACTTGAGCCTCTGAGCCCTTAGCCAGACCTCCTGCCCTACTTGCCATACACTGCTCTGTGGAAATAAATATTTACATTTCTCTTGCAGCTCTAAGAGCACCAGAGATAGGCACAGAGCAGTCAAGGCAGATATCCAGCCTTTTCTAACACCAGTTACTTTCCAGCAGCTAAAAATCTTTCTAATTAAGATAAGGGGATTAGAAGTGAGCACCATCCTTTTAGAGACCCCTAAATGGGGTCCAGAAGTTGACATGCCAGCATTTTTGGCTTTTAGATTCCTGCTACGGAGCCAGATGGTGTGTACACATTCAGTCTTTGTTCAAAATTCCCTTCATTCTTTTAAAGAATGTTATTGTGTGTAAGTATAATAATGTAAATAAAATATTTTACTATCGTTATCAAAAGAGTAAAAGTATGACTATGTGTTGTTTTCATCTTATTTTCTTCCCTACCCTCATTGTCTTTCCTTTTAATGAATGAGCTCACCTATCCCAAAAGCAATTGTTTGTAAAAATTTCCTTGCTCATTAGTGGCAGACACTGTGACACTTAGAATGAAGAGGGAGAATCAGTGGTCCTTTAGAAGTATCTCTGGCACACTTGCTATTTACTTCGACTTTACAGTTGGCTAAAAAATTTTTTCAGCAAATTTTTAGTGCGAGACACCTTCTGGAAATTTTCCTTTGAGCTCTTGCATTTTCTTTGCAGCCTGGATTATTAGCCCCCTTCCCACTTCGCCTTGCATACCTTTTCATCCTGCCATTTATAGCCTTCTGTCGTAACTAACCATTATGAGCCTGTCTTCCACCACCTAATCCATGAGCACCTCCAAGGCAAGGATGACATCTTATTAATTTATTTTATTTATAACTCTTAGCATATAGTAGATCCTCAATGAAGGTGCAAGGAGCAGAATGAAATTCTTCAGAAAACCGATTGAGGGCACAAGATGACTACATAGGAATCTGATAGTTCTCGCTAAATGCTTTCCCGGATCCCAGCATTAGGGAGCTTGAGTAACATTAGCCCGTTACACGTAACTCTTTTTATACTTTTATTATTATTATTCAGTCCTCTCTGCTTAGATTTTTACAGATTCAGCCAGATAAGACTGAGCTGCTCATAAGTTATCACATTTCACTGCTTTGTCAGGTTTGGACTTAATGGCAGAGCTGAAGAACAGCAAGTGCCAATATCAATTTTCTCCTAACTTCCTCCTGGCGGGGTGAGAGGGATGTGGGGCCTCCTGGGGTTTGGATAGAAGACTGTGGAGCTGCATCTTGCCCTCCACAGACTGGCTTGTTTTGTGGTTGGCTCAATAGCAAATCTTGGGTGTAGTAGTTTTAATAGCACTGCAGAGAGCCATAAACAGGAATTATAGACATCATAGAATTAAAAACATGCAGTGTAGAATTAAAATTAGAATGTGACTTTTTTTTTTTTTTCCAACCTTGTCCAAGAAACACAGTAGCTGAGCAGGGTATTCATCAGCATGGTCCACTTTTGCCATCTGGTGGCTGTGAGTAATATTGACCAGTCAGACAGCCTCGTGCTTGGCCAGGACCACAGTGAGCTTCCCTGTAGCGTCTCTATTTGGACAACTGAAGAAACCTGGCTTCCACCAGAAGGGAATATATAATGAGGCCCAGACAAGTGACGCGGCAGTGGCTGCAGCTCTGTGCTTCTTTTGGAGACTATAAGGTGGGAGCTGGGAGACTGAGATTAAAACCTAGAGACGGGCAGCCTTTGTGATCTGTTTAACAGCAAAACCTTCAACAAACTGTTCAAGGCCAGGCCTTGTGCTGGAGCCTAGGATTCAAAGAGCAGTAAAGTCTGGTTTCTGTCCACAAGGAATTTCTGGTCTAGTGTGGGAGGTAGCAAGTCACCAAGTAAGATCAGTACAGTGACATGGGGGCTGAGGAAAGGTACCTATCTAGTCACGCCATGAACTTCAGAGAAGATATCCCAGAGGAAGTGGCATCTAAGTGGATTTCAAGTTATTTAGGATCCAATTACCTTTTTGCCTTTTCCCTAGCAATTCTTTAATGCTCAAAGCCAGTAATCATTTTAAGTGATGCCATCTTTTAGCTTTATAAAGCAGGTAGAGAGATATTAATAAGTGACTATAAAGAGATCATTGTATTTTATATTTCCTTTCTGTTCAGGTTTCTGACTGAGATCTATGTTTCCTTGTTCTAAGAGAATAAGGACCAAGATCTTACTGCAATTTTGGGCTCTAGTAGACCTATGTTCTCCCTGCCTCACCACTAGCAAAAAGTATTATTAGGGAGCCATTAATCTAGCCTGCCTATTCCCAGCCTAGGGCAAAGGAGAAGATATATTTAAGAGAGTGTAGGAGAGGAGCAGTTGGATGGGAAATCGAGTTGCTGTCTCCTTTCTAATTCCACCCCTTCTTGCAACTCCTAGTATCCAGTAACACCTGTATTCTATTCTTCTTGGTAAATTTAAGAATGTAAAAGCTTTTTCTTTTGTTGCCCATTTGGGAAGACTGCTGTTTGCTTGCAGAGAAAAATGAGGGTGGCACTGGGGGTGGGCACTTTAACAAGGAACACATTTATCTCTAAATGTCTTCCTGATAAACATTGACTTTGGAGGCAGTGTAGCAAAGACCACCTACATGGTTTCGAGGATTTTTCTCTGGTTGCAAATGGGAGCCAACATTTTTTCAAAAGAATCCCAAGCAAAGAAAGATGTGGAATACCATCGCACTTTCCTAACACAGATCCTAAATCAAAAGTTCAGGCAGTGAAGCCCACAGGCAGCCAAATCAGACATGGATGGAAATCAGAAAGCATGAGTGTGTTTAGTTCTTGATTTAGAGGGTAGCACAAGAATGTTTAGAGATAAACAACAATGGGGCCAGCATTCAGGAGGCTGTCAAAACAAGCGGCAGGACCTAGAGTAGCACCTAGCAATGAGAACACCATTATAAATGTAGATGAGTGTAAACTACGAAATGCATTTTTTAAAAAACTAGACTCTAATGAAAGTGTTAATTCATTTTCTCAGTTGCTCAACACACATTTATTGAAAACCTACTATGTCACAGGCACTGTGGGTACTGTAATCAAAAGCTGAAAACAATATAGTTTTTTTCCTCAAGGGGCCAACTTCTAAAGGAAGGAGCTGACAGAGAGATGGCATTTTTGTCAATATGAGAATAAAATAGGATCATTGAAGAAAGGGCATCTGATGTCACCAGAAAGAATCAGCATAGTTAGCTCTGTTTCCTAGCACAGACAAGAAAAGTAAGTAGTGCTTTATAAATTGCCAAATACTCCATATTTTATACTATCAACGGTCAAAGAATTAGAATGCAATGAAACATAATCAAATAATGCTAAGCTCAAAAAGTCTTGCTCTAATGAATGAGACGTTAGGATCTTACAGTGCCTGTAGGTCAAGTAGTAATCAAAAGCAAAGACACTGGAGTTGAGTCTGTACCACTGATAGCTCCACAGTGACTCACCCTCTCTAAATCTGTTTGGCATGAATGCCTAATAACTGGGGTTGTTGAGATGGTGTGGAGAAGAACTTCAGCAAAGGGTCTTTGAAACATAGCAGTTGTTCAATAAATATGGGACATTATGATTATTACTGTATATGTACTGTATATGTACTGAATAATACCTAAGAAGGACAGATGAAAAACTTGACTATACCAATTTGTATTTAGGTCACAAAGGGGGCTCTAGAGATTTAAGGCCTTGCCATGAGTATAAACTGGATTGTGGAAGATGGGCAGCCCTTAGTGTGTACAAAGACACCAGAAAGTTAAATTCTGTTGGTGGTATCGCAGTGATTCTTTGTTGTCTGTTTGTTTGCTTATTTGATGTGTTGGTTTTCCGATGCTAGGGATCAAATCCAGCATCTTGTTTCAGTTTTCTTATTATAAAGTCAGGACCACTTCATCCCATGTGTAGGTATTTCCTGGATTTTCCCAGTGGTAGCTTTATGACTGAGTCAGACCCATGTTGCCATTGGGATTGCCTTACTTTCTCCCGGAGACCAGGCTTTCAAAGCCCTCTGAAGTTTGTGAGTGACAGGGCCTAGATGGCTGCAGTGGTATGTTAGGCACAAGCTTTCTGGAAAAACAAATTGTAAGATAAATAAATGAAGGACTTGACATGTGGCCTTTGCCAATTTCCCCCACCATAGTCCATTTCTGGGTACCATAAGTTGAAAAACTGGCTCCCAAATTCCTGAATCCATGCAGTCATTTCCCTTGAGCCAGTGTAAGCTGGCTCCCGCACTCAGGCCAGGCAGCTCTGTTATATCTGTGCCTATTTTCTACTCTGGCACCCATGGCAGCAAGTCTTCTACCATTGCTCTCACCTTTTGTTTTTCTACTCATGAACAAACATTGATCTTAGAAGTGAGCCGTCTTGTACAAAGATTATGAGATGGACTGAAATGGATATACCCAACTTCATATTGGTAGTAATGAAAGTTCAGTTAGGAACCAACTAGCTAGATTCATGAAAGTTCACTTTGTTATAAACAGTCTTTTATAAACAGTCTTTTTGCTAACACCCCTCACAGAGGAGAGGGTAGAGAAATTGAAATTGCTGTTGTATTTCAGTATCATTACTTTTTCTGTCCTGTCAGAACACCGGAGCCGTAGTGATCGTCGAGAGCAGAGAGCTGCTGCGCCCCTGTCCATAGCTGCTCCACCACTGCCAGCGTACCCACCAGCTCACAGCCAGAGGAGGCGAGAGGTGAAGGACCGCCACTTCCTTACGGTAAGCTCGGTGGCTGCCAGCAGCAAACATGAGTTTGTCTTGGGAATCAGTTTCCCCCTCCCATTGAGGGAAGCCGGGCTGGCTGAGAGCAAATCATGGGCACCTGGGAACAAATGAACTTTCCCCTTATAATTTCTAAAAGGAATGCCTCTTCTTTTGGAATAGAACAGGGATTCAGGTATATTTTTAATTTAATGGTTGCACAATGCAGTGAAGCAATGATGTTTGAGGATTCTAAAATCAGAAAATAAATTTGCTTCAAATCCCAGTTTTGCTTACAAGCTAAAGAATGGAGGGTAAATTACTTACCTACCCAGCCCTCAGTCCCCTTGTCTGGAATATAGGGATGTTAATAGAATCTACCTTACAGGGCTTGAGTATTAAATGAGATAAGGCACGCACAGAGCTCAACACAATGACTGATTGACAGTGTAAGACCTTCATAAATGTTAGCCACAACTGCCACTATTATTATTATTATTATTATTATTATTATTACAGCAAATGATAGTGTAGCTGACTCAGTGAGAAAATCTAGGGAAGAACTTCAATGATGTGGGAAATTACCATTTGAAGAAGAATCATGTGATTATTTCATGTTTTCCCATACTACAAAAGAAGCTGCTTCTCCAGGATAACTTATTGCCTTGGTGATATGATCACTACTGGTGATTTTAGCCTTATCTAGAGGGATGCAATTGTAACTCAGCTTGTGTAGATCACAGATGACAGAGCTGAGTTTGCTCCGAATACCTGCACACATTTGCAACAGCCACTGTGATTGTGTCACCCCAAGGGTGCCTTCCTGAGCCTCGATGTGGACAAGTGAACACACTGTCCTCTGAGTCGGGTGTCACTGAGGTGAGGAACTATGGTTTCTGTCATCAAATCAACTCAGACTGCCTGCCTACAGGTCTGCACTTCTGTTGTGTTATTCTGGGTTGGGACCCAAAATCTAAAGATGTTACAAAAGTGTGAGTACCAGTTGAGCTTTTGACTTGAAAGTAGATTTGTATGTGTGACTCTAGATCCTGCACCACTGATAGCTAGTACAATATGCAAAATAGTGCAAAATATTCAGGTTCCATGATGCCAAACATCCAGATGAGATCAGAGTTCACCTAAGTGACTCTGCATAATAAAACATATCCAGATAAGATCTTGAGCCACACTGGATAATATATAGGCTTTTTGTCCTGTTTACAGCCAGACAGTAGGCACTATGTCCTTCAGTGCCCATTAAGTGCATGCTGTGTGCCATGTTGCACACACTACATTGTAGCAATACAGCCCAAGGATATGGAAGGGTGATAAGAGCCTCTCAGGGTTTTCTAGTTCTTCAACTAGACCAGTTACACATGTTTGTGATTTGTCATAAAGGCCCCTGTTCGACAGAAGTTCTTATTAAACCCAAATCTGCTTGCCAAAGCATTTGCTCTTAATGAGGCATTTTCTGCATAAAAATGCTAAAAATATTTTCCCACTTATTATAACATGTTTTGTGGCTCATTAAGTTGGTTCTCCTTGCGGGGGAGGTGAGAAAGAAGAATTTTGAGCATTTACAGAAACAACATAAAAATAAAATCCTTTCTCATAATCTGCATAATTTTTAATAATGTCTAAATACCAAAGCAAGATTATAGGAGAAGTCTTAAAATAATGAATAGCAATGAGTGCATCATTTATCTAACAATTAGCAAAAGAAAGGATCCTAGATTACATTCAGGTAAATGTAAAGTTTGCCCATCTCAAATAGTACTTAGAATTTCTAAGTAACTTGGAAAACTTCTGTTTCATTTGTTCAGTTGAGTTTGAATTACCAAGTTCGCTAGAAGATTTTTCACTTACGTTATATTCCTCAGACCTGAATAGAACATGATTCTATGCATTCTGCTTACAAGGCTGTATATTGCTGAAAAAATAAAAGTTGCAGATATAGGGATGGGAAATTTGTAGGCAAATTCTTGGATACACAATTCCTTAGATGATAGCTCTCCTTTTATATATGAGACTTAGGTAAACCATCTTTTCTTCCTCTAAAAATATTCATGATAAGATTCTGATATAGTCTCCCACAACTGTGAAGGCTGTTGCACAGTGTTTTGGTCATTACTGGTGTATTCTGTAAAGCTAGACTGCCTTACTAGCTGTATTATCCTGGACAAGTTCATCATTTCAGTGTCTCAGGGATAGGGATAGATAATACCTCATAGATTTGGCCCTAAGGAATGAATACACTAAAACATGTGAACAATACTTGAGGCATATTAAGCCCTGTATAAATATTAGGCCTTATTATGATGAAAATTGTTACTTGTCATCCATGTATTTGTACCTGAGATATTTACAACTTAATGATAAGATCATGGGTCTAATTGGGTTTAAATACCAGCTGTACAACTTTCTGATTGTGTGATTTGGAAAATGTTCTTGTATCTTTCTGACATTTGGTTTCTTTATCTGTAAAATGGGAATAATAATTTCAAATTTTCGAGCATTGTTTGAAGATTAAACATGATGTTATATGAATTCGGTTAAGTCATCTGCATGTGAAAGTGCTCAGCACAATGCCTAAAATACCGGAATATCTGAATCTATATTCATAATCACTTACAAAAGACTCTTACTATGAAATAAAAACCATGTAATGTATACTCACATGTGCAACTAGAGCAAGTGTAAATTGTTACACTCTTCCCAAGCACAGAAATCTAAATATTCATACTTTTTGATTCAGCAATTCTACATCTAGGAATTTACTCCAAAGGAGTAATCATGACATACTTTTAAATTTTCAAGGGACACAGTGTCATATGTCTTGTGACATCCAGCAATTACTTCAAAGTAAACACCAAGCTCCTACAAGTAAGGAGAGGGGATGGTTACTTCCTTGTTAATTAATTTATGTCAAAAGTTCTAGATATTAACAAAAATACTTAAAAGCCTTCACATCTAAACATTTTAAAACCTGTTCATTTTTGGATGAAAGAAAGAATATGAACGTTGTTGCACAATTTCTTAATAATAATGACAATAAAAACACCACTAACATACTCTATGGAGTACAATAAAGTACCAATGAGGAAAATATACAACACTGAACATTTTTATTTTATCAATAAGATTTTAAATGAAAATAAAATTTGAAAAACTACAAAACAAGAAGAGAAAGCAAAAGAAAATATAAGAAAGGAAATAATAAGGTAAAAGTAGAAATTAATGAACTAGAGACTAGAACAGTAAAGCTAATTGATAAAAACATGACCACAAAAAAGAGGGAAAACAAAATAAGCAGTTACAGGGGAAATTAACATTGAAACAAAAATTGTTTTAATTTATAAGAACTACTTTGTATGGAAATAAATTTGAAAATATAATTAAGTAGATAATTTCCTGGAAGAATTATGATTGTCAAAATTGACCTGTTTTAAAGTTAATAAAATTAAAGAAACTAATTTTCATAGAAGAAACAGAAGTTATTAAGGAACCATGCAACCAGGCCCAAATGCTATCTCAGAGGAATTTTATTAAACTTTAAAGTGTATATATTCCCAAACACTCTATAAATTGTTTCATAGCATTGAAAACAAAGTAAAACTTTACTGTATCTTTTATGAACCAAGTATAACATTGATCCCTAAATTTATTAAAGACAATCCATAAAAATTATAAGTATATACTAATGCTACTCCTGATTATTGATTTAAAACATGAAATTAAACATTAGCAAACAGAATACAATGCCACATTAAGGAATTAATATACCATGACTGGATAAAATGTATTCCAGTAATAAAAGTTTGGTTCAATATTAGGACATATATTAATATAAATACTACATTAATAGAAAACCTGTACAATTATCTCTATGAACACTAGAAAAGCCTTAAATAAAATACAATATCTTTTAAAAATAAACTCAAGAAGATAGTAATTAATCATATTTCATCAATATGATTCTATATATTTCATTAATCATATTTCATTAACATGATCATATATATATATACAAATGTCTGAACACTAATACTTAATGGGAACCATTAGAAGCATTTTCACTAAAATCAGAAAGAAGGTGAGAATGTTCATTATCTGCTACTAAGCACTGTATTAGAAGTATCAATCGATGTAATTGCGCAAGATAAATCAGTTAGAGGCATAAGAATTGGAAAAGAAAAAATAAATTTATATTTATCTGAAGATAGTATATTACACCAGAAAAAATCATCAAGAATCAGTAACAAAGCTAACTCAAGCAATAAAAGAATTAAGTAAGACCGAAGGATACCAACACACAAAAATCAATGCCTTTCATTTACCCAAAGGATATCCAATTAGAAGACCAATGTTATAGGAAGCCCTATTTACAGCAGTAACAAAGAAGATTAAATACTTAGGAATTAATTTTTCAGAAATGTGTAAAACCTGTATAAGAAAAACTTTAAAGTACTTCCTAAAGACACAAAATTAAACTTTATCAAATAGAAAGACATCCACTATTCTTGGTTAGAATGATTCAACATTAGAAGCATATCAGTCCTAAGATTTTACATTTAACACAACTCCAATAAAAATACCAATAAGCTTTTTGTAAAATGAAGTTAGAACCATAATACTAAAGATCTTATGGTATCTGTTTACTTGCATAATAAACTTCAGTCGATTCTGCAATTATACAAGGTGCCTATCTTAAAATCTCCACCCTATGCAAAATTGCACAATAAAAACCAAAAGGCTTGAGGGAAAGCTGAATTAGGAGCACAATACTCAAAGATTTCTATCACACACACACATGCACACACACACACACACACACACACACACACACACACACATGGATAGGAACTATGATAAATGGTTAAGAAATACATAAATACTGCAATAAATTAGCACTTCACTTAGAAAAAACCTTGATGTTTGTCTATGGAGTGGTCATCAGAAGGACTGTAGCTTGTAAGTTATTGGGAAGGGGGAGAAGGAGAGTGATCTGAAACTGGAAGGAAGGTTGCAGCACCAGGTGCAGATGAACTTCTAACACACAGGATGAACTGGGATAGCTAGTAGAAGTTTGAAGTGTAAGTGTTTTCTTGTATTCTTACACAGTTCAGTTCAGCTGGATGCAGTTCCTGCATTTACCTAGAGTTTCTCATGTGTGTGAAATTGTGCATAAAGAAATGCAAAATCCACAATATGTTCAAATCATTTTTTTTTTGCATTTAGTTGCTTTCTGTACCCCAGTTGCCATGAACCCAGCAGGTCCTCCGGGCAAGCAGGATGCTCAAGGCGGTGGGGTCCTTGATTCATAGCCTGCGTGCCAGCAGGCCTATGGGACACAACTCTTACTCTCCTCCTGGAGTCCGTGCAGTCACGCGGACTCACCAGGGAGGCAGGCGGGCTTGCTTCTGGTTGCTGCCTCTCATCCCAACCTCAAATCATTCACTTAAGATATCCATTGCTTTGGAAAAAACTCCATATTTCAAAGCAAGCATAGCAAAATTGGCTATACAGGAAGGATAAATCAGAAACTAATGACATTGGTTTACCTGCAGCGGGTAGGTAGAATAGAAAGAACAGATGAATGGGGAGGAAGCAGTAGGGCTGAGGGGGCAATTATATTTCTGAGTATATTTTTGTGTAGCACAGATTTTTGGAGCCCAAGTAATGTTGCACATGCCCTCCATAAGTAAATAAGCTACCTCAATCAGAATGTGAGGAGTACCCCAAGTGGAAAACAAATAGTAACAAATAAGCCTAACGAATGAGTAACATAACCAGCCTGGAGGAGGTGGGGAAGGAAATAGCTAACCTTAATCATTTTGGAAAACAGCGTTTTTGTTTTGCTTTGTTTTAATCACCCATGCTTATTGATAGATCCATGAATATAATTTTAAATGGAATGATGAGTTACAACCGTGGATTAAAACAGTGTGTTAAAAAAGCCAAAAGGTAAAAGTCATAAATTGATCAACTTTAAATATGAGAGTCAAAAAACCTCTGAGCTAGCCAACCGATGACCATTAAACAATTCTTCCCCTTTATACAATTCCTGTGTCATATCGCTTGGTCATAAAGTTAGAATGATGCTTCAAAAAGAATTCCTCATTCATTTATACTTAAATCACCCTTCCTGGCCAGCCTCGCTCCTGGTTCTCCACTCCTTTCCCACCCCTTTGCAGTGGAATTCTTCAGCCATTCCCTTCCTTATGAATTTGGTGTACATTTTCATTAAGTAACCAATGGATCAAAGAAAGATGGCCAAGGGCAGATACGTGAATGAAGAGACTTACACAGATGGACTTGAGGATGTCACCTGCCTGAATCATGAAATCTAAATTTAGCTGACATTGGCAAAGGAGCTGCTCTGGTTTGCTCAATGGCTTTTCATTCCACCACAGGTTGTGCCACCATTGCTACATTCCGCATTTCTAAGGGATTGGCAGTGGCTTACCCAAGGAGTCTGGATGCCAGTGTAACCAGGCACCTAATGCTACAATACACTCAATCCTTTGGACCTACCTCTATCAAGAGCAGACTATAGCTTCCAGCATAGTCATTTGCCAAGTGTAAAAACTTTCAAGACACTGAGGACAATTATTACATCTTGAACAGAATGAATTAACACTTACTGAGCAGTAATCTCTACTTAGAAATGTGAAGTGAAAAACATTACGGTATGCAAGACAGTGACACAGAAACAGCGCTGCAGAGGGGTGAATTCAGGAGACTTTATAGGGTACCCAGCCTGCTTAGTTAAAAAAAAAAAACCATGAGAAACTTCCCAAGCATATTGTCATAGTCATCATGGTGGTGATGGTGTTCCCAAGAAACCTGCAAACACATGGCTGCTTTCTAAAGAATCAACAGTGCAATAGCAAGGCTTGCCACATACGTGTGTATGTGGAGGTTTGGAGACTTGAGATAGAGCAACCTGGACAAACCACGTAGGACATTTGGCATGACACCTCTCACCTTCCAAGAAGATTTCCATCAAAGTGTCCTATGATGGTAGAATATAGTGTAGGAGACCGAGTGATGGTTACATTCTTCTGGGAGAAGTATTGGCTCCTGAAAATGTCCCAGGGAGAAAACATTCCAGGTAGGCCCATTTGTGTATGAAAGTGAATAAAAGCTGTCAGACCACAGATCTTTCTCACTTAGTTAGAAATATGTTTAACAGGCACATCTTGGGGTGTCACGTAAAACAGAGGGCATTTTGAGGGCTAACAAGAATCAGGGAGACTGAAAGAGCAAGGCAGAGCAGGTCGGTCAAAAGAGAGCAAAGAGCAAAGGACACATGGAAAGGGTTGAAGGAGATGTTGAAACCTTGCTGGTGGAGAGGCAGCATGGTTACACTCCACACCAACTGAAAGACTCTGACTGGCTGACTCATGGAGTGGTTTGCCCTCACTTTCTCAGACCAATGGACATGTGGCATTCAACAGTAGAACAAGGGAGATGGTATTTGGAAATGGAGAACCAGTGAATGGATGAAGTCTGAAAAGAGACTGGGAGTATCATTCTGTAATGCTGCTTATACTAAAGGCAAGTTTGTGTTGAGAGAGCATATCTGGGGGTGTCACACAGCAGCAATAGTATTTTGAGAGAAATGGCATGATAGGATGGAGGTGGGGCTTGTGAACAGGGAGAACTCTTATATCCCAGTTCTTAAATACTAGAAAGCAAGGGATAATTTGATCTTGGTGCTTTCCTTAGTCAAGAAACCGGATGCTCATTTTCTGTTCTATGTTTACCTTCTCTATAACCTTAATAAATTTTTTAAAAGATACAGTGCCATCCCCATGCTGACCCATTTCCTGGATGATCCTGTCTGTGATGTTCTGATGGTGCCCAATTGCTCACCTGAGATATTCACCCCAACCATCGTGCGTAACACTTCTAACAGCTCACTATGAGGAATCTTGCCATCTTTATCCAGATCATAGAGTTGAAAACCAAAGTGTAGCTTGTTGATCCAGCTGTTGAGTAGTTCTGATCCATCCACATCTTTGTTCTTTGTATCAATGTCAGTGGGTCGGAAACGAGCCAAGATGGTTATGAATCCATGAAAATTCATCCGATCCTCACCATCTGGAAAGAAGCCACTGATTATCTGGTCTCCCAGGGAATTGATGGCAAGTTCTGGAATCCGCTGGAAATTTTCTCAGCTGAGTCCCAGTCTTGTCTTTGTCCAGGCTGACTGTAGGAAAATCCAGTCTCCTTCTTGATGTCCTTGAGCTCTTTATTCCTAAGTAACTTGGAGGTCTGAGACCCATCCCAACTAGGGAGCAATCCTGCCAGAAGCAACAGGGTAAAGTCGAAAGCAGAAAGAACTATATAAAAAGTTGTAGCAGGTGTAGTGGTGCACATCTGTAATCCCAGCACTTTGGGAGGTGGGAGGATTACAAGTTTGGGCCCAGCCTAGACAATTTAGTGAGACTTCATCTCAGAAATAACAAGGTGAGGGTTCTGAGAATGTAGATCAGTGTAAAAGCCCTTGGTTCAATTCCCAACACGACAAAAAAAAAAAAAAAAAAAAAAAAAAAAAGAAAAAAAGAAAAGAACCCTAATTAGTAATTTTTTTAACAATGGAATGAGTTGGCAACTCTGAAAGTATTATGTATTTATAATAAAGTCTAACAAATAAATAAATATATTGTAGCTAATGAGTCAGATGTGTCACTCTTGGAGAAAAGAGGTATGAATAAGAAAGGAAGAATTCTAGAATGAACCTGGTGGCATTGGATTGGACTCTAAAGTATCAGTATAAATCCATGTACATATTCATATGTGTATATATAGATATAGGTGGATAGATAAAATGTAAATATATATGTGTGCACATATGAGTATATAGAAATATATCATCTGTCTCTGTCATCTGAGAGGGCCTTTGGAGCCAAGGTACTGTAGTAGCAATGAGCACATCTACTGTCTAGGTCTTGTTTCTAAATAACATTCTTTAATAAGAGGGTTCCTTGAAGAAAAGATTTATTCCAGGGCTGAGTGAGGTAAAATATAAGATAAACCTAGACTATCCTGTGGTGCCAGAAAATAAGAAAGTTCTCGGAAACTAATATGGCAAAAGGGCACAGAAGCCAACTTGAAGGAGCTGCCAATGCCCAAATCTGGTACACTTCCAGCAATAAAATAAATGAAAATGATAATATATTATAACATAGAATGAGATAAATATCTATGAGTCATACTTATATGGATAAATAAATTGGGTAGATAAATAAATGGGGAAGGGAAAACTCTTCCTTACAGAAGAATTCTAATTAATAAATGTGGAAGTAATCAAGGGGAACAGATTATTGCTAACCAGATAGCACAGTAATATTTTTTGCAAACAATAATCATCAATGGATATTAGAATTAGCTGAGTGAAAGTATGTTGAGAAAGATGAAGAGGTAAAATTTCTCCCCCAAATTGTTAATTGCAAATAGAAAATAGTAATTTTGGCTACAGAAACCCGACAGACACCATCTTAACCAAATTGTCAAAATTAATCACAAATCGAAGTCCAAATTGAAGGAAATTCCATAAAACAATTGATAGTACTCTTTAAAAATATCAATGTCATAGAAGATAAAGACTGAGAAACTATCAGAAATGGAAGGGCACAAAAGAAATTTGACAACTTCATGCAACGTGTGATCCTGGATTAAACTCTAGATGAAAAAAAGAGGTCAGTGGAAAAACTGGCAAAATTCATAGAGGGTTTAGATTAATTGGTAGTATTTATCAATGTTAGTTTCCTGGCTTCAATAAATATACTATGGCAATGTAAGAGATTAACATTAGGACAAGTGTATGAGAGCTCTCTACTATTTTTTCTGTAAATATCTTTATAGTATCATAATCTGTTTTATGAACTTAAACTTCATGAAAAAGGTAGACTTTAAGGAAGCCTTAGTGGAGGGAGTAGAATTTTGATGTGAATACTGATAAGAAAAGGATTATAGACTGAGGAAACCTCAAGAAGCAGGAAAAGATGAGTTCCAATACTTTGCTTTGGCTAGTGCATTTGATGAGAGAATGGAGGGTACTGGCTGTAGTGCTTCAACTGACCAGATTTTTGAAGAATTTTGAGTGTCAGATTAAAAATTGTGAATTTTTGAACAAGCCTACCAAATTATTGAAGTATTTTGATCACAAAAATAACAATGATCAGAAGAGCCTGTGCTTTGTGAAAACAGAGTGTGTAGGATCAATTTCTTTGGTTTTTAGAGGTCTGTTTTTGATGTAGTAGGAGAGAAGAGGTTGATGTTAGTCTCAAAGAGATTGTAGGAGTGATGGCGATATCTCCCATTTTGCTTACCTGCTTGGCCTTTGAAGAAGATAGATGGTTCTTGGAGAATGGCTGAAAATAGCTGGTGGCTTTAGCTGTGGCTCCTGTTTTGATGTCTCAATTTTCTTGGAGGAAATCAGCACAGCACCTGGTATATGGAATAATATGGATATTGACTACAGCACTTTCTTTTTCCCTCTATGCCAATTTTCAAGGGAAACCAGAGGCAGTTTGTTTTTGAGACCATGTTAGCTCTTCTCCCCAACCAACATAAGCTGCAGAGATCATTATCATGTTGACAGCCCACAGCACATCACACTGGATCATATTTTCCTGATAGGACTCAGGAAACAGAAATAACAAGGACTTTAGATGGCTTGGCCACAGCAAGTCAGAAAGCAAAAACATTGTACTATGTGTTTTATCAGTCAGGGTTCAGTCAGGAAAACAAACCACACTGTTATTTTAACAGAGAGAATTTGGCACAGAGATTATTATAAGACTGACAAGGCAAATGGGAAACTGAGATAATATGTAGTATCATAGATAGCAGTGGCAGTAAGCAGCCAACACTCTTAGAGTTGGGGGAGCAGAAGGAAGGGTGGGAGCTATTAGAGCAGCCATCCAGTACCAGAACCCAGACTTCTGAAGAATGCCATAGCTGGCTGGTGCTTGTGCTTCAGGAACTCCAAAGCTCAGAAGCCCCAGAGGAGATGGAAGCCAGATCTCCAAGTAGGGGATGCTGCCAATTCTAGGCCCTAGTAGCAGTGCTAATGCATCAAGGGCTCAGAAGATGAACCACCCAGGTATACTAGACCTTTGAGCAAGGGGCATTGGATGACTGTCTCTGACTGGCATCTCTAGAACACATGATGAGGCTTGTTGTGGGCATGGGGAAACAGACGACAAGTGAAACCAACTGCCATAGATGGGGCAAAGGGCCATTTCTAGGGTGATGCTAGCAGAAATCACAAGAGTGAGGAAGAACCTTCCTCCTCTTCCAGCCTTCTAATCTTCCTCCTGTACTGAGGTCAGAGCTTAATAGGGTGCAGCTGATGAGGAAAAAGTGTTTGGAAAGTCTCAGCATCACAGCAGAGTACAAAAGAATGGGTTTGGAGCTGACAGACCAGCTTCAAAACCAGTACAATAGCCAATGAAACCATTAGCCAATGAGTCTGGTTCGTATTAAAATATCGTGAGAAATAAAGAAAATTCCTTGCTGCAGAATTTAGTTTTGAAATTCTTTCTTTCTCTTTTAAGTATTATCCTGGCTGTAGAACAGTCAATAAAATTACTTGCCTGTATACATCATTACGCAATATTCTCAGGTTGACATTCTCTTGTATGCCCAAGACTTCTTCACAGTTCAAAATATAGACAGACAATGGAATACTACTCACAATAAAAAGGAATGAATTATTGATGTACACAACTTGGATAGATCTCAAAGGCATTATTCTGGGTGAAAGAAGCCAATCTCAAAATGTTACATACTGTATGATTCCATTTGTATAAAACAAAAAGACAAAACCAGAGTGATGGAAAACAGATTACTAACTGCCAGGGTTAGGAGTGGGTGGCGGTTGTGACTGTAAAAGAATAGCATGGGGAAGTTTTTGCGGTAAGAGAATAGTTCTTTATCCTGATTGTGGTAGTGCTTACATGAGTCTATGCATATAATAACGTTCATAGGGTTGTATTCAAAGTAAAGGGAAAGGAAAAATAGGAAAGGGGAAAAGGCACATACCTTGTGTGTGACAAAATCTTGCCTGTTTTTACTTTTAAAAAGTTGACTATGGTGAGGTCAAGCAGTCAAGTGTGACCCTTGTGAGATTTTGCCACATCTGGCATGAGTTACCAGTGCAAAGCTTCACTGGGAGTGGAACTGAATGGGCAACATCTCCCTGCCTCTGGGCTTTTCTGTTGACTCACACTGCTAGCTCAGCTCATCTGATTTTGTTGAGGGTGTTTGTGCTGTTGGTAGCAGTTCAAAGACTCTTTCTTCCCTGCACTTCAAAGCCTGGCCTGCCTTTGCCTCACTCATGTCTTTTATTTGGTACCAGCAACCTTTGAGGATTGGTGGAGCTGAGTGGCCCTTGGCAGTGGCTCCACTCATTAGCAAAGCTAGCCACACAGGATGAATAAGATACTCACTAGCTTCAGCCTCACAATGATTATGGCACAGTGGGCCCTGGTTTGTTCTTCTTGACAGTAAAGAGCAATTCCTGTGGATAGACAACTGAGCTGACCAGTCAGCACAAAGTCTTTCTCACCCTAGACTCCCTATAATGCTCTTTCCTATTCATGTGGGGACTACTTTCTGCAAATGCCTCCAAATATAATTTTGTTATACTTTGCGTGTTTAAAATGCTTCATTAGTAAGGCATAATTAAACAAAACACTCTAGAACTTTTAAATACATAAAACTGCTTTGCATTCTGTTACCCTATGAATTTTTGTTCTGTTCCAATTGAGATCAAAAGGAGAAAGATACGTTTTGTAATTGCATACTTTCTTTCAGAAAGTCTCTCTATTGGTGAAAACTGTACCACTGACATTGTCATTCAAGCTTTGGTCACAGGAGCGATTTTCACACCCAAAATGTTGACCAACAGAATGGAATTCAAAAGTGAACAAATATGTGCTCTTTGTGCCTGACTTCTTTTGATCCACAGACTTTTTTGAGAACAATGTTGCATGCATTGATAGTGTGCTCTTTTTATTACTGACTGTTTAGTGTTCCATTGTGTAAATACAGTATTGCACAATCTGTTTCTCATTCTGTTGTTAGCAGATACCTTGATTAATTCTAGTTGTGGGGTTTTGTTTGTTTCAATTTTACCAAGAAAGCTGCTATAAATATTTTATGCAAGGCTTTTTGTGAATATATTCGTTTTTCTTCTGTGTACATAAGAGTGAATTAAAGGTTAGATGTATGTTTATTAGATACCTGTGGTCTCCAAAGGTACTATACCATTTTATACTCCTCTAAGCAATTTTATTTATTTATTTATTTATTTATTTATTTATTTGGAGGGGAAGTACCAGGAATTGAACTCACGATCTCATGCTTGCCAGGCAGGTGCTTATGCCACTGAGCTAAATCCCTGGCCCTTCTCAGCAATTTATGACCATTCCAGTTGTTCCACATCTTTGCCAATACTAGGTATTATTAATCTTTTTTGGTTTACCTTTTCTAGTATACAGTAGTGTATCATTATAGTTTTAATTCAAATTTCTCAATAAATAATGGTATTGTGCGCCTCTGTATATGCTTATTGGCATGCACACACACACGTGTGTGTGTGTATTTTGACCTATATTTCTTTTTTTCAAAGTGCCATTCAGGAGAATCAAGGAAGTAATAGTAGTTATATGAGTATATTTGTCAGGGAAAAGGAATAAAAATATGATTTGTGAAAGCAGACTTATGAATGATAAGGAGATATTTCCCAAGCCTCAGTATTTATGCTTTTGGGTGTTTAAAATAGGTGGCAATGCATGAAATAGTCAAAAAAAGAATTCAGAGACATCTGTTCCCAAATATCTACTTCTCTGGTGCATAACCATTATCTAGTATTCTGCTTCAGAAATTTAGTTCCTGAGTCTTCCACGAGGAATGCTCAGCATCGTAATACAGGTACGTTTGTGGGTTTCTTTCTTGCTTCACAGAAGTGCAATGTGAAGAGTTTGAGCCCTTGGCATTAGGAGTGGCAATGCTAGTCAGGGGTGCTATGTTCAGGCCCTTTGGAGAAGCTGAAGGCCCTGACTCCTTTGGAGAGAGTAGTGACAAAGGACTAACCTGGAAAGGGAAGGAAGGCTTAAGACAGTCAGAATGCAGTATGCCCCCTAAACTTCTGCCTACCTCCTTATTTTGCTTTGCCATGGTTGCTTGCCTTGTGAATGTTGGAGATAAAAAAGGAAAGAAAGAAGCACAGGACAAATTACAAACGGTGTTATTAAACATGTCTAGAAGCAGGAGCACAGTGCCTGCCAAAGGGAGACTTCGAGATACTCTTAAGGAATAAAAATGCTATGTGATTGTAGCAACAAGAATGACATGTGAAGCAGGAGTTGCCAAACTTCTTTAATCCTTTGAGAAAGATCAAAGCGGTTCACATTTATGTACAACACATCCACACACACTCCTGCGCAAAAGAATCTGAGGCAGATGGGGGATCTTCCATCTCACAGATGGGCCATCCTGTGCACACAGATGCAGGGACTTGATCTAAAGATGAATAAGCCCTATAGTAAAGTAACACCAAAAGCTCGTATCACCTCACTAGAAACCCAGTGTGGTTTTCAATGGATGCCTTTGCTCTAAGGTTTTATTCTTGTATTCAAATGTACCACAACACCCAGTCTCTAATAAATATTTCTCGTGTTTAAGACAGCGTGATAGTAATAAATCAACTCTGAAAGTTGACTGCTATTAATGCCATGTGGTATCAGTTAGATCACAAACCAAAGCCAATTTTTCAAAACATTTCCTGCTGGAATACCCACAACATTTTTACAGATGTCTTTTGGAAAGTTTTGAAGCAAAGTAAACCCCCATCAGTATATAAAGTGAAACCTAAAAGAAAGTGAAATATAGGGTGAAGGAATTTTTGTTCTTCTGGCATTAAAAAACAGATTGGGGGAAATCTTGAAATCTTTAAAGAAATACTTGTTCATAGCCACAAAAGAGGAGAAATGAACTTTTCTTACATACACACCAGAAGAAAGATTGGGTTTTGAAAATACTCTTTCAGCATTTGCCAAAGAAATTTCTTTGACTACTTTTGAGTATAGTATTTGTTGTTTCTTGTTCTGAACACTGGCCTTCTATCACTCTGGTTTTTGTTGAAGCTATCTCAGGAGTAGCTATACAAATGATTTCAGGGCCTGATGGGGCCTGCAGGGGTGGAAATGCAGCAAAGGCATCACACGAGCATCTTTTGTGCGATACAAGATAGCCATGACTGGTACTGGCTGGTTCTAAAATTTTGAAGTCTGAGACCCCTCAAAATCAGTGACAGAGGGCCAGAATGCAAGCTTGGCAAAGGAGGGAAAATTATTTCTTATTTGTTTTTCACTTTTTACCAACATTTTATTATGAATATCTCAATAGTGCAGAAAAGTTGAAAGAATTGTACAGTGAACACGCATATACCTGTGGGGGAGAAATTATTATTATTTTGAATCTGATAGTTTCCACCAGAGCTGATTTTGACCCTAATCTAAGAAATGCTGGTGAATGATTGATCTGTTAGCACTCTTCCCACACATTTATTCTGAAGAAACCAATGTTTATTGCCACTCCTGCAGTGAGTGATAATTCCAGAATCAGGAGTCCCTACGGATCCACTTCTATTATCTACTGTCCTGGGTGCTTTTTGTTCATGTTGTCTTATCTCCCCCCATGCTTTGTTATCTTGAACTTTTTACTGGAAGTTGTACTAAAAAACTGTATGTGGGTAAAAATCATTTATTTAGGAGGGATTTTTGTTTGCTTACACCAGGTATATGGGTGGTGCTAGCAGTACAACAAATATTTAAGGAGAACCACTGAAGGTGTAGAAATACAGTTATGAACAAGAAATGATCAGTCTTTCTCTGAATAAGCAATGAGATCCACTTAAATAGAGCTATGAAAGAATAACTTAATTCATACAAATTTGATCAACATCCAACTTTTTTGAACATCAACCATCAGCACCTATTAGTGAGTGGCATGCTGGGCCACAAACAGATGCCCCAAGGGTAACACTTTTGCAGTCTTATGTCTTAGAAAACTTAGGGAAAAAAAAAGTTCTGTGAACTGATATTGCATTCATCATATAACAATCTAGTCAGAAATAATCAGAACAATTTTACTTCCTTTGATTAAACACCAGGAAAGAGGACACTTTCATACACTTCACCAAAGGAGTTAATAATTCATGGCAAAAATAAAACCATCGCCCACTTTAATATAATAAGCATAAATACTCTAAGTCTGCAGATCATCTACAGGAACTTGAATGATTGTTCTAGGTGGAGGAAGCAAAGAGCAGAACCCTCCCACACCCAAATTCCTTACTCAGTTTCGGTCCTCACACAGTAGAGATTGGAGCTACTATCAAAATAGTAGTGAGGCCGATTAGCTGATGCATAATCTGCTGTAGAATGTAACCCAAGGAGGTCTTGACTCAATCAGTGACCCAAACTCAGTTTGGCCTAACTCTCTAGACTTGGTCACAAACATCCTCAGTCATTGCAACATATTACTTCTTGCTTATTTAATTGGGTGAGTGGTTTTCTTGAACAGAAAAAAAGAATCACTCCTCACTCCTGGAAAAAAATACTCAATAGGAGAGTTGACTTAAGAGATTTATGATAAACTACCAAATTTTACATATTGATATTCATATCGTTTATATGTTTTCTGACCTGCAGTTTCCTGCTGTGTAATTTTTTGAAAATATTTTCACGAGGCACCAAAGTCTTTGGTTTCTTTGAAGCAGGTGCCCTTTCCACAAAGGCTTCATTTGCACTCTCCCTTTTGCCTACTGGTTTTCTCTCTACATATCACAGTATCTTTTTTGAGACCTTCACATCATTATCTGTAGTTGAGTCTTAGGAGAGAACCAAGTTAGTGTCTGAACTCAGGATACATCTACCATATCTGTCAAAATGGCTGCTTTCAGTAAGGGAGCCACAGACTTTACAGAATTGTTAGACTTAATAATATCTGGGTCAAAGTTAATTGAGCATGAGGAGAAGAAATCTGCTCTGCTTAAAAATTAATGTGCACCTTGTCAGTTAAAATCTAGAACTTAGACCTTGAGTGCCACTCCCTCCAAATGCATGTCTGCCATAGGCTAAAGAATGACTAGACAGCTGAACATGGTGGCACACACCTGTCATTCCAACACTATGGGAGACTGCATGGGAGGATCCCAGGTTCAGCCCATCCTAAGCAACTTAGTGAGATCATGTTTCAAAACTTAAAAAGCAGGTGATGGTGCTTCGCTAAGGATCTAACTTAGTCTAAAGGCCCCTGGGTCAGTCACTAGTACCAGAAGAAAAAAAGAGTAACTAGGCTCGGCAACCATCTATTCTGAGCCTCTGATGGAACCAAAGGTTTCTTGTGACTTCCTCTCTTTGTTTTTACCCATTTTCACTAAGAGTAATTCACTTGGATTCTGTGGTATCTGCTTCCTCCTGAGACCTTGAACATGCCTCTTACTTTATAGAAGTTTCTTATCACAATTAAAACACACAGAGATGGTATCATTCAAGTGCACATATATTTTGGTAAACTTTTACCATTGAAGAGGCACTTTGCTGGATGAAGGACTAAAAGAAAAATTAAATATTGCTGCTAACCCCTAGGAATTTACAATCTAATAGATATATCTGGGGATAATTTATGTCACATTAAAACCAAGTTATAGGTTAAGTGCTACAGTAGAGGTCTAACTGAATCTAAAAGCGGTATGGTTTAATGTTCCAAAGGATTTCAGTATTGCTGGGTGCGATGGTACCTGTAATCTCAGTTACTGGGAGAGGCTGAGGCAGAAGGATCCTAAGTTTGAGGCCACCTTGGTGAGTCCCTGTCTCAAAATAAAAGAATTATTTATTTTTTTATTTTTATTTAAGAGAAAAAAGACACAGAAAAGAAAGACAAAAGTAAAAGAGACAAACAAATGACAGCAGCAAATCCACAACAGTAACATTATAGGTTTACAAAAGAAGATGATAGGAACTTGACAATGGTTGCAATATTGTGTATCCTTACCTTCAACATGGTTGTTTACGTTAACAGATATAGACATGTAAAATTGATCTAATCATATAAGTATTAACTGTTCTTTCTCAATAACTAATACATTCAGCAGTATAGTCATTTTAGCTATCTTACATATACATATATACAAATTTACATCTTTTTTCTTTTCCCTCTTCTTTCCTCCTTTTCCCTGTCCCAATTACTTTTGCTCTTTGAGCAGTTTCTTACCCTTACACAGTATTTCTTGTAGATTTTGGATCATATACACTGTTTCAGTTTCTTACACTAGGGAGACAATACAGTATTTACACATGTGGGTTTGATTTATCTCACTTATGACTATGGTCTCAAGTCGGGTCCATTTACTTATAAAAGTCTCGATGCAATCTTTCTTGATAGCTGAGTAGTACTCCATTGTATAAAAATACCATATTTTTTTGATACATTCCTTGATTGATGGGCACTTGGGTTGTTTCCAAGATCTGGCTACTGCAAATTGGGTTGCTATAAACATGGGTGCACAGATATCACTGTGGTATGATGTTTTCAATTCTTCTGGGAAAATGTCCAGGAGCGGGATAGCTGGGTCAAATGGGATCTCTGATCCTAGCTTCTTGAGGATTCTCCACACTGCTATCTGTAGTGGTTGCACCAGTCTACACTCCCACCAACAGTGGAGAAGAGTTCCTTTTTCCCCACAGCCCCTCCAGCATTTGTTATTGGTTGACTTTTTAATCTTGGTCGTTCTTTCTGGAGTAAGATGGAATCTCAGTGTTGTTTTAATTTGCATTTCTCGAATGACCATTGATGTTGAACATTTTTTCATATATTTATTTGCCATTTGTATTTCTTCCTCTGAGAAGCATGTATTCATCTCAGATGTCCATTTTTGGATTGGGTCCTTGAATTTTAGGGGCCTGATATTTTAAAATTCTTTATATGTTTTAGATAGAAGTCCTTTGTCTGAGGGACAATTGGCTAAGATATTTTACCAATTCATGGGTTTTCTTTTCACTCTGTTGGAGATTTCTTTTGACATGCAAAAACTTTTAATAAGAGGAGATCCCAGTTGTTGATTCTGGGACGTTTTTCCCATGCAGTTTGATTTTTGTTCATAAACTCTCTGCCTACTCCTATATCATCAAGATTTTCACCTACTTTGTCTTCTAGTAAGTTTAGCATCTCTGTTTTAATATTCAGATCTTTGATCCATTTTGACTTTAGTTTAGTGCATGGTGATACATATGGATCTAGTTTTAGTTTACAGCATATGGAAAGCCAGTTTTTCCAGTACCATTTGTTAAAGAGGCTATCTTTCTTCCAAAGTACATGTTTGGCCCTTTTGTCAAAGATGAGGTGGCTGAATGTGTTTGTAGTTGTGGCTGTATCTTCTAATCTATTCAATTGATCTTCAGGTCTGTTTTGATTCCAGTACCATGCTGATTTTATCATAGTAGCTTTGTAGTATGGTTTCAAGTCAGGGATTGTGATGCCTCCTGTCTTACCTTTGTTGCCCAGAACTGCCTTTGCTATTCTAGGTCTCTTCTGGTTCCAGATGAATTTCAGGAATGATTTCTCTATCTCTGTGAGGTAGGCAAGTGGTATTTTGATTGGGATTGCATTAAATCTGTTTAACAATTTAAGGAGAATGGTCATTTTCAAAATGTTTGTTCTTCCTATCCATGAACAGGGTATATCTTTCCATTTTCTGAAATCCTCTTCGATTTCCTTTTTCAGAGTAATGCAATTTTCACTGTATAGATCTTTTACTTCCTTTGTTAGATTGATTCCTAAGTATTTTTTTGGATGCTATAGTGAAGGGTGTGGTTTCCCTTATTTTTCTCTGAGTGACTTTGTTATTTGTGTACAAGAATGCTATTGATTTTTGAGTATTGACCTTGGATCCAGCAACATTACTGAATTTGGTTATTACATCTAGAAGTCTTTCAATGGAATTTTGGGGGTCTTCTATGTAGAGTATCATATCATTTGCAAATAATGATAATTTTACTTCTTCCTTTCCTATCCTTATTCCCTTTATTTTTTTCTCTTGTCTAATTGCTCTGGTTAATATTTTCAGAACTATATTGAATAGGAGTGGTTATAATGGACATCCTTGTCTTGTTCCTGATTTTAGGTTGAAATTTTTCAGTTTTTCTCTACTTAGTAAGATGGTGGCTCTTGGTTTATGGTGTATGGCTTGTATCAGGTTGAGGTATAGACCATCTAGTCCGATTTTCTGTGGGGTTTTTTATCGTGAATGAGTGTTGGACTTTGTCGAAAGCTTTTTCTGCATCTATTGAGATGATAATGTGATTCTTGTCCTTGGCCCTGTTGATATAGTGTATTACATTTATTGATTTGCATATGTTGAACCATCAATAAAAATTTTTAAAAGGACTGGAGTTGTAGCTCAGTGGCACAGCACTTGCCTAGGATTCATTAAGCCCTGGGTTTATTCCCCAGTATTCCCACCTCCCTAAAAATGTTTCAATATCTTTTTCATTAAATCCTGAAAAGAAGACACTGTTTACCAGATTATTGTACAACAAGACTTGCTATTGAATTTGCAGACCCAGTATAAAATGAAAATGTAGGGTCTCTTACTTGAGAATTAAGAATTTCAGGAATATCAAGATGCTGACCATGTAGCATTAAAGCTAGTATAGGGGGCCTGTGGGACTGCATAGGAGACACACTCACGGAACCACTCCAGTCTCCAAAGTTATTCTATCAGGGACTACATTTTGAACAGACTAGCAGAGGAAATTATACATGAGAAATTTTCTTCCACATAGTTCACAAGAAAATAAAGTCACTGTAAGGATAGAAAATAACTCAGTCTTTCCCAAATTAGTCAATGGGGTTGAGATCTAAAGGATGGAAAATTTAAGATTTATGAAGACATTTTCACAGATATTTCACAGTTCGGGGGTAAAGATAATAATGATAGTTGTAGTAGTGGCCAACACTAACAAATATAGCTTACTGAGTGCCAGAATTCTTCTAAATATATTGAATACACTTACTCACTTAGTCCTCAAAATAGCCCTGGAAGGTAGATGATATTATTTTCCTATGTTACTCTGGATGAGGAAGCTGACCCTAAGAAGTTGAATAATTGCACCTGGTCACACAAAACTAAGCCCGATAGCCAGGATTTGAACTCAGGATGTGTAGCTCCAGAGTCTGCTCTTAACTACTATTTATGCTCCCTCTCAAAACTAAAGACTCGTTTAGAAGAAAAGAGGTACCTCCATATATTCATTCATTAATATCATAGATTTGGCCTAACCAGGGTATACTGTGTGTACATTTTTAATTTTTTCTTCTTTTGCATTTCATGTTCATAGTTTAACAGCACCCGTTCGCCCTCCCCCACTGAGTGTTGCCACATGGCCCCATGGAGTAGAAAGGTATTGGTTCTGAGAACATTCCTTCACAGCCCTATCCTGCTCTCTCCACACACTCTCCCTCCTTCTCGCCTTTAATTTTGTTGCAAACTTTCTTGTTTCTAACTAACAATTAATTGTTCTTTTTAAAATCAACTTAAAGAGTGGTATTTTCCTAACTTGAATGAAATAAAATATAATTTAGGCACCCATGCTATTGGCCATTTTCCCCATTTACTGCCCCCTCCCCTCAGTTGCAATTTGTGACTCTCTTCAACATGGGTATCACCTGTTGCTGCTCCTGGACTTCGTAGTTCCAAGGAAAGAAATTTCAACTTGCCCTATATTTATCAAAATTCTAAAGGCTCAGCTTTTCAAACAAAAAAGAAAGAAAGAACAGGACAAAAGGATTCTCTGGCAGCCAGTTACCTCTGTCACCATTAAATAACAAGTGCTTTTGGCTGCTGGTCAGAACCTGTAGTCAGGTCACTGTCCTTTCATCTTTTCCTAGTTCACTGTTATTCAAGGAAGGAATCACCTACAAAATGAGGCCTCTGGTGGTAGGGGTTTCTCTCTAGCTCTGTTCTTGCTCCAGCACTGGCTTGCTAGCGCTCTCTCTCTCTGCATGCACCAAACTTTTTTTCTTTTTGGAAGTTACCTAGGAAACAGTCTTTTGTGTTCGAACTTTATTTGAGCTATTCACTTCGCTGGGAATCTGCACAAAAGCTGAAGAGAGAAAGAAGGTTGCAATATTTTACTAAAGCGTTCATGGCGAACACATCTTTCCCAAGGGGGGGAATCATATCCTCATATCCCGTTGGGTGTGTTGGGGGGCTTTGCAGACACCTCTGTTAAGGTAAGTAAACACTGGGGATTATTTTAAACAAGTGGCTCTGAAATCTACTCTTTAAGGGGACTTGAAAACAGTTCATTCGACAATACAGGAACTCCTGAGTCAACAGGGCACGATGTTTCTAACTGTGAGGATGAGAATTATTTTTAATGATCCTGATTTTAAGGCAGAATATTATTGAAACCTTACTGGAATAAGAGGAAAAAATATTTATTTTATATAGATACCCACCTTTCTTCAAATTGTAACAAAAAATGAAACCAGGCTCAGTGGTACAAACTGGGTCTTTTAATAATCTAGTTTAGATACCCAACCCTGAAATCAAAACCATGACGATGACTTTTTAATAATTTGGGCTTGGTGCCCAACCCTAGTATAAAAGTTAGACAACATTAATATTTATCAAAGGTTTGGATGGAAAATTTTCAAATGTTATATAGAAATAAAAGCCTCTAACTACACAGCTGGAAGAGAAGTTTTGCACCGCAAAGCTGAAAGAAAATAAACTAGGACTGTTTTATACTTCTAAATTCGCTTGAGTCGTTTCCCCCAGTAATAACATTTATATTTCCCAGTATGGTTGGAGGGGTGCTGCTCAGTTTTGTTTTTCCATGTGCATACAATGTTGATGAAACTGAGTTTTCAAAATGTAACTTTCAAGTCACCCTCCTGCAGTGAAATTAACTCTTTGCCTTTTAATAGCCTCTTTGATTAGGTTGGTGTGGCTGTCAGGTGTTGGATTCTGGAATGTCTCCTGACTCCAGGTTTTCAGGCACATTTTCTAAGCCTTTTCATTAGGCAACTAACTCATTTTCCTTCTTTCATCCTGCACATTTAGATCTCTCAAGATTTTTCATAGGCACTTATGGTGAGATAAAGAGCCAGAAAGCAAATCAGCCTTTTACTGGCATAGAGATGAGCAGTTTTCTTCAGTTTGAAGTTTGGGGATTCCTGACTACCTTGTCTCTCTTCCCAGTTCCATTTCACACGGAAAGCATGTTTAGTTGGCCCTTTTATTTTCTTTTGTGTGGCTTGACTATTGACATAATACTTTCAATTAGTTGTACATACTATTTCTAGGAATTTTTCCTGTATCCTAAAAGTTTACTTTTGGCTTTAGTTTTTTCTTATATATATTATCACATTGCTTCTTTGTGTGCTTATGTACAAGCTATGATGGTTGAATCTTGGTGTACTTTGTTTGCAGTCCCACCCCCCAGAGGATGAAGAGACAGATGTCATGTTAGGGCAAAGACCGAAAAACCCAATACACAATATCCCCTCTACACTGGACAAACAGACCAACTGGAGCAAAGCACTACCTCTGCCAACGCCGGAGGAGAAGATGAAACAAGACGCCCAAGTGATTTCTTCTTGCATTATTCCCATCAATGTCACTGGTATTGTTCTATTTTCTGTGTTTTTGTTGTTGTTGTTGTTGTTGTTGTTGCTGCTGCTGTTTTTCCCCCTTAGGGGGCAGTTGGGTTAGAACATGTTATGTATTAAATATATTCAAACCCTGTGCTGTTGGGCCTACCACCTAAAAATACCATTTTGTAAACAAGTAATATCTTTTTCATCAAAATACAACCCTAAAGATGTTCAATAAGCTTTTGTCAAGGTTTGAACATCAATTTGCATATGTTCTGGTGGTCCACTTGTTATGTAAATGACGGACAGTTTCTTTTTGAAAAAACAATCACCAAATAGTTCTTTGGCCATGGCTTACTGAAATAATGGAGAAAGTGGCAGTGATTAATCAGATGATAATGATGTGTGGCATTGCAAGAAAGAAAACAGCAAAGCCCAGGTTTCTAAAATTGTAAGTAAGGCCCTGTCAGCCAACTTGAAAATCTGTTTTTATGTTTCCTTGGATGAAGGCTGGCTTTTTTCAAAAGACAGTTAGGCTTCTATATTGATTTTAGGGATTTCAACCTAAAAATATAGATACCTAGATGAAGAGTGAATTCAATTTTAAGACCAGCAAGCCTGTCTTCCTTTCATGCTCTACTTTCCTCCTCCTGGGTATGGAGAATTTGAAGGTGAGTGTAGGTAGAAAGAAGCCTAACTGTACCTTTCTTCAAAGTTTATTGGCAGCAATTATAAGTTCCAGGATTGGATTTGGTAACCTTAGTTATATGTCAAATATTGTTATAAATGTTATAATTTTCAAAGACAGAAATTGAATGATCTGTTCATTGGACTTTCTTTAAACATCTCTAGTAGTTATATTTTAACTTACTTGTACATTGAAAATTTCAAAACAACCATATTATGACTGATTTTCATCTTGGTACCATGTGACTAAAGATTGCATGTC
This sequence comes from Dasyprocta punctata, assembly GCA_004363535.1. Lineage (NCBI taxonomy): Eukaryota > Metazoa > Chordata > Mammalia > Rodentia > Dasyproctidae > Dasyprocta > Dasyprocta punctata. The sequence continues at coordinate 183,684 of RJWM01000493.1, read as the reverse complement.
CCTTGAGATGCATTTTGGGCACAACTATTGTTAACCCCACTCGGATTTCTCTCACACAGAGTGGGAGCAAAGGAACCAGGTATCTGGGACAGATATTATTTCCCTGTTGAAATAATAAAATAATAAAAAGAAGTTCTAGTTGATTGGTCGGTCATGAGCTGGGAGTTAATTTGCCTGATGACCTATTCAACTTGTAGGATAAATTATTCTAAAGATGTGCATTTATCTGATCCTTGTAATCTCAATGGGATATATTAGAGGAGTTCAGCTGCCAAAATGGAATATTTTGGCACCCTCTTAATTTTCAGTTCTGGGAACATCTGATTATTAGCAGCACCTGCTTCCTTCCTGGCACTGTAAGTAAAATCTTGTTTTCAGATCTAGTACTATGATTATGGGCCATCATCTTGTGATGAGGAAAAAGGGAAGATCTTTCCTTCTGCTTTGTTTCAGAAACTCTTAGACTGAGGGCTAGATTAGATATCGATTTTAAGAGCTTTAGTAAGAATATTGTTAATGACGTCCGTATAACACAAAGTGTCTGTGTCTGTATACCACATATTCTATAATCATTAAGATTAGAAAGAAATTTTTAATTTTTAGTGGGAACCATGAAAGGAGAATTCCACTAGTATGAGTTCTCTGATAATATTGCAATTATTCACATGATACAGATTTTTCAAAGCAAATTCTAGAATCTGTTAGTACTGTGACACTAAGCAGAACTCAACTGCTTCATTACATAGCTGAACCAAGATTTTATATGCCATTCAACCTCATGCTTAACAATTAAATGTTGAGATGATCAATTTCTAAAACATAGCCTTATGGCTCCTGGAGACGTAGTTCACTCTGAAAAATATGAGACATGCCTGTGTCTAATACAGTTTGAGTTCCACAACTCCTTCCTTGTCACTCTAGTTTTGATAAGACTGCATGTAGTGTTGATGTTGTCATTACAGATAGATGGAGAAACTAATGAGCAGCATGGTTGGCCGCTCCTACTTATGAAAACAAACAAATGGTATAACCCTGAGAATTCCAAATTTACAACTTGCCCAGAAGAGATTCCATTTAAGTACAGATCTGGGGACTGCCCTGTGTCTTTATTTCACACTGGTAGGAGAGCTGGTGCCAAACTAAAATACATCCAATTTAATTGGTACAAGAAAGTAGACAAAGTTACATGATAATTTAAAAAACAAATTATTAGACTGTTGTGTTTCCTCAAGCAGTGTGTGTGTGTGTGTGTGCGCGCACGCATGTATACACACTCAAGGGGAAGGTCTGAGCATTGGAGGTGGAGAGGAAAAAACTCACAAAGGCTCTTTTAATGAAGAAATGGGTCAGAATATGTTAACTGAACTAATTCAGGTTAACATCTTGGCTACTGATCTACTATGCAAAGGTTTCAGTTTCAGAGAGCCCAGAAACAGATCAGTAAATAGTAGTAACTAAAGGTTATATATCTTTAAGGAACCATTTCTGGGTGAAATTGACTTTCTGATGTCCTTTTCTCTTCTCTTTTTTTTGATTTCCTCTTTAGCTTGTTACTTTCGGCAGTCCATGCTGTTGTGGAGTGCTGCATTTAGAAGTAAAGCTTAATGTACTGCAGCATAATTTAAATAAGAGCTGCATAAGGGCTCCCTTATATTTGTCCACAGGTTTAATCCAAACTCTTCCCTCACTTCCAATCAATAAATATCACTGTGTTCCAAGCAAATGAAAATTTGTTTGCCATTTCTAAAGGTTAATGAGACCTATTTTGTGGGTTGCAGGAGTTGGTTTTGACAGAGAGGCTAGTATACGCTGCTCTCTTGTTCATTCACAATCCGTACTCCAGCGGAGACGAAAATTGAGGAGGAGGAAAACCATCTCTGGTATCCCCCGAAGAGTTCAACAAGAAATAGGTGTGGTATCAAAAATTACTAATGGTTTTGGCCTTAAAATGGTTTCATCCTTAAAAATATTAAGTGTTCGAATTGGTAGAGGTTTTGAAATGATGAATATTTGTTTTCTATTCAGCAAGCTAGATAGAATTACTTTTAAATTCTCTGTTCTTGACTGGAGGTTTAATGTCATAGATTCAGGCATATACATTCAGGTACTGTGGCTGAAATATAGTATTTTATTAATTTTTAAAAGTTTTATTAAGGTCCAAATTGTGAATAAAAAGTAACAAGAGTCAATGCAGGACTTTTTGGAAAACTTTAGCTTCATTTGAAGAGAGATACACTTTGATGGCATTAATCATTTTAAAAGGCAAATTTCAGGCAAATTCAAATATTGATTATTGAAAATATATCCTTGGTGAATTTTCCTATTTTTTTCTGTTCAATGTGTTTAGAATATCCCTGCCTGTGTTTTTTTAAAAAAATTATTATTATGGTAGCATTCTTATAAATTAGATTTCTTTTTCTTATAATAGAGTTTATGGTTTCATTTCATTTTATTTCTGTTACAAAACATAGATTTAAAATAGTAGGCAAGAAAAGAAAATGTACTTTAGTTTCAAAAAGTACTCACTTTTGGAAGCAAATTAGTGTGACAATAAAGAGAAATAATTTATAAAAGATGTATAAGCACATCTTCTCTTAGTATATCTACATATGTATATAGATACATGTATATACATAAATATGCATACGTAGAGACTAAGAGACAGAGACAGAAAGAGAGAACCACAGAAACAGAAAGCATGTTTACTTTCTCCTAATTTTATGTATTAATTGTTTTCTATAAGAGAAAGCTCTAACATGCTTGTGTACATATTTACAAACGTTTCTCAGAATGTCTGTCAGACTGCTGCTGTATGAAATATCTCACTGTGCTTTCCATGTGCCCTAGATTCTGATGAATCACCAGTGGCCAGGGAAAGGAATGTGATTGTGCACACAAACCCAGACCCCTCCAACACTGTCAACAGGAGGTCTGGAACCAGGGACTCTGAGTGTCAAACCGAGGATATTCTGATTGCTGCCCCATCCAGAAGGAGAATCAGAGCTCAAAGGGGTCAGAGCATTGCAGCTTCCCTTTCTCATTCTGCCGGCAACATTTCCGCGCTGGCAGACAAAGGTGACACCATGTTTACTCCTACAGTGAGCAGTCGCACAAGATCTCGGAGCCTTCCTCGGGAGGGTAACAGAGGTGGTGATGCTGAGCCCAAAGTTGGTGCTAAACCTTCAACGTATGAAGAGGGGGAGCCTTTCATGCATGACCATGAAAGAGTCCCTAACGACTGCAGTGAGACTCCAAGCAGCCCGAGTGCGCAGGAACACCAGCCTGTTTTGGGCCTGGCCTGTTCTCAACATCTTCACAGCCCCCAGCACAAGTTAAGTGAACGAGGGAGGTCACGTCTGTCCCGAATGGCTGCTGATTCTGGCAGCTGTGACATCTCCTCCAACTCAGACACCTTTGGGAGCCCCATCCACTGCATCTCCACGGCCGGCGTCCTCCTCAGCAGCCACATGGACCAGAAAGATGACCACCAGTCATCCAGTGGTAACTGGAGTGGGAGCAGCTCCACATGCCCCTCACAGACCTCAGAAACAATCCCTCCTGCAGCTTCGCCTCCTCTCACTGGCTCTTCACACTGTGACTCAGAGTTGTCACTAAACACGGCCCCTCATGCTAATGACGATGCCAGTGTCTTTGTGACAGAGCAGTACAATGACCACCTGGACAAAGTGAGAGGCCACCGGACAAACTCCTTTACCTCCACTGTTGCAGATCTGCTGGATGACCCTAGCAACAGCAACACAAGTGACAGTGAGTGGAATTACCTACACCACCATCATGATGCCTCTTGTCGCCAAGATTTCAGTCCTGAGCGTCCCAAGGCAGATAGCCTGGGCTGCGCAAGCTTCACAAGCATGGCCACTTATGACAGCTTTCTGGAAAAATCCCCATCAGACAAAGCAGATACTAGCTCTCACTTTTCAGTAGACACGGAAGGATACTATACCTCCATGCACTTTGACTGTGGTCTCAAAGGTAACAAGAGCTATGTCTGTCACTATGCAGGCCTGGGCCAAGAGAATGGCCAGGGTGTTGGGGTTCCTGCTGGTCTTCCAGACTGTACCTGGCAGGACTACTTAGACCAAAGGAGGCCAGGGAGACCAAGCATCTCTTTCAGGAAACCAAAGGCAAAGCCAACCCCACCTAAACGTAGCTCATCATTGAGGAAATCCGATGGGAATGCAGATGTTCCTGAGATGAAAGAACCAAAGATAAGCAGTGGCCAACACCTGCCTCACAGTTCCAGGGAAATGAAGCTGCCTCTTGATTTCTCCAACACGCCTTCTCGAATGGAAAATGCCAATATCACCCCTAAGCAGGAATCATCTTGGATGAACCAGAGTGAGCATGGTATTAAAGAACCTCAGTTAGACACTTCAGACATTCCACCATTCAAAGATGAAGGTGCTGAATCAACTCACTATGCAGACCTCTGGCTTCTAAATGACTTGAAAACAAATGATCCTTATAGATCCCTATCTAATTCAAGCACTGCTACGGGTACCACAGTTATTGAATGCATCAAATCTCCAGAGAGCTCTGAATCCCAAACATCACAGTCAGAATCAAGAGCCACCACTCCATCTCTTCCTTCTGTTGACAATGAGTTTAAACTGGCTTCACCAGAGAAGCTGGCTGGCCTGGCATCTCCATCAAGCGGCTACTCAAGCCAGTCTGAAACACCAACATCCTCTTTCCCTACAGCTTTCTTTTCAGGTCCCTTGTCTCCTGGAGGTAGCAAAAGAAAACCTAAAGTCCCAGAAAGGAAATCTTCTCTACAGCAACCCTGCTTAAAAGATGGAACCCTTTCACTGAGTAAAGATCTTGAACTTCCTATTATACCTCCTACCCATCTTGACCTAAGTGCTCTTCATAATGTCTTGAATAAACCATTCCACCACCGTCATCCATTGCATGTTTTTACCCACAATAAGCAAAACACAGTGGGAGAAACTCTGAGGTCAAATCCACCGCCATCTCTTGCGATTACTCCAACAGTACTAAAATCGGTTAACCTTAGGTCTATTGGTAAGGCTGAAGAAGCTAAGCAAAAAGATGGCAATGGCACAGATCTGCCCTACTTAGAGGAAAGTGCTTTCACAATGGCTGCCTTGTCTCCTGGTAAGATTAGGCCACATACAGCAAAGAAATCAATATCACGCCAGTTCTCTGCCGAAGATCCCATACTGTCCTTTTTAGACTCCTCTGCCACTGACATGGGACAAGAGAAGCCTCATTTGGAAAAGACCCTGACTTTAGATATGAAGAATCACTGCAATCCAGAAACAGGAACCTCAGCTGGTAGCAATGTTTTAGATTCAAATATCCTAAAAGACCAAATACAGATGGAGAGTGAGCCTATTCCAGAGAATATGCCAAGTAAAAACTGTGGAGCTTTCACAGAAGGATTTCAGAGGGCATCTGCTGCCCGGCCGAATGATTTAGATGGTAAAATAATGCAGTACGGAGCTGGTCCAGTTGAAGCCCCAGAGCAGGTACAGAAGGCATCCTCAGTGGATCAGGAGGAAGTTCCACAACCTGAATCTGTGGATGGAATCACATCTCAGTCCAACTCACCAGCTACAGCAATGGACATAAACAATCAACTTAAACATCAACTTGTTATGAGCCGCCACCATGACAAAGTGCCTGGGAATATTCGCTATGAATCAGAGATATCAACTGCAAATTCACTCCCTGACAAATGTTCTGAGCAGGAAAATAATGCTTCAGGTATTTCACCCAAAAGTGCCTCTGATAATGGCAGGGCAGAGGAGACCCAAGGAAGTGTGGACGAGGTGTCACTGAAAGGTCAGTCGTTCATACCTTTGTCACACAGAAATGTGTCTTTGGACATCTCCTGCAGTTTCTCTTTTTTACATTCCCCATAATACTATATAGCCTGAGTGTTAGTTTTCTCTCCACTATTGCTTTTCATTTATCTCAACTATTAAGATAAGAAAAGAAACCTTTTGTTATTGAGAGACTAAGCTTTGACATATATCTCTGCTTTTAAAAATATCAATAAGTAGCCTGGCATGGTAGTGCATGCCTGGCCTGTAATCCCAGCACTCCGGAGGCAGAGGCAGGAGGGACTCTGCAAGTTCGAGGCCAGCCTGGGCTACATAGTGAGTTCAAGGCCAGCCTGAACTACATAATGAGACTCTGTCTCAAAAAAAAAAAAAAAAAAAAAAAAAAAAAAAAAAAAAAAAAAAAAAAAAAAAAAAAAAAAAAAAAAAAAGAAGAAGAAAATGCCAGTAAGTAAATCCTGTTTGTCTGATCACTGCATTACTAAAAAATAGTAGTGTGCTGTGTAACTTCCTCTTAAAGATGCTTCTATTCTTATTTTAAGAATCATCACCAAGTGACGACTCAGTCATTTCACCACTTAGTGAAGACTCTCAAGCTGAAGCAGAGGGTGTGTTCGTGTCTCCAAACAAACCTCGAACAACTGAAGACTTATTTGCCGTCATTCATAGGTGAGGCAGTGTTACCAAGTCTGCCAAGACAAAGGCATAGAAAAGGTTTTACTTCTTAAAGTGCTTCTTACCACATGCAAATATAGGAATGTCTTTTGTACCTGTAGTAGCTTCAGCAAAACCAAAAGCAGGCAAGGAAGAATTACTTTTCCAAATCTGATTGGAAGACACATATGAAAGTTGGGCAATATGAGCCTTTATATATAGTTAGAACTCAAACGAGAGATTCATAAGAACTGCTGAGGGGAAGCTGTTGGAATTTTCACTAGGAAAGACATTCTAGAACAAGTTTGTATGTAAAAACAATTTGTACTTAAGTGACTTGCAGTGAAAGCTCAAACTCTAATGCAATCTCTGACTTTGGTATATAGTTCTGTCCCTCCCTTTCTTCCTTCCTTTCCTCCTCCTTCCTTCCCTATTGTTTCCTTCTCTTCTCTTCTCTTCTCTTCTCTTCTCTTCTCTTTTCTTTTCTTTATTTTTGGTGTTGGAGATCAAACTGAGATCTTCACATATGCCAGGCAAGTGGTCCCCCACTGAACTACACTGGCGGTTCTTTAAGTTTTAAATAATTTCTTGAATTTAAAAAATATGCTCAAAGGTATAATCATACACTAACAAAGACAAACATAAGTTGATCCACCAAAATAATCAGAATCCTAAGTTTGAGAGAAGATTATGTGTATATATATATATATATATATATAGCCATTTAAAGGCTTGGAAAAAAACTAATAATTGCTCCTTTTTTCTCTCTTCTTGAAACCTAAATTTCTTTAACAGTACTACCTTCATCTCCTTAATTAATGCCCATAGCCCATGAATAGGAGAATCCTCTGTGTCGCTTTCCCAGGACAGGACTGTGCCATGCTACCCATGCACACCTTCTCATTTTGCCCACTGTGCCATTGTGATCAGCATCCATTATTTGCAAGAATTACAAGTTCATTACAGCTGGTGATCAAAGAACTGAGTCGGACAGTGATGGTGAACCTTTTAGAACTTTCATTGATAGCAAGCCACCCACTATGGCATGGGTACCATAGGTTTGCCACCACTGGAGTAGGAGTTAGTCCTTGGAAAGCAAACTCATAGCCAATTATATGTACCTACTGCTTTTCCATAGACAACTGCCTTTTTAATGTTTAATTTTTTTTTTATTTTATGGAAAAAATGTAAAGGAAAATTTCCTAACAAAATAATAGGAGACCTGATTGCCTTTTCACATTAGGTCTTGTGACCTAGATGAAACTCCCAAGAGACAGAACTTGGGGATTATCTTTTCAACCTCATAAACATCATTTTCAAAGCAAATTCTTTGCCAGCAATTGATGATCTTTTTTTTTTCTGAGATTATGCTCTACTTTTAAAAGGAGCTTCCATTTTCGATTGATGCAATTCTCTCTTGAAGAAGGAGCACTGCTCTTCAATGACTCGTTTTTTTACAGAATTCAATCAGAAACACTTTCTGAGTGTACCTTAGCAGGCACGCTTCTCCATTTGACAGATGAAGAATTGTTAGTTTATTTTTCTCCACTGCAATCTTTAGTCTAAGTTGTAATTATATTCCCCCACCCTTATACTTTATCTTCAGCCCCAGGATGAATTTCTAATCTGCTGCATAAGTTAAAGGGCCAGGTATTTATTCTCTGAAGAACTATATCTGTATCCAAAATAGGCAGAACCTAGTGGAAACAGAAAGACCTAGATTTGAATCCCAACTCTGCTATTTTTTGTACACAAATAAATTAAACCTCAGAACTCATTCTCTTACTGAAATGGGAATACTTATTGCTCACATACTTGGTTTTAATGGCAAAATAACGTTTTCATGCCTGGAGCATGATAGATATTAAAAGTAAATGTTAGATCGAAAACTATCTTTTTGGAGGGCCAGACACTACAATATGCAAGATGTTAACCACAGAGGTTTCAGTCAACCCAAATCAGACTGACCTTCTATTGCAAAGCTCATGTTCTTTTACATTCCAGATTTTGCATGTATGTGTGAGTCTTGTTTTTTGAAGTACTGGGGATTGAACCCAGGGCCTTCACACTGAAGTATGTCCCCAGCCCTTTGTATTTTTTTGAGACAGTATCTCTCTAAATTGCCCAGGTGAAACTTAAATTGCAATCCTCTTACCTCAGCCTCCCAAAGTGCTAGAATTACAGACATGTACCACCACACCCAATTCACCTACAGATTTTTAAATTGATGAGAAAACATGTTGCCAACTCACCAATAAATTGAGTTATACCGAAGATTCATTGAATTTATACTTGCTTACTTATCAAAAGAAAATCAATTAGACAAGTGTGATGGCATATGCTTATAACCCCAGAACTCTGAAAAGTTGAAATAGGAAGATCATCATTTCTAGCCCAGCCTGATCATCTTAGCAAGACTGTCTCAAAATAAAAAAGGGGAGGAGGCTGGGGATGCAGCTCATTGCAAAGACCCTGTGTTCAATCCCCAGTAACACAGATAAAAACAGAAAAAGAAAGAAAGAAAGAGAAAAAAAGAAGGAAAGAAAGAAAGAAAAGGAAGGAAGGAAGGAAGGAAAGAAGGAAGGAAAGAGAAAGAAAGAAAGAAAGAAAGAAAGAAAGAGAAAGAAAGAAAGAAAGAAAGAAACCAGTAATATGATGATGGGTGTAGAGATTCCATAGACCTATTGAGTTTGGCAATCTTAGACTTGCATTTGTGCAGGGTTTATTTACTTATTTACATCACAGTGGTGAGAGTTATTTTGCATTTTTTGAGAGTTTACAGTACACAAAGCTTTAAGAACTCCAGAGATGATCTAGATTTTCAATTCCTCACAGAGAATTGGTTTACTGCTTGCTATGCTACTAATAGCCCTTAGATGGCTACGGGAAATGGAATTTGCAGCCAGGGATGGATTTATTTTAAAAGTCATTTAAAATTTTTCATGAAGGAAATTTTAAAAAGTAGGCAGAATAGTCTAATGTGTTCATATAGGTATATCCATTACCCAAGTTCATCAGCTATCAAACTAGAGCTAATCCTGTCCCATCCACCCCTCCAACTACTGTACTTGCTCTGTGTGGTATTATTTGAAACCCAGTCCTGGACATTTCATCTGCATTGAAAAGACAGCTTTTATAAGAAAAAGCCACAGCCCTTCACCCCATTGTAACTGGAAGTCAGATAGCAGTATTTTCTTAAACTCTTGCAAAACATTCCAGTAAGTATTATTCCAGAACCTCTAGCCATTACGGTAGTTAGTATCTGAAAAGGTCATCACCAGAACCTAACTGATGCCCATTGGTTGTCAGAGAATCTCCCTCAGGCTATGAGTGCCACAAGGGCAAGGAAAACAGTTACTCTTCGTCTCTATGTTTAGTATCCTATCATACAAGATGAACTCAAAATGCTCTTTAAATACATGCATGAATGAGACCAGACACTTTCTGTTTCATAAAAATGTACATGGACTCTGATTTTTGCCCCATTTTTTTCCTTTTCTTAAAAAGATCCAAGAGGAAAGTACTTGGAAGAAAAGATTCTGGGGACATGTCTGTTCGAAGCAAATCTAGAGCTCCCCTTGGCAGCAATAGCAGCAGCTCCAGTTCTGTGACTTCATCCAGCAGCAATGTGACAACCGCAAATAGCCAGAGGTCTCCTGGTCTCATCTATCGGAACGCCAAAAAGTCCAACACTTCCAACGAAGAGTTTAAGCTGCTGCTCCTCAAGAAAGGCAGTCGCTCCGATTCCAGTTACCGCATGTCCGCCACCGAGATCCTGAAGAGTCCCATCCTGCCCAAACCTCCTGGAGAGTTTACCGGAGAGTCCCCGCAAAGCCCTGATGATGTCCATCAGGTGTCACCTGGGGCCGAGGCATTGTCCCCACTCTCTCCGTGCTCCCCACGAGTCAATTCAGAAGGGTTTTCCACCAAGAATTTTGCCACCTCAGCATCAGCAAGGGTTGGGCGTTCGCGGGCGCCCCCTGCGGCCAGTAGCAGCCGCTACAGCGTCCGATGCCGGCTGTACAACACGCCTATGCAGGCAATCTCTGAGGGCGAGACGGAAAACTCGGATGGGAGCCCGCATGACGACCGCTCTTCCCAGAGCTCCACATAGGCTGCCTGTTCCCGGCTGCCGCCCAATGCCCAAACCCTTAGTTAGGAGAGGATGTAGGAACGCCACAGGGGACACAAGAGAAACCGCAACAGGATGGGGTAGCATCACTGTTTTGCAATGAATTCTAAATATGTGCTGGGGAAACAGAAGGTGGTTTAATCATTGATTAGTTTCCATGTTTTAAGTAACTGTACCATCTCCCATGGTTTTCTTAAGCTTAGTTTGAGTTACCCAGTCTCATTCCCTTAGGGGATGCAAAAATATCTAATTTTTGTGAAACCTAGACAAGGTTTTCCCAGAGCTGCCTATTCAGAAAATAAAGCCCTCACTGTCATGATTATTTAAGAAGATGAAATTACTCTGGAGGTTTGGTATTTTTTTACATTAAAATGAACTAAAGCAAAATTTAGAAGAAAGAATTACACATATGTAAATACCATATTTTTGATAAAAATGTGTAAATAGATTTATCAATGAGTGGACATATGGCCAATTATCTACTGCACACCAACTGTTTATAGAACACAAAAATAAAGTGTAATGGTTGTATTCTGTGAATACCATTTTCATATGAAATACCGTATTTAAATGTCCACCAATATTTCTAAGTGATAAACCTCAAACATGAATTTAAAACTGCTGAAATAAAGGAAATCTTGAGGTCATTTACTGAAATGTGATTAATTTTAAAGTAATGAATTCAAACCTAATTATTTTTGTGACAAATTACAGCATAAACAAAAAGTAATAGCAACTCAAGGCTGTGATTTGCCAATATGGTAATTTGGACAGAATGAAAAGCATGCTTTTGATTTTTATTTTAATCAAGAGAAGTCATCATTCTCAACACAAAGCCCTGAAAAACAGCATTTGACGGTGTCCTTTAGATTTTAATTTTTTCATTGGATTGCTTTTAAGAGAATGAGTAGGGAAACCAGTAGTTAATTTTAGGTTATGTTTTATATTAGGCTACTGGGTGCGTAAACAGTCATAACCTAATGACTATACTCTTTAAACTCCTGAAACAGTTTAGCAATTAGCTCCAGGTTCTTAAACTAACAAAAATAAAACCTAAGCATGCCACAGAGCTATTGATTTATCAGTAAGTATTTCAGTGAAGCTTTCTCTCTGTGCTGATGAGATTCATGCTACCTAAAAACTAACAGAAATGACACTGTGAACAATGTAGTTGGGAGATAGGTATGTGTATATGCATTATTTATATTCACCATTAAACTGGGAATGGGGAACAGCTCTGGTTCACAATGCTACACACAACTGAGTTTTTGTCTGGTTTTACTATATCTGCTTGATGGCAAAGAGGGGGGTGGTGGGTGGGCAAGGAAATGTCAGGGCAAATGCTCTGATAAAATGAAGGCAGGGAAACAAGCTGAATTACTTGAAATTACTTGAATTTTCTTGTCTTAAAACTGAAAAAAATAGTTACGAGTTGAAATCTGCAAGTGGTTTTTACACCTCGGATTTTAACATGAACTGATACTAATGTTTGGAATCATATGTCAGAAATATAAGCAGCTGTGTACTTAGAATAGGTTTTGAATGGGAGAGGTAGAAAAGTAGAGAGAACTCAGAAGGGATATAACCTATAAAAGACTAGAATGTAATTAGAATGATAGAACACACCAGGGTTACCAAGAAATTGATAAGCAGCTGGCTTAAAGCCTATGCAAGTGGTATTTGGGAAAGTAGGATGTGTGAAAGAGGGTTTGCAGTTTGGGATTTACTTGTGCAAAATGAACGAGAAAGCCTAGTCTAAGAAGATACTGTCTTTTAATAGAAATGCTTTCTAAGGTGTTACACATTAAGAATTAGAGAATCTGATTGCTGTTGGTGTTTTGTTTGTTTGGAAAGAAAAAAAAATGTCTGGCTTCTATAATTTGTTTTTACTACCAAATTGTGTTACTTAATTTCTTGTCATTGTCGTCTGTAAAATGGGTTCTGGGGGTGGAGGGGTAGAGGAAGAGATTAAGATGAGGGAGAGAGAAAAAGAGAGAGAGTGTATGTGTGAGTGTGTGTGTGCACGTGTGTGTTGGGGATAGATAAGCTACTGGTAAAGGGTTTGAACATTTACAAAGTGTTACACTTTTTATTAAAAGAAAAACCGTTTGGGGTTTGAGAAAAATGAATCATCATTTCTTATTGGAACACACTGATTAAGAAAACCAGCATGGTTTGACACCACATGGGAACGTGAACAAATCTGTCTCATGCTTTGAAAAATACATGTGGCAAAATTTTAAAAATAAAGTTTTTAGACAAATGTGATAATAAACCATCATTTCCAGTCACAATAGGTGATCTTTTGTAATTTTCATAAAAGCAGTTCGTTTGCAGTATGGCTTTTGTGTAGTTAGGGGTTTTTTAAGCGTGGAGAAAGGTATGTGGGCTTTAAAAGTAATTCTAAATCTTGAATAGAAAACACATGAATTGGCTTTAACAAAAACGTCACCTTTTTATTATTGACATTAATTTAAGTAATATTACCATATATATTTTAAAATACATATTGACTTGAATTGTGAGGCAATAAGATACCTTCTATAAGTAATGATCACAGAATTAACCCTTATAATATAGTTTTACTTATTTTGTTTACTCTAAAAATCTATAGCAGAGTTTCTCTATTTTATATTTCATAGATTTAAAAAGAAAAAACCCAAGTAAAGATGGATTTAAATTCACTGTGGAATAGTATTGAGTAACAAACTTGAGTAAAGAAGGCAAGCAATTCCTTAATAATCTGGAATATTCTGTATGGCTTTATTACATAACAAACAAAACCAAGATTTAGAGCTGTCTTTAACATCACTGCTGGCTTGAAGCAGAGTACACACATTAGGTATTGTAAAGATCACCAGTCCAAACTTTTCTTGTGTTGTTTGCACTGATGCTAATTTTTTGTTCTTTTATCTTTATACAACATGTTATGTTGTGTGAAGGAAAATGTTTCCTTTTCTTTTTTTTTAAATCTGCTTTGATTTTTGTTCTTTTGGTTTTGGCTAAGTAGAGGACATGGACTAGTAGTAGCAAACAAAACATGCTGTTTGCTCTTGCCAAAGGTCAGTGAGTAAGTACATTTGCTGCGGTGGTGGCACTTAGAGAACTAGATCGAGACAAAGATTTAAAACTATGAAGAAGGTTACAGTGTAACTATTTTGGTACTAGAACCAGTTCATGCTGGCCGAAAAGACAATGGTTTATGGACTTGCATCCATTTTGTATTTTTGTAATATTTGTAAATATGAACTTTTTAAATTGTTGCAAAGATGGTTTCTTTTGTAAGATGTTTTCAACGTTTACATTCAATCCAAGCCTTTGTATATTTTAGAGCTGTGCAACACTTTAAGTCTTGTATTTATTTTTAGTAAAAACGGTGACAGTTTCATTGTGAACCCCTCTCAAAAAATGTACCAGAAAAGTTTGATTACCTAGAAAGTGTGTATAGAAACTGCAAATAAACGTGACTGCAATTAAATAACTGGTTTCTCTCTATTGTTATGTAATTGTATTCATGGGGTTTCACAAAGTTTTTTGTTATTGTTGCTTTGTTTCATTTTTGATTTTTTTGAGACAGGGTCTTGTTGTGTAGTGTAGGCTGGCCTGGAATTCACTATGTAGCCCAGACCAGCCTCAAACTTGTGGCAATCCTCCTGCCTCAGCCTCCCGAGTGCTGGGATGACAGGCGTGCGTCACCACACCCAGTCACAAAGTATTTTATAGGCAACTGGACACAAAAGGGTTTTTTTATGGCAAAAGTTGGAACAAAAAACATAGTATCTATAATGGGCACCAATCTCCTTTAGTATTTGATAGAGAAAAATGCATTCCAACATCCAAGCTACTTTTGCTGTAGATCTCTCTGGGCCAGGAAAAGATCTATGGCTTTACTTTGAAACATCTGTCTGCTTTGACTTTGGTAAGTCTTCAGACTGAGCCCCCTTCCCAAAATGAGCAGCCTTTGATATATTTAAAACAATATGTCACTAAGTCACATGGCCTGTAAGCACCTTACGTAAAGCAGACTTTTGTGCTAGTTCTAGGTGTTTTCCTATGCTACCTCATGTGTTCTTGCTATTGTGTCCATTTCACAGATAGGCAAACAGCACAGGGTGGTTACTTGGCTTGCCCAAATCCATAGAGCATTTAAGTGTTGGCGCTGGGGTTCAAAACCAGCAAACATGGCTCCAGGTTCTGTGTCAGTTCTCCACTGCAATTTGTGCTTGCTGAAGACTGGAAATAACTTTTCCCGGGTTCATACCACACCAAGCACAGGCAACTGCTAAAGCCAGGTACCTCTGTCCATTCAAATCAAGCATTAACTTGCACCCCTAGAACCCAGTAAACATGGACATCCCAGTCACAGGGCGAGGGGGAAGGGACAGGGTTGTATGTAAACACCAAGAAGCTTCAAGTGATCAAACAATGAAAATGGGAGGCCACGTGTCCTGTTGCCTCTCCCTCAAGAGCTGTCCCCCTTGAACAGCTGTAGCCATGAGAAGAGTTGTGCATGCGCTGGAGCTTGCAGTGCTGCAGACACCTCTATCCTCCGCCAGGGGTTCAAGCCCCGCTGCTCTAGAGCCCCTTTCAGATCTGGCAGGTGTCAGCTAACAGAAATCCGGGGTCTGATGCCCAGCTATGACAGTAAGGAGGCCGGAGTCGCTGCCTCTGGGTGGGCAACAAGCCCCCTCCCCGCCGCTATCTGCCTAGCAACACTCCCCTGCTTAAGGCTCCACAAGATTGACAGAAGGAAAGGGACCAGAGTCCATGGGCGGTCGCTGATTGGTCGCCGGGACCGTCCCCGCCCCCAGCCGCGCGCCGCAGGACTGGTGAGCCGGACAGTCACTGGTCAGCGCGTCGCCGATGCTCGCGACGTGCACGTGTCGCGAAACCGGGCGTGGTTTCCGGCAAAACGACCGTTGCAACGGTTCCAGAGACTTATAACCGGCACCCTAAGCGGCCCGCAGCCATTCTGTGTCTAGCGGAGGCTGCGGCAGCAGGGTCCGGACCAGAAAAGGTCAGTCCACGTTATTTTTTGCACTTTTTGAACTTTTTTCTCTATCTCTGGCATGCGGGAGAGCGGCGGCTACGGAGCGGGGCCCCGAGAAGTGGCTGCGCGTCGCGGCCGCGCTCTCCCGGGTCGGTTGGAGGCGCTGGTCTCCCGGGGCCACCTGTCCAGGGCTTGGCGCGGGTATCCTGGCCAGAACTGATGATTTTCCATCCTTTCCCTTTCGTGGCGAAGGCGGGCGGGGAGTGAGGAAGGACCTCAAATCTCAGACTTTGGCGGAGTTTTGGGTTTAAAGATTTCACAAATGTGCGAGTTGGCTTCGACAGCTTCTCTGGAGGTTGGAAACGGAGATTTTGTGGCTGTGGTGGTGACCGCGTTTGGTCAAAGATTGTGTTGGCTCGCCGAAGAAAAGCAATAAATAAAGATGTTGGGGTGTTGTGGAGACGTTCCCGTGTATTGGGAGCGGCTGGAGTCGGTTAAAAGTGAAAAATGTTGAGATCCTGTAAAGCGGCGAAGGCGTCCGCGCCCGGGCCGGGTCATTTCTCTTAACTGCGGAGCCGCTGTGGGGCCATGGGATGTAATTTCGCTGCTTTGTATTGCGTTTGGCGGACTCTGCTAGGCTCTAGAATTGGATATGGGCAATGAATGAGAGTCTTGTCAGAGGATTTAGAAAGTAATTGGCGGTTTTGTTTCTTTACGAATTGGAGTCATTTGGGTATAGTCATAATCTGCCTTGTATTTCTCGTAGAGGTCGTAGAGTGTTGCTGTGTTTTCAGCCCTCATTGTGAACTGCACTTTGTTGGATAAATTGATGGCAAATGTCTTTCATGTCTTATTTTGGTTTTTTTTTTTTTTTTTTTTTTTTTTTTTTTTTTTTTTTTTTTTTTTTTTTTTTTTTTTTTTTTTTTTTTTGGTACCGGGGATCGAACTCACGACCTTACGGCGCTGAGCTAAATTCCCGGCCCAAGAGGGTCATTTAAAAAAAAAATCAGATGACTTGTTTTCTTGCGTTGTCAGAAGTTTGGATTTCTGTCGTAAAATATGAGTTTCATTTTAAGTAAACCCATTTTGACAGGAGTTTGGATTTAAAGATTGAAATGTATTTTATGTAATCTAGTTATGTTGAACTCTAAGATAATGTTTTAAAAGCTATAATTTTGTACCTTATGGAAAGAGGTGAAAAGGAACTAAAGTTTGTATTGTGCTTGCATTAACCATGCATGATGCTAAGTGCTTAACTGTCGTTGAGTCTTACATGGATCAGTGAAGTAGACATTATTCCTGTTTTATGGGTTTAAAACATTGAGGAACAGAAAGGTTAAATGACTGCCTAATGAAAAATGGCAAATATTACAATTTGGATTTGGATTCAACTATTTCTCACTAAAGCCCAGCATCTTGCCCTCGCACTTAAAAGATGTAACAATTATTTTACAAGAAAGAGTTGTTACATCTTCAGTGTACAGGCACTATGTATGCGATGCACATTGCAAACATATTGTGACTGAAAAAATTTTGCCTATGTGTTTTAATAACTAGTGGTTCTGTAGGATAGATGTGGTGACTACTAAAGTAATAGTTGGTCTACATTTGGTCCACTTGCTATCTCTGCCAGGCATTGTTTTAAGTATTTATTTGTTTACTCTTAATAACCCGATGAGATTTACATTATTTTAGCCCTATCGTACAGACTTTTAAAAATGTAAACGAAATTATTAAGTTGTCTAAAGTGACTCAGTAAATGGGGGAGGTGAGATCCAAACCCAGGTATTCTGGTTACAAGCCTAAAGGCTTCATGCTGTTTGATACTGCCTCTTATGTAACTAGACATGTACAATAGTCGCCTTGAGAGTATTAAAGTATAAGTGTTCTCGTTGTGGGGAAGGTAGTGTCCCATCTAGATAGGGTGATTGTTGACATAGCACCTTTGCTTTTTGGAGGTAGAACTCAAATTAAGTCTTGAAGTTAAATAGATTCTCCTAGATAGAGAGAGCGCTTAGGATATGACAGGAGCCAGAATCTCAGAGTGCAAGATCAGTGTTGATTTGTAAATGTGTCACAGAAGTGAAAATGTCAGAAGGACAGTGGTAGGCTCAATGCCCACTGCTCCTCTGTTTATCTATGACAAAGTATTGGCAGCACTGTAATTAATTCAAATCAGGAATTGTCTGAATATAAATTTATGATGGTAATAGCCACACTTGGTCTGCAGTATGACAGATAGTAAATATGTTGGGGTATGAATAAGGAGCCTAGAGGTAAGAGGTGACCTATGAGAGGTGGGCAGAGTCCTTAAGGACTTTGCAAACCATGGTAGGAGTTTGGAGTTTATTGTGTAATTGTTATGGAAGGGATTCCCAGTGATTTTAATAATAGAGCAAAAAAGATCAAAGATCATTGCAACACTTTCTAGTTATAAAACTTAGGTGAATTACCTAAGTATTCTTTGCCTCAGATTTCTCATAAGGAAAATGGAGATAATAATAGAAACTACCTCATAAAGTTGTCAGTAAATTAGTGAGATAGAATATCTATTCAAGAAAAAAATACAAATTAGTTAGAAGTAGTGATTTTTAAACTGTGATTTTGTTAGCAACTCTGTAATTGTGATGAAATTACTTTCCTTCTGCATAAAAGTAATTTGTCAAAACAACTCAAGAAAAAGTAGAATAATTTGAATAGATCAGTATCCATGGAATAACTTAGAAAATGTTATAAAATCTGTGTCCGGGTGTTTTTTTTTTTTTTAAGTTCTTTCAAACCTTTAAGACACAAAAATTCTGGCATGATGTAAACTGTTTTAGAAAGAAACTTGTAAAAAGAGATGGAAAGCTTCCCAATTAATTTTCCAGAGCAGTTTTGATACCAAGAGTTTATCAAATGTATCAATATTGGCTCATTCATTGATTGTGAGAAATGTACAGATTTACCAGTGTAAGATCTTAGAGATGCAACCAATTTCTAAATAAAATGCCAACAAATTGAAAGCCTTTTCTCTCTAATTGGCTGGATCTCTCTGCCTAAGAATGTCAAGAAATGTATTAATATGTTATAACAGTAGATCAAAAGGGAAAAGTAATTTAATCATCTGATCCAAAAAGCCATTTGGTACTGCCTATTATTTGTTCTGGTTTCAAACTCTGTGCATGATCAGCAGACTAGTTAGTGTGTTGTGAACTAACTCCAACAGCCCTCCTTAGTGGGGCATAGCTAGGAGAAAACTTTCAGATACTTTTGTTTCTATTTCATTGACCCAATATGTGTACCTCTAGGAATCTTTTCTATAAAACTTGTTGCACCAGTGTAAGCTTGTTTTTCAGCATTCTTTAAAAAAGCAAAACTTTAGAGTAACTTCAATATTCATAAGTTAAATAAATCATAGAGTATTTACAAGCTAGGATACTAAATATTTGTTAAAGTGACTGTGGTATATTTAAAAGTGTTGGTTTGGAAAGGCTTCTCCCACCTGGTTTGCCTAGTTTTGACCTTTATATGAATTAAATTGTCCACTGTTCTCTTATTTGTGTCGACTTCTTTTACTCAAGGTCGTGGTTGTGAGGTTTATTCTTGCTGGGAGCAACAGTAGTTGGTTTATTCTCATTGCTGTTAGTCTTCACTTGTATGAATACACCACAGTCTAACCTCTCGTTGCTTGTGTTAGAGTCAGAAAAAAAAATCTCAGTTTTAAAAAGTACAATTTGGTGGAAATTAAAACTCAAATTGGACGTGTTTTGTAACTTGAAATTTTTATACAACATTGGTCTGCATTTGTTTAACGTGGGAGTGAACTCTCCCATCTTCTTTATCCCATTTTCATTTCTCTCCTTTGGGCATTTGGTGATCAGTACCTCCTCTGTGGTAGGAAGGGGAAGCAGGAAAGAGATGAAACTTGAATCTCTTAGTTGTGCCGCTCATTGCTGCTGTGGGTCAGGATAGATAAAGTGAATTTGCTTTTTCATTAAGGTACCTCTCTCAGTAACTGTAACGCAGGTGTTCAAATCAAATCTGAAGTAAGAGATAGAATATGACATTGTTGTAGTCCATGTCTTGTTCTAGTTTGCTCCATAGTTATGTGACTCAGTGCTACAACCGAACCTTTAGAATTCTAGATTTTCAGGCTTATATTTCACATCAGTTTACGTAAATTTAACCTAAAGTCTAACTAGTAAGGCAATTGAAATGAAGTGGAGAGTTACACTCAATGGGTTTGCACCATAGGTGCAGAGGCGATGTCTCCCAGGGTCTCTGGGCCATGCTTCGCCAGGGCCCAATCTAGCACAGACCGCTGGTGTACATTATGGAGACACTGCCTGAGTGAAAAGCCCTTTTGAGTTCCTTTATAGAAGTGGTTAGCAATCACGTTTCTTGCTCAGTTGTTTCTAGCATTTACTCAATAGACTTTAAGTTGTAAAGCATTCAATTCACAGTTTGGAGTTACATGTAACTTTGATTTTTATTCCTAGTCGTGGGCAGTATGGCCCTTCAATTTTTAAAATCTTGTTCTACTGGTGGGGAATGTAACTTCATGGTAGAGCATTTGTAGCATTTGCAATGGTCTTAATTTGATTCCCAGTGAAAAAAGGACAGAGAGAGAGAGAGACAGAGAGAGAGAGAGAGAGAGAGAGAGAGAGAGAGAGAGAGAGAGAGAGGTTCCAAATTGCCCATGGAGGGGCTGTGATTGTAGCTCAGTGGTATATAGGTTGCTTGACTGACTGGCTAAGGCCATATGTTTGGGTGTGATCCCTGGTACCCAGCCTCCCAAAAGGTAAATTGCTAATGAAAAAATTATTTTGTCACTCTCTAAACTCCAATTTGATTTGAGGTGTCTTTCTGAAAGAATATCCGTATTAAAGTTATTTAGGTAGTAAGTATGTTAAGTAACTTTTTTATGTATTGCTTTTCAGGGGTAGGAGGTTTGCCACTCTTAGGTGGCTAAGCAGCTTTACAAATAATTAGGCTCAACTCAGAGGAAGTGGAATTTCTCCTGGTGCACAATGTGTACCAGCGCCAGTGAGGTTAATGTGGTTTGTATATTAAGTAGAAAATGTCCATGTTCTTTTCATAATGCTATATAGTTCTTTTCTAAATTGAGTAATTACATAGTTAAATGCATAGATCATAAGTGAAGTTTTGTTAGGAGTTTTGACGAGTTATAAAGCTTCTGTGAACATCAGGGTACAAGTATCTTTGTGAACACAGCATTTCTTTGGAGTAAATTGAAGTTGAATTGTTAGATCATAGAATTGATATAAATTTAATTTCATGGGAATCTCCCAAATAGTTTTTCAAAGTGGTTGTACTGTTTTTGCATTTCTGTTACATTCTGCTGTGTTTATATTGGCTGCGAACCAAAATATAGATTACTAAATTATACAAATATGGCTCACCGTGAAACACATTTAGTCTTAATGCCACCCAATGTTTTTCATCTTTAGAGATAATGTTAACTACCTACCAAAAGTCAGTTTTGACATAATTATGTGAAAGCACTTTGAAAAGCACAAGTCACCATATAAGAGTAAGATAGTATTTTTAAATAAGTAATAATGCATAACTCAAAGCCAAGTAATTTCTTTCATGTGTTTTGAAACAGAGACATACATAGCTATCAACTGGTTTTATTTTTACTTGATCTTAGCCAAAAGGTTGAGAAGCAATCCAAGTGGGTTTATCTTAAAATTATTCCTAGAATTCATAATTAATTCTTAAGACTAAACTTATTAGTTTGAAATTTAATGGTTATTTATATCCCGTCTTCCCAAAAATGTTTTAAGGTGATTAATTTTTCAAGAAAAAATAAGTGTTTAAGTGTTTCCTATTTTGTCCACACAGTGGCACTGTTGGATTGCTTAAAAATCAAAAGCCATGTAACATTCTTTTGTTAATGCTTAGAAATGTTTGCTTTTAAAATAGTTTTAGTGTAGAAGATTAGTCTTTCTACCCTAAGCATATAAGGGGTTAAGCTCAGTGGAAAATGTCTTATGTGTAGAAGGGTTAATGAGAACACAGTTTTGCAAGTACATTCATTATGTAGTCATAGTATTTACAATGGGCAAATGTCCTTTGATATCACAAATAGGCCTACGGAGCTTCTTAAAAATGAAATTAAACTCCTTAGCTTTTCTATTAGTTATGTCTTTTATTTTTCCTTTTGTTAATAAATATTTCTCAGGCAAGGGCACAAACCTCCGCTTATGAAGGTGGTGATGGTGAAGAGAGCACTATTCTTTATCCCTTTCCTCAGGATACTGCATATGGGAATGCCGTAAGTAATATTACTTGCTATTAAATTTTACCATTTTCAAGAAAAAGATTTAAATTCTTTGTATACTTGAGAAAGTATTTCTTCCTACTGAATTTGTATGCGTTCTTTGATTAGATAATGAGCTCTTAACTTTTATTTCTCCCCTTTTCTTCTGTAGTAGGAAATTCAGTTTTGTAGTGGAAATCTTTTAAAAAGTCAGTTCTTTCCTTGTCTCTTTTCTTAATTGGTAGTCATTATTTCCATTCTCATAATAGTGTGAATTTTTATTTTATCTCTGCCTTATATTAAAACTTTTGAAAGGTTGGTGAAAAATAAAAATTTAAATACATAAATATAAAGTGGTTTTCTTCCCCTAGTACTCAGTGTGTCTCTTTCAGAAGTAAAGCATTAACTACTTTTAAAATATTGTAGCAGGATCATTTTCAATCTGGCATACCCCCAAACCAAGAGGGGCTAAGACCATATCTGGATGTCGTTGGCCATTGTCAGGTATGAAAATTCTGTCTCTTTAATGTGGTTTTTGGAAATGTTAAAGTGAAATTTCTCTTTATCTCATATAAGAAGAAAGTAGACAATTTATAGAAATTATGCAATATTGAATTATTTACTGTTACTACCACATTCTGATGATTTTTAACAATTTCTAGTTAGAATACCATTTGCAGATGAAATTTTTTGAAATAGCAAGATACGGTCTTTAGAGCTTTTTAAAAAAACTACTGATCAAATGTAGTTATGTCTGTCATCTACATTGTTCAACATTGAGTAATTTCCCCTACAAAATCTTTAAAGGAAATTGACTGTTTGAATGAAACTTAGTATATGCTTAAATGCAGATCAAGATATCTCCACTGAAGCTGGGCGTGGTGGCGCACGCCTTTAATCCCAGCACTTGGGAGGCTGAGGTAGGCGGAGCGTTGTGGGTTCGAGGCCTGCTTGGGCTACAACTCGAGCAGAAGGCCGGCCTGAGCTACATAGTGCGACCCTGCCTCAAAAAAACCTGGGCCGGGAGTTTGGCTCAGTGCCTTAAGCGCCTGCCCTGGCAGGCGCGAGGTTGTGAGTTCAATCCCTGGTGCCGCAAAAAAAAAAAAAAAAAAAAAAAAGATATCTCCACTGAAACAAAATTGCAGCCCATCAGTATTTTGTGGAGCCTGGCATGGTGGCATACACCTGTAATCCCAGCACTTGGGAGGCTGAGGCAGGAGGACCATCTTGAGTTTGAGGCCAGCCTGGGCTACATAATAAGTCCAGGCCAGCCTGAACTATATAGTGAGATCTTGTCTCTAAAAAATTGTAGAATTTTGTAACAATAAGCATGTTAGTAGAGATTGATAGAAGTATATAATTATCAAGGGTTTTGTGATCTACATACCCCCAGACGTAATGTATAAAAATGTATTTCTTAACCTCTATATTTTCTTGACTAGAATGAGCTGGCATACTTTGAAGAGTGGAAGTAGCCCCTCAATAAGTGCTCATTTGAATAAATGGATGAATGAGGAAGTGTTTCTGACCTTTTATTTTTCTTTTGCTTGAAATTTCTGTGTATTTCAATAATCCTCAGATTTTTATTAGATTTTACCTTGATGGACATGTGAGAGTTGTGTACTCAATGGTTGTGTAAGTTTGTTGACTGCATGATTATAAAATACGTTGAAACCAAAAGTCACATGTGTTATATTTGGCTCCATGTTCTTTCCAGAGCAGAAAATTCACTGTTAGTTCCTAAGTCATTACATGGAAGGGCACTCTTCGACCTTTTAGCAGATTTGAACATTTCTTTCCTGAAATAGCACCTTCCTTGATGTGAAATGATCGCATCATAAATGGGATGGTGGAGACGGGCTGTGATGCATTTGCTTCCTCCTTCCAATGTCCCTGTGAGTTGGAGTAGGAGAGTGGCAGGTCCTTGTGTCAGTCAGGTGGGCTCTGTGTCGCCCACACCTAGGCCTCAGGTAGGAAAGAAGTTGTTTCTGGAGCCTTGAGAACTTTCCTTGTGCTTTGCAGTTAAAATTTAGCTCAGTGGCATTCTCACATGTTACCTTTCTTTTGAAATAGGAACTAATAATGTCTTTTACTATAATAGATTATATATGATGCTGTTCAACAACTGGATAGGAAATTCGATATTATTGACAGAAAGGTGTCAAAAATTGAACGTTCGCGAATGAAATTATCTTGGTTCTATCGTGTAAGTAGTATTAAAATATTCTCATAACTATGATTGGTCTCTGTTTTTTAAAGATGCCAGTCAGCTGGAACTGATATAGAACTAGTAACTGTGACATTAGCAAGGGCAGTCTACTCTTACTGTAGGAGCAGACAGGAAACTGAAACTGTTGGAAGAATACTGAAGTTTAGGTTTGGTAAATGTATGACAAATAAGTATTTTTATGTTTATACCTAAAATAAATAAAACACAATTAAGATGTAGGGCTGAAGGGGAATAAACATTAATCTTAAAATCGAAAGAGGATTTATTTTAATAATGTAGAGCAATGTTGCATAGAAAATAAATAGTAATGTACTTACTCATTTCCTTTTTTATTCATTTGTTTGGTTTGTGTCATTCAGAAGCCACAGGGACAGTCAAGAAGAAATCGTAATTCCCCAGCTTCTAATAAAACTAAATCCGAGGAAATGGAGATGTCTGGGCATTGCAGTTCATTTTCCCACTCTGAAAGTTACAGCCCAACTTCACCAGTTCGCAGACCAGTAAATAATGAAGCAAACAACATGCTGTCATCTTTTCATTATGAAGAATTACCAGAAGGCGAGTTGGAACCCGTGCAGGATCAAGGGCCATATGTTGGTTCGCCAACTCCTTCCGTATACAGTGTCCAACACCGTGCACCTATGAGAAATGATGATATACCTGGTCCTCGGCTGCTCTGCCCTGCCAGCCCCAGATATCCTGGTAACAGCACCTTTTCTGTTGAAATTTCCTCAGTAGCACCTGTAGCCCCTCTGACCCAGAGAGATCCCAACCTGACACTTAGCTTCAACCTGGGTAGCCTGGACAGGGTGCCTACTGGATCGTCTTTCCGAAACCCATCTGGTTTTGGGGAGCTTGAAATGACACGTATTACAGATAGCACTATTTAACTTGTATTCATCAACATCTTTCTTACAAACTAGTGCAAATTGTTTCCTATTTTGAGGGCTCTTTTTAGGTAATGTTTTTAATAATGATTGACATTTATTAATTGTACATTATGTGCAAGGCACTGTGCTAATTAATTAACATGGCTCTTCCCCACTGATATCCATAATGTCCCATGGTGTGTTTTCAGTCCTCTATTTTTCTTCACCCTTTTCTCTGGATAAATAATTCTAAACACTTCTAAAATCACCACATACCAGATGATAGGAAAGAAATGCTATGTCTTTGACTAATTCATACAAAAAAAGATCCTTTGTATCAACGTTACTAGGTTCTAGGGAATGACAAAACCCCCGTCTATTAATCTTCACTAACTTTAGCAGGCCCAGCTCTCTCTTTGAGTAAATGAATACTTTTCAGGACACAAAGAAATGTCAGCACAACTTAGTCAACAGCATAGCTGTTGAGGTCAAATTATTTCATATCTCAGTGTTTCCTTATTAAAAATATAAAACTTCAATCAGAACATCTACTGCCCTGCAATTAAACATGAGAGAGAAATTTTTTAAAATGTTAAAGTTACTTTTTAAAATGTTAGAGTTAGTTCAGCAGAAAATAATCTTATTTTCTTCTCAATTCGGAATAATGTTTAAGTCATGAAAGATGGAAATATAAAGAGTAAAAGTGATGCCAAATTGAATACATAAACTTGCAGTAGTTTTTAAGAAAGATGTTGATGAATACAAGTTAAATAGTGCTATTTGTGCTGGGCATGGTGGTGCACGCCTGTAATCCCAGCACTCGGATGGCAGAGGCAGTAGGATCACTGTGAGTTCAAGGCCAGCCTGGGCTACAAAGTGAGTTCAAGTCCAGCCTGAACTGCATGGTGAAACCCTGTTTCAAAAAGACAAAAAAAAATGTGCTATTTGTAATACCTGTCATTTCAAACTCACCATTTTGACTACATGGGAGAGATTAGGAAAAAGAACCAGTTTGGTTCTCCACGTTAATGGGGTTATTGAAATTTGTTTATTAAAGTGAACAAATTTGGGACCTAGCATCCTAGCATTCACAAGGTACTGAATTCCATGCCCAGAACACAGCAACCACAAAACAAAACAAAACAAAACAAAAGGGACAAATGTAAGAAATCATGAAACAGTAAATTTTGGGATTTTCCATTGTATTTAGCTAGCAAAATAAACCTAATTTATTTTGGGAAAGGGAGAGAAAAAGACTTAGAGAAATTCATTGAAACAAAGTTGAGAGTAATCGGTTAGGTTAGATCAACCTAATTTAACCTAAATAACAGCAAATCTTTTGCTGTATTTTCCTGAAGACAAAAAGGCCTTAGATAGTGAAGTCTTTTTGTGTGTGTGTGATCTTTGAAGCTTTAAGGAAACTTCTGAAGCTGCTTCTGCAGTTTGAGGAGGTCAGATGGGATGCTCGTGTGCTGCTATCCTCAGATCATCTTTATGTAGGTTTTGTTTAGATTTCACAGTTGAAATCTTGTGTCTTTGCTTGGATACTTAAGAGAAGGTTCTAGGACTGAAACTATTACTTCCTACCTAACATCTCTTCTTTCAAGATAATGATCAGGTCCAATATGATTTGTCTTTTTTTTTCCTCTCCCCCCTCAAGCTACAAGTTCTCCAGTTCAAACTAATGTTCCTGTTCCGAGACCAACCTTGTCTGAGGACCCTTGTAACTGGTCTGTGGAAGATGTGATCCTGTTTCTGAGCCATACAGATCCTAAGATATCAGGCCCCATCTCCCGCCTCCTGAGGAAACATGTAATGTATTTTTTTTATCCGGTTTTCCTGTTGCAATAATCCTTTTCAATGACCTCTGTGCAGGACTTTCTGTTAGGTACTAAGTTGCATGGATGGTGGGCAAACCCTGCTAACTAATTTTTCCATTTGTGAGAAAGGTTATTTTGTCCAGTGTTAGATCCTTAAATGATAAGTTAATGATCAGTTCTTTAAATGGGTGTCCATGTGCTTAGTATACTAAATATCCTTTTTGGTCATAGTTTTATACTATTTTATTCAACATCCTGTGTTTAAAATTGCATAGATTGACAGTTCATTTTTAAATATTAAATTTCTTTTTTCTTAAAATTTGAAGTGTATTTATAAAATATCAAATGCTTCACTCTTCAGATTTTGTTGTTAATAGTTTTTATAAAGTAGATGCATATTCAGAGACTACAGATTGGGAATAAGCTGCTTTCTAGTTGTTTTACATGTTCTTATGTGTAAAGAAATAGGCACTGTGATCAAATGTGAACGTATTATTAATAATTACAACTGTCTTCTTTCTGTAGGAAATTGATGGGAAAGCCCTGCTTCTACTCAATAGTGAGATGGTCATGAAGTATATGGGTTTGAAGCTGGGGCCATCCCTGAAGTTATGCTACTACATTGACAAGCTTAAAGAAGAAAAATCCTAAGCGTTTTCAGAAATTTAAATATTAACCAATTCATTTTCTTGTTCTTAGTTTTTGTTTTGTAGAAGGTTCCTCTTAAAATGTCATATCCAGAATTGTAAAACTACGTTATAGTTAAGCCTGCTTCTTTAAAAGCCATTTAATATGTTATTATTAATATATTCAAATTCCAAGTTCATCTCATGTCTTTTTGTTATTTTCATTGTATAGTTTACATATATATTTTATGCAAAAAATATATTTCATACAGCAAAACAAAACAAAACCACTTTGATTTGGGAGAGGAAATACCAGGAATTAACAACTTTTATAATTTAATTCATGAGAATTTTACCTCAGAAGAGAATTTAAAGTTTGTTTAGAAAAATCCTATTATTTTAAAGTTTCCATATTTTAGCTCAGCTGGACATTCAAATAAGAATTCATTGTTTATATCTTTCTCTTAGGATACAGATATCCCGGTTTTTAAAAGATACGTTTTTATTGTATGTTTATTTCTCATATGGATACTGTTTTGTATTTATGTTTTATTCTAAAACAAGTATACACACAAGTAAATATTTTTTTATTTTAAAATGGCACCTTGGGCTGTTACAGAAGTAATGAGGAACCTTTTATTACTGAGATGTTTTTATTTTCTAAAAAAATATATATGCATCTTTGCCAACACTGGTACCTCTCAACTTACTCTTCAGGGAATCAGAAACAATCTTGAGTGGTTTCCTTACAGGGAAGCTCTCTGTCCTGTGTGGTGTGTCTAATTAATTTGCCTAGTTCTGAGCCATTTATCCTTCTAAACTGAAAGATACATTAGTTCTAACTTACTGCTTTGAGCTGTATTTCATAATTTAAAATTTTAAGAGAAATATATTATTTTGTTATTATTTATTATTACATTGTTTAACTTTTGGAAAAATGTAAGCTATGAAAACTGTTGCTAATAATATCAGCCATTTGTTATAAATGACAATAAAATGTTCACCAGATGCAAGAAAACCAAATGTTCTTTATATACAAATGTAACTATTCACTGGATACATGTAATTTAAAGGATGACTTAATTTATGTTATCCATTATGTAAGATGAGATGCTAGCCTAAACTTGGTCTTCTTTCAAATTGTTTGTATGAAGATGCTGTACTATTTCTCAGATGTTTGAAAAATGCTGTTTCACTCTTTTCAATTTTTGAAATACAATAAAAATTAAAAAACGTCAACAGATTTTATTTCATATGATTTCATCATATTAATTAATAAGTGAACTAGTTAAACTTAAAAAAGAGCCAATCTAGTAAATGTTGCGGCTTTATATTTCCAGTTCTCGAGTTTTAAAACATGCTCTGATTCTATTGGTAAATAGATACATAGGCACAAAGGGCAATATCCTTAAAGGATACCCTAGGGGGCTGACAAGCTAATTAAAGAAATTGAGTAAGTGAGGTTTATTTGTGCTCAAAACCTTTGTTGCTGACAATATTCTGGATTATGTGAATGTGGCAGAAAATGCCAGTGCTTCCCGCCACCTCACATCATTCCGTCTAGGTTGCTACGTCTGCCTCACAACTCCAGCTGCTCTTCTACCATTGGGGTGAGAAGCCTCCCTGTTATGCCTTTTGTCCCCACTGCTTTCAGATGACCCACCTTCCATAGGGGGACCCCTTGGAAAATCCAGGTGACATTCAACTAGTCTTATTATCCAGCTTCCACACTCACCCACCAAGGACCCCAGACACTGTCACTGGTGCTGTTTCCCAGCAGGGTGTCGTGTGGCAGTGTTATTGGAGACAGAGAGCCCTGACTGAGGCTCCAGGGATGTTGTTGAACGGGCTGGGATGGGGCTGTCAAGTGGCATGAGACTTGGCACCCCTTTCCTTTCCTGTTCAGTTTGTCAAATTTTAATTCAGAGACTGTCACATATTTCCCATTCTGTGAATTTTTCAGACTTAAAAATGATCCTTCCGGGCCAGGGGTTTAGCTCAGCGGCTCAAGCGCCTACTTGGCAAGGTGGAGGTCTTGAATTCGATCTCTGGCACAAAAAAAAAAAAAAAAAAAAAAGCCTGATGTGGCGGCGCACTTCTGTAATCCCAGCACTCAGAGGCTGAGGCCGGAGGATCACTGCAAGTTGAAGACCAGCCTGGGCTACAAAGTGAGCTCAAGGCCTGTCTCAAAAAGAAAAAAAAAAAAAAAAAAATCCTTCCTCTAGCTTTGCCTTTCATTCCATCCTTTGACCTTCCTTGATCCTGTCCAGCAGAATTCTGCAGCTTGAGCTCTTAGACATTATGTCCAGGCACAGTCAGCATTTGCTTTGGATTTTTGGCTGTGTGACTTCTCATCATCTGAATGTCTGGTAATAGTTTATATTTGAAAGTGGGATTTCCCAAACTTTTAAAGTCAGGCCTCCCTCTGTAAGCATAAGAATGTCATGCTTCTGTAATTTAAATTCCAACTATTAACAATGTAATTGGGGGGAATAAAAACACTGCTTTTTCACAGCTATGGACCCTTCCATAGCTTCTATTGTATTTGAAACTGGCTGAGTAAATGAAGTAGGTCTAAAATTTCTGGGGATTTTTCTACAGCTTGACACTAGGAGGTGCTTACCAAGTCTCCCTGGACTGATCTAGCAAATGAGGGGGGTTGCGGTGCATACAGGACATACAGAGAAGGGCCCTTTCCACTTCACTATTTTTCAAAATTTCAGTACTGATTATAAGCATTTAGAAACCTTCCTAGAGATTTCTTAATATTAACAGTTAACTATTTAGCACCAAGAAACACCTTTTCTTCCTGATGTGGTTACAAAAGGAAACAAGGTAGAAGTAATAGATGCAAAACAATAAGGTGTAAAACACACTACTTCTTCAGTAAATACTAATGGGAATTCTACTGGAAACATCACAAAGAATTGGAGAAGCAGATACTAGGATAAATTGCAGTGTGGCAGTTCTGCCATCCTGCAGAATGAAAATACAGATGTTTCAAAACCTGTCAGTTTCTGGTGTAATCTTAGGGTGCTTTTCTGGAAGGAGCAATTTGTATTCTCTCCAGAGGTGCCTCTTCACCCCTCGCACTTGACAAATTCTTCCGAGTACAGCACCTGCTTGTTTCAAAGTTAACGCCACTCTCTCAAATTGGGTATTCCAGCTATTATCCCGCTAGATATATTTGCTTTTCAGACAAGAACATTTATTTCCTTTTTTTAAAATTATTTTTTCCCCATAAGGCCCCTCATGATCCACATTTGCCAGTGTATTGTTTCCTCTGTTCACAAGTCTCTCCCTTCCAGAGGAGTCTGCTAAAATCAGCATTACCCTAAATGATATTGCTACCGGCTGAATTTCCATACATCATAAAATGCAGGTTTTCACCTAGGTAGCTTACTTGCTTTGTAAGCTGATGGCCCTAGCATTAATTGTCCTAATTGGCCCTTGATGAATTTTTAGTTCTTTGCATCACTCTTACATGATAAACTAAACTGGATTTGGGAATTGGAAATTATATCCTTATCTACCCTCTCCCAGTTTCCCTCTTGTTAAAGTTCTGTAAATAAGGCACCTGCCAGGTAAGATATTCTTGGAGGAAACATGATGGTTTAAGATATGCTAGGCTGCCACTTGTGATAGACCCAAAGTGTAATGTGCCTCAAATAACACTAGCAACTTATTTCCTGCTCATTAGCTAGAAGGAATTCTGTCATCTTCATATTATATGACCAAGAAGTAGATGTCTGTGGTCATAAGTCACTGGGATTTAGGACCTTAGTGCCACAGCTCACAGATACAGTGAAATATAACTGATAACGCTTCTTGACATCATCTGTTTGTGTATTGGATATCTTCTCCAACAAGAATAAACTCTTTCTGAGGGCAGAGAGTTTCATTTGCTTCATTCCTACTGTCCCCACTGTCCAGATTGGCACCTAGCATCTAGAATGGCTCAATTATTTGTTGAATGTGTCATAATCCTGGGAATCAGATTTAGGTTGACTTTTTAGTATCAAATGCATATTGAGCCTTTCCACAACTATGACAACTAGTGACATAAATTGCTATTTGGCCTTTAGGTTATTTTCTGGTTGGTTTTACTTCTTGTTTTACATAAACACTTCCAGGCACTAAAGCTACAGGGAGAATGAGTGAGTTACTGGAGAGGAGAATGACTTCGAAGGAAATTAAAAACTGTAATTTCTAGTCATTTGGTTTAATAAGATGTCTTGCTAGCAGCCACCGAATGTCACTCTTGCCTTCTCACTACATTTTCTCTGTAAGAAAATGAAAATGATGAAAACACACGATACCCCTAAAACTAAGACAGGCTAGTCTGGGAAATAATTTTCACTAGCTCAAAGGTCATCAATGCTAGATTCAAAAAATGCCTACGCCATCAATTCTAATATGTCTTTCCTTTCTGTAATGGTTGGGCACACCTAGTTTCTAAATGTTTTACAACCTACAGCATCTTCACATGCCGTGAAATAAATACAGTCATCAGCAACTTGGCCATGCTTCAACTCACAGTTTCCCTTTAGGTTATGTAAGCCCTTAAAATGTCCAGTAGGCCCTAGCCAAGGAGGTAAACTGGTGCAGTTCTTGGTGGTAGAACATGGGGACTGTGCATCTAGACCTTGCAGCCAAAACAGTGGAAGCCAAAGCAAGAAGTACCCTCAAGGGAGCAAAGGTTGTGCTGTATAATTTTTTAAAACTCTGAGAACTAGGAAGTGAGGTAGGAGAAAACACCACCATACAGATACTAAATAATGAGCAATTTAGCATATAAGAGTAAGCAAGATAAAATACCTGATGTTGGGAAGCTTACAGTCTGGGAAGTCAGTATTAAAAGTACAAATACCCAGGTAATTTATAAAAATGTGGCAAGGGTGAAATAGCCATGAGAGATACACCAGGTGGCCTTTACCTTTCCCTGGTGGTGGAGGACATCAGGAACAGCTGTCTGAGTGTTTCCACCCAAATCTGAAGGATGACCAGGCAGGGGTGATAGGAAGTGTACACTGAAGGCCAAGGCCACTGAGCAAGAGTGACCTTCCATCTACACACACCTGTACCTCCTGTTCCCTTTTTTAGGATATCATAAATAAATCTGCTGATCATTTTGTGATCATTTTATCTTTTCCCTCACACGGATAACCAATTTTTCCTACACCATTTAATAGGTAATCTTTCCCAGATGGTAAAATTGTCACCTTAACACACATTAACTACTCATGAAATGTTTTTGTGATGAAATACATTTGTTATTTGTGTAGAATAAGATTATTCCTAAACTCAGCGTCTTAAAACAAGAAATGCTTGTGATTGCACAGTTTCTGATGATTAGAAATCCTGGAGAGGCTTAGCCATTTGTTGCTGACTCAGAGTCTTTACAGGAGACCACATTAGATACCAGCTTGAGCTGTAGCCATGTGAAGACTTGAGTAGGTCTGAATGGTGCACTCACGTGAGGGGTGACCAGCTCATCTCAGTTTGGCTGAGGCTTCACTGGCTTTAGCTCTGAAAGTCTAGTGTCCTAGCTGACCCCTAAATCCTAGGATGGTTGGTCACCCTACTCACATGCATGGGGACTGGAATGCTCAGTATTCCACTGGCTGTTGTTCTCACTGGGTTCCTCACAGCATGGTAGCTCATTCTCTCTGATAAAGACAGTTCAAAATGGGGGCGGAATGGAGTCAGAAATGACTCAAGAGAGATATGGAGCCTTCCACAGATTTTTCACACAGTTGAGCACATACTAAACTACAAACAACAAAGGGCATGTGACTTACACAAACAGAATTTGTCTTTGGTAACCTAGTGTGCGAAGCAATACATGATCACTTCTGTTGTATTCTACTGGTCACACAGATCAGCCCTGATACACTGTGGGACAGAATTACCCAAGAGTGGGAATACCATGAGGCGGGAACAATCGGGAGTTATCTTGGAGGCTGATGCCACTCATGAAAAATGGTGAACTTTACTACTCATTAAAGAAACTCAAAAGTAAAATATGATGCATATGATCCTTTGCCTTTTACAAATTTAGCAAAGGTCAAAAACAATATTAATCACTCATGTGAATGGGACATATATTTGGTGTAACACATCCAAAAGGCAATTTGGCATTATATATTAAAAACTCGAAAAATTTCCAATTGATTTAGCAATTTCGCTATTGCGAATTTATCCTGAGGAAGTAAACAACTGGTCAAACAGGTGTATTCATCACAATTTTGTTAGTAATAGCAAAGAGTTAATAAGCGAGTCCACAGTAGGGGAACTGCTTAAATTACATCCATTTAATAGGGTACATTGCAGGCATTAAGAATTATATAGGAGAAAGTTATTCATTTACATGGAAAGATATCCATAGCATATGGTGATCAAAGCAGGTCACAGATTTGGGTGTGTAGCGCTACTTCTCTAGAAATTCTACCATAGATTTATACGCAAATGCATTTGCATATCTAGAATACACTTTGGAAGACATACTTAACCTATCTATAGGGTGTAACTTGGAGTGGGTGACATTCTGGACGTTTCACTTTGCTTTGCTTATCTTTACTTTCTGATTTCTCTGCAGTGTATTGCTTCTATAATAATTGTTTAATTACAAGAACACAGGCCATATCATGTGTAAATTACTGTGGAAGATAAAGAGGAAATAAAACACGGCAATTTAACAGGCAGTGGAAACAGCAAAAGCATAAGGGAAAAGGTGTAACATGTCAGAAAACTCATTTAATTTAATGATGTTATATACATGAGTAGATTAAATGCCGATATCAAAATGACTCAAAGGTTGATTTTCTTTTAAAAAAATTACATGCTTTTGCCTACTTTCTCATTTGCTTTAAATATTAAAATGAATGGCTCAACAAAAATTGGTCAGCAAGCAAACAAAGTGGGCTACAGTAATAATATTGATCCAATGGGCAAAAAGCAGTGAGTGCATTGGGACTTACTACCTGATAAAAGGTTCAAGTACAGATTATGAACTTATATGTGACCAATAACAGAATCAAAAAGTGGAAATCAAAGCCATCTAGATAACTTAATAGAAACGCAGTATTGCAACCATTGTCAAGTTTCTATCATCCTGCTTTGGAAACCTGCAATGTTACTGTTGTGCATTTACTCTAGTCGTTTGTTTGTCTCTTTTGCTTGTTGTCTTTGTTATATATGTCTTTTTTTTTCCTTCTTCGCTTAAATAAAAAAAAAAGAAAAGAAACACAAGAGCAATGAAAGACTTTAATCTTTCAGTCTTTGACACAAGGAAGCAAAATTAAGTGCTGGATATTGATATAATTGAGAAGTTATTGTAATGGACCTTAGATTAAAAATGAATAGACTTTTCAGGAAAACATCGAACTTTTACAAAACTGAGTACTTATTGTGCTTCAAAGAGCACTCTGAATTATAGAAAACACAGGCAGTGCAAGCTACAGTCTGGGGCACACAGAAAGAGACCGTTCTGGGGTACTAACAACAAATCAACAATCACCACCACTACTTTTGTAGCTGCAGTTTCTTTACTGAGCTTTCTCCTTGAGCTCCAGGCCTGTGCGTCCAGTTCTCGACTGATGCCTCTGCCTCTGCACCCACATGTATCTCATACGCCGTGACTGCATGTTTTCTAGTCCTTCCCTCTCTAGTCCCTGCTTTGTCAATTAACAGCACTCTCACCTACTCACATATCCAATCTCCTGAAACAATGACTGCCAGTGTCAGCTCTCCGTTGGCCACTGGCCCACATCCTTGAGGTCACCAGATCTCAAACATTCCACCTTTCATGGGCCCCTGTGGTCTTGTGTCTCTCTAGTTTGTTCCTGGAGCTTGAAGCCAGATAGAAACTTCTGAAATAGTAAGTCCCTTCCCTGTGAGCACTTTGGGGGTTGTTACTCAATCTCAGTAGGAGGAAGATGATACTTTAGCCTTCATCTTTACACTTTCATTACTCAACTTTTCAGAACCTGAGAACAGAGGAAAGAGGTGTGATATTCATTGGAGTCTCAGTAGGCAGCATAAAGTAGATATCTAATTCTCTCTCTCTCTCTCTCTCTCTCTCTCTCTCTCTCACACACACACACACACACACACACACACACACACACGCAGAGTCAGTTGTCAGGTTCGTCAGGTTCCCAGACACAGTAGATTCTGTCCATCGTTTTTGGCCTCATCACTTGCTACATCCTTTCATAGACCCTACCTATCTGCGTTCATATCTTCTCCAAGACATTATGCAGCATGAATCTAAATTTTTATGCCACCCAAATACATATTTATAACAGTGGCCCTTTAAGCACTAACATCAGTCTTTTCTACCTGCCTAACCTTACTTCCTGCTATGTGCTGACCCATACACTCTGTGCCAGTCAATTTATCTTCACACTGTTTACCTTCCTCTTACCTCAGACCTCATCTTTCTTTTTCTTTTTCTTTCTTTCTTTCTTTCTTTCTTTCTTTCTTTCTTTCTTTCTTTCCCTTTTTTGTGTCACTAGGGATCAAACCTAGGAGCACTCCACCAAGCTATATCCCCACCCCTTTCTATTTTTGAGACAGAGTCTCACCAAGTTTCCCAGGCTAGCCTTGAATTTGTGTCCCTCTTGCCTCAGTCTTTCAAGTAGTTGGGATTACAGGTGTGCATCAATCACACACAGCTTCCTCAAAGCATTCAAGTACTCAAAGCAGCTCTTTTTTCCTGACTAGTAAAGATTTCCCAGTGATCTCAGCTCCCTGGTATCTGTACCCTTGTGTAATTTTGTCCTGTTGAGCATGAGCTGAATTTACTATCTTCCCTTAATGGCAGAAATGATGAAATGTCAATCCTAGGATTCAATTTCAAAGGCTTAAGTCTATTTTAGGCATTCTGTCAATTTCTTGCTCTGGGGGAAGAGCTGCCATGTTACAGGGCAGCCCTAGAAGGGTCAAATGTGCAAGACTGTTGGTCAGCCCATGACTTTGGGAGTGAGCATATGAGATCACAGCCAGCTTGACTGCAGTGTCATGAGAGATCCTGAGTCAGAATCACCCAGTGAAGTGGGGGTTAGATTCTTGACCTGGGGAAATTGTGAGATAATAAATATTTATTGTTACATATTTATTCTTGTTCATTGTTAAAGAATGGCTTCCTGATTCTTCTGCTTTATTTTTAAAGGCAAAATAGTGTTCGATTATTTCTGTTTTTCCCAAACATCACTGCCAATCCATTTTTCCTAATCCTTCTCTTCACTAGTAATAACTACAGAATCTGGTAGAAATCTGTCTATTGCCCATGGAGGATAGGAAATTCTTGATAACTGGACTCTGTTTAAAATCTTCATCTCTCAAATCTGAACTGTAGAAATCTTTGCCTAAAGTCTCAGTGAGATTTTGAAGGAATAAATGTATGTCCTTGAAAAGAAAAATATGTGAATTTCTTTTTGGAGTATCAAATATTTGATGTATGCAACCTGCTCTGGTAGTTATTTTTAGATCTTCCCTGTTATGGAGTGCGTAGGTCTTGTTTTCACTTGTCTTTCAGTGTTTGTATATGACGGAATGAGGTCAATTCTAAGGAAGACTAAAGAGCTGCTACATATGCTTCAGGGGACAGTTATGTGTGTACATGTAGATTTATTTTTTCCTTTTCCTTTTTTCCCTTTTATTCTTTAAAAATATTTCTTGCTGCTTGCTTCCTCTACCCATGAGTGCATATCTCATTTTAGATGGGAAGTTCAGTTATGATGTATCATCAATAGATGAGCGTTAGAAATATTCATTGGGTGAGGATTGCTGGTTTTTAATGTTATATCTTGCTTTATTCATGTATCAGTATTTCAGAAGTTGGCATGGATGCTTGCAAAATCAATAGCAATGCTTCTTTTAGGAAAAGAGCAGATACACCAGAAATGACTCTGGTCAGAAAAGAATTTCCTGATGCAAGTATCTTTTCCTGAGATACTTGAAGGCATTAGTGACATTTGAGCCTCCCTTTCTTAGGACACTGTCAAGTGGCACTGTCCAACGTGGGAAATGGTAGCAATTGACACTGAGTTCCACTCTAGAAATTGCCAAATGTTTGTATCACCTGTTAAAATGATACATTCATGATGAAAGGGCAAAGGACTTTGAGCCTTACTATGTAATGATGCAACTATCTGATCAACAGATAGTTTTGGTCAATGTACTTATATTGGTCATAGTATGTTATGTTACGCTGCAGTAACATACCCTGAAATTTCAGAGGCTTTGCTCATTTTTTCAGGAAAAATCCTGTTCTCTATAGTTACTGCTTCTTTTGTGTGACTCTGATATCCTAACACATGGTTTCTAAAATTGTCATATCAAGGGAAGAGGCGTTGAAAGGCATCTCAGGATCTTTTGGTTTCCTCAGTCCTGGGGTGACACATGGGACTCCTACTCAGAGCCCACTAGTAGAACTACTCTCCTGATCCCATTTAAATGAAAGAGAGCTGGAAGAGTGGTTTCCCCAAGAAGATGAAAAGGAAATATTTATGATATATGAGTATTGTTGGTGTCACAAGACTTGGAAACCTTTTCAGACTAAAATGATTGCAGGCATGCATTTAAGCTGGTTCAGATTGGTGACTTGAAGGGAAGCTGGTTAGGTGTGCTGCATCGGTCTGCATAGGTGGCTGGAGAGGGCTGTGTCTGACTAGAACCCACCTGCTGCTCCTACACAGGATCGTAATCCTAGTGTTCTTGTCAAGTAAGACTTTTAGATTTATGTCACGGATCTTCCAACTTTTCAAAAGAAATTTTAATGTGAAACCTCTCAATTTTAAAATAGGTGTTTAAATATGTGAGAATACATGCCAAAAAAAATGTGCTTGCAAGACTACTGTGATCTATGTGCTGCCTATCTAAGATGCTAGGCAAAACGTAGGAACTTGAGGTTTTGAATAGCCCTTTATCTGTGAAGTACAGCCAACTCCAAATTTGCCACCTCTGTGAGCTGAGTGCTTTGTGAGCATTCTCTGCATACATGTTGGTTCAGGTTCAGCTCTTTAATCCTCACTTTATACTATGCACTGCTGACTACTGGAGCACTGGGAGCCACACTTAAAAGTTCAACACAGATTTCCTGTATTCCAGATCATTGCCAGGCTGTGCAATCTAGACGCTTTTAGGAAGCTACAAGTTGTCGTGATTGATTGGAATGTGGGATGAGTATTAGGAAATCATTATGAACTTAGGTTAACAAGGTCTGGAACAGGCAGGATTTTAGGTCAGCTTTGGATGGGATCCCAAGCACTGTGGGAATTGGTAAAGGTGTATAAGGGGGTGGGGGGAAGTCATACAGTCAGAGCTGCATGCTGGACAGATCCAGCAGCAAATGAAGATGGGAGTGGAAACTCCTAACAAACAGGAACTGATCATCCATTGGGTGCAGTACCTGAGAGGCACTTCCCATCTGAGTACATCTGATATTCTCCTTGGGGTTACCACCAGCGATCTTGTCCTGGCTTTTTCTTTTCTGGGCTGTTCTCAGAAGAATGGGTGTCCTCTGGGGGCAGTCCAGGTTGTCAAGGGTTGATTCTGGTGAGCAAGCGGTGAAACTCAGCTGCCTTTCTCCTTAACAGGAGAGAAGAAATGAAATATTTCCTGTGGTTGACAACCTTACCTCTTGCAGTGGCCTTAGTGGAACTTTTGAGTAGAACTTTTTAATGACTACCTTTTTCATTTGCTTTCTCAGAATTGAAATGTCAAAGTAAAGGAGCCAGAAAGACAACCAGAAGCCTGGACTGTTTGTGATCAGGGATGCAGGCTCCCCGTTGAACAGCCTCAGGAGAAGAGAAGTTCTGGGTTGGGCAGGACAGAGTACCCTGACGCCTGCGTTCTTGGGGTCACTCACCCAAACAGGTCCCCAAGGAGGATATATGTAGCAGTCCAGAAGCAGAGGGGAATTTGCTTTACCTTCAGAAATAAGGCAAGTGAGAAGCAGGAGCAGGTCCTGGAATTGTACACCTGGAAGCAATCAGCATGACCTGAGAGTATGGGGGGATGTGACAGCTAAATTTGTTTCTCGCTATGAAGCCTCTAGGAGTTGAACAGTTGCTATCTCCTCCTGATCCCCAAGCTACCCACTCTCTGGAGCTCCCCCCAGGAGTCTCAGTCCTGGACTCAGCCTGGTGGCCAGACCGTAGGTCTCAGGCAGTGTGCTCCACCCAAGGCTGCCCTCTGCTAGGTAAAACAAAAATGGGGAGGAGGTAGCCTTTCACTCTGCTCTGCTCTCAGATTCTCTCCTGTTCTCACAACCCATCACAGCCTCTCTCTTTCTCCCTCTCTCTGTCTCTGTCTGTCTATCTGTCTGTCTGTCTGTCTGTCTCTCTCTCTCTCTCTCTCTCTCACACACACACACAGTCTTGCTTACTTTTTACTTGTTGCTGATACAAAACACCTGACACCCAAAATTAGGGAAGGAAAGGTTTATTTAGCTTACAGTATTTTGGAGGTTTCAGTCCATAATCAGCTGGCTCCAAGGCAGGGTGGCATGGCACAGGGGCAACACTTCAAGGCAGCAGCCAGAGCAAAAAGCAACCAGAGTAAAAGGGGGCAAGAGCAAGCCTTTTCTCCTCCCTTATATAGTACACAGGACACCCCTCCTCCCCAGGTGGGTGTAGCATTCACAAATCTCCTTGCCTTCCTTTGCACAGGATGAGGATGTTTACAAAGTAAGACCCCTGGCTCCCTGCTGAGTCTCTCAGTTAAACTTCTAAACTTCTCAAGTTGACACAATGTATCAACCATAACACACACACACACACACACACACACACACACACTTCTAGCTAATGGAGTCCAGTTTCACAACCACTAGAACATAGCTGCATGCATGTCATGGCTGTCTTGGATTTTTCCCTGTTTTTATAAAGGAAACATAAGCTTGTGAAGCTTTCTCTGCCCTATTCTGTGCCCCACCCTACACTCCACGCTGAGAGGTCTTCATAAAGCCCTTAGAGCCAAAAAGCCCACTAGAGATACGGGGCAGGCAGGAAAGTGGCAAGAATACAGGGGCTTAGTCAAAGAGTGGGGTTCACACCTCAGCCTTAGCACGCTTAGTTTAGTCCAGGGTTCAAGCCGTAGAGTGTGACCCTCGGTGCCTTGTACGATCTATCCACTGGTAGCAGTATTTTTAATGGAGTAGGATAGAAGTGATGGGAATGTGGAGCACATCGTAAGGGTGAATGCTGCCCTGGGAAAATGTCACACCCTTTGTACGGGATGTGTGCACATCAGGTTGAGATGCTGTAATAGCATTTAAAAGTCACCTCATTTCCTCCTCTTGCTGGCACAAGGGTACCGCCTGCTTGTCTCAGCTATAGCTAAACCAGATGGATGATCTGAATGTGTCTGGTTGGTATGAGAACCTAATGGTGTGATCCTGGGACAGAGACCACATAGAGTAGAGATCAGTGGATCTCAGCCTGGCTGTCTGTGAGAGTCACCTGGGGGTTTTCAGCCTCAGGGCCCAGCCAACCCCAGGCCAGGTAGGTGGTAGGCTCTGGGCTGAGGCCTGGGCCTCAGGAGTCTCTATGGCTCCCCTGGCAACTCCATGAGCAGTCAGGGTGGAGAAGCAGGCGTTTGGCAGAGTGACCACACCAGGCCAGTTGTAACTCAGGCACCCCGTGGCCTCTCCCACTCTAGGGCAGTGGCTGCCACTCTGGGTCTGTGCTCCCAGAGGCTGCCTTTCCTCCTCCAGCTCCCTCCTTTCCTCTGCTGGTTCCAAGACCCCGATAACCCCTTTCCCTGCCATTTCCTTGGACCCAGAAATGCTGAGGGTCCCGCTGCCACTCCACACACTGCAGTGTGTGCAGTCCCCAGCTTCAGTTTCAGCCCGGAAGGGAAGCTGCGAAGTCAGAAGCCAGCAAGCCTCTCTCCCAGGCTTTGCTGTAACATGATTTACCCTAAGGAAGGGTCAGAGGCTCCTTTCTGAAGGCTGGGGCTCTCCTGGATTTTCACCTGAACCCTTCACAGGGTTGACTTAAGATACAGAGTAGCTCTGGGGGGACCAGCCGGATGATTGTATCAGGGCCACAATGTCAGTGTTCCCTATCCTTGCTGCTGAATTCTGCCAGCAGATAGCGCTGTGTCCCAGCGCAGATGAAGGAGGCAGAGAGTGGTTTCTCCCCAGCAGGTGGGCAGAGAAGCAATGGCCGCTCTGACTTTTTGAAAATTCCTTTGCTGCAAAGGATCCTCTTCCTGTGGCAGAGAGGTCAGCAGCTCTTAAATAGGATGAGCGAGGGATTCCTTTTCTACACTCACCTCAGGAACTTTTTTCTGCAGTTATTTCAAATACAGGTGTGCCCAATTTATAGAGCAGGTGTATTCCTGTGAAGTTGCCCAGATGTTAGAGTGCACTTAAAATGCACCAAAGGAATCATCCTCACTTAAAAAAAGACACTTCTGCTGTCTCTTGTAAAGCAAGTTTTATTTAGATTTCTAATTCAAATAACTTCGAAACGTCAGATTTTTCTAAGAAGAGTTTGGTAAGAGAAGGCACAACTTTAGTCTACTTCTGCATTCACCAGGCTACTGAGTCTGCATAACCTGACAGGGCCACTCCAGAGCCACTCTTGGGTAGTGCCAAAATGATGTCGGGATTGGGTGGCCATCTCTGGATGGGGACCTATCCCAGGGAGGAGCTGGCAGCCTGAAAGTCTCACAGCAAGCAAGGAAGGGGATGTGACACCGATGCGGCCCCTGCTTGTGGGCCCAGGGCCCATGTTATCTCATAACTCCCAAGGAGCAATGCTGCTAAGCCATGGTTTTGTGTGTGAGGAATCTAAAGCAGGAACATTCAACTCTTTCATTCTATGACCAGTCTTGGCTCTGGGCTTCTTCCTCCCAGCCCATGACTCTTTTCTGCCTTTTCCAACTAGCCCATTTTCTTGCTGAAGGCCACGTGATCTATCCTTCTCTCAGACCAAAAGGAAGAAAAATAAAATGACATTGACATCAGTTCAACTCTTGCTCAGTAGTCTGAATTGTCTGGTTCAAAGAACCTGGCTAGAAATCCACTTTTGTAGAGCAAAGTGGGCTCTACCAATCTGCTAGCTGGAGTTCAAAGCTTCTTTTTTACAGTGAGAAATTTTGGAGGTCTTTGCCAGCCTCGCCCACTATCTATATAAACAAGGTAAGATATGAACAAATTTCTTGAGCATTGATTGTGTGCTCTTTTACTGAGCACTCTGTCCTGGGTGCTACAAATACACTAGCTGGTGTACTCGAAGTTATTTTATTACTTCCATTTTACAGATAGAGAAATGGAGGGAGAAACATGAAGTAACTTGCCCAAAGTCACACGGCTGGAAAGAAGCAGAAGTAGTAACTGAATCGAGATTTGTATCTGTAAAGCCAGCACTCCTAACTTCTACTCAGTGTTCCTCCTCGCCCCCTGGCTTAGGTGTAGTGACACAAATGATTTCCCAGAAACATCTTGTGGTTCCATATTTTCTATATTTCAAGACAGAGAGATGCCCGGGCATACAGGAGAATTTAAAGGTTTGGTCAGCCAGTTGAAAGATTTAGAATATTCTCATCTGATCATAACCCAGTAGGTT
This sequence comes from Dasyprocta punctata, assembly GCA_004363535.1. Classification (NCBI taxonomy): domain Eukaryota; kingdom Metazoa; phylum Chordata; class Mammalia; order Rodentia; family Dasyproctidae; genus Dasyprocta; species Dasyprocta punctata. The sequence goes on along the minus strand of RJWM01000493.1, from coordinate 140,683 downwards.
ACACAAGATGATGAATTGGGGTATAGAAAAAATATACTGAACCCATTTGTATTGGTTTCATTCCTTCAAAATTTTGACTTTTGTGCATATTTTATAAGGAATGTATTTGTTCAGTAGTCCATGCATGTAATTCATAAATAAATCCACAGACTCTGGAGAGGCAAATGCTCAAAACGTTTACGTTGTATGACAGTGATGAGATTTTGGCGATTGGTTACTTTATGTTTTATGTATATTTCTACGAGAGTGTAGAAACCCCTTTTGAAGAATCTGTCTTATTTTGAAAGCATAGTGAACCATAGAATTTAAAAGAATCAAGCACTGCATCTTTTTTTTTTCTGCAAAGTGAATTATAGATTCCAGATACTTCTGTTTTGTAAGTCTGGGTTTCCATGTGTTGCATTGGTTTAGCTATGAGGGGCATACTTGTACTTTCCCTCATGCTTTCAGTTCAGTCCAGATACATTTACTGAGGGCCCCCTAAATGCCAAACACCAAGCTAGACATGTAAGAAATAAGAAACGTTGGCCCTAGAGGGGTTTATGGTATGGTGGGGCAGACAGACTCATGTTTTCAATGCCTATGAAACGAATGAGATACCAGTGTGCACATGTTGTTATGGGAGGGAAGCTAGAGCTCTTGGCTTATGCTGAAACAGTCATGGGAAACTTTCTGGGGGAGTCCTTTTCAGCTAAATCTTAAAGGATTAGCAGAACTAAGGAAGTGAGAAGGGAGTATCAGGAGGAGGGGGCTCAAGGGTGTGCTGGCTGTTGCTAGCTTTCTATATTCCTGGAGCTTCCACATGGGGGACAAAAGAGTTCCAGTCACAAAACTGGGCTGGAGCCTGATCTCAGATGTCTTGCTGACACTGAAGGCAACAGGTATGGGTGATCACAGCAATCACATCATCTCACCTATTACCCAAAACAATTCCAGTGGCAGTATAGGGGAGAGATTCAAGGGGCTAGAAATGGAGGCATTGTTCCCAGCTGGTTCTGAGGCCATTTGAAAAATCTAAGCTAGAGTTGTTGTGGGCTAGATTAAGAGCAGTAAGTGTGGGGGAAGGAATGATGAATTTGAGGAAGACTGAGGAGCAAAGTCAGACAGACACAGACCTGCAAGGTAAAGGCATGGGAGAAGCCATGGAGAACAACTCCACATTTTCTACAGGGGGAACAAGAAAGAGGGCAGCAGTAGGAAATGTACATTGGATCTGAAGGAAGGGTAAGAAAGAAAGAGGCTATGTAGTTTTAGGGGTGCTAAGTTTGAGGTCCCCCCCCTGCCCCCCGTGAAGATGGCAGGTTGGAGGAGGGGAGAAGTCAGGCCTGGCCATAGAGGGGAATAAACACAACAAAGATGTTAGGAACAACTATGAAAATGCTTGGAGTCACCATAGGAGAGCATGTGGAATGAGAAGCACTGTAGTCCTGGGACAGAGCCTATGATGAAGAGGGACAGAAAAAGAAGAGGAAGATAGAACATCACTGAGAAGGAAACTTTAGTGAAACACTGATCAAAGCTTCAATAATTGGGAAAGTTGTGATGGCTCAAACGGGCTCTGGTGGATTTTTGCCTTCATAGTCTTCACAGGGGAAGGGTCTAAAGGCACATAAATAGAACAGGAGGGCTACAGGTGAAATGTCCAAAACACAGCATCCTGTTCATCTGGTGCTTGTGCAAGTCACTTTTGATCAGGATCCAAAACGGGCCCAAATTATAAAGGCCTGGCAGTGCCTGAGACTGGGGTAGGGGCCAATACAGCCAAGTGATACATATGAAACTAGAGAAGGCATTATGGATTTCAATTCTATAGGTGATTATTGAGCCCTTACCAGCTACTGTGCACCGCAGACCAAACACTGTGAACACAGTGCTTGGTTTTACTTCATGAACCTAATTTTGGGGAGCTCACCACTCAAGGGACAGAGACTGGCTCTATAAAATGAAAGAAACCTTCCTTTCCCATGTTCCCCCTGCAGTGGGCCCTAGAAAAGTGTGGAGAGGAGATGAGCTTGGAAGACCTCCCCAGAAGCAGCACTGAGGCTGGGCCTTGCACAGTGAGAAGGAGGCACTTGCCGGGGAAACAAGGGCCATTCTGTGTTATGGGTCAGTTTATGGACAAGAGCCAGCTGGCCAGTAATGGTTTTTAAGGCATGCTCTGCTGCTGTGGAAGCTGAGAAGGGGCAGAATGGTAAGAAATTTTAAACCAAAACAACACACACACACACACACACACACACACTAAAAGAAAGAAAAGAGGTATGAGTGGGGAGTGGGCACTGGGGTCAGAGAGCCAATAGCAGCTAGAGACAAACAGCCCCCCTTCCCTGGATGGCCCGGAGGGCATCCTGTCATCCCAGTCGAGGCCAGTTGCCAATGCTCATAACAATGACCAAGTCAAGGAAAGGTTTCCTATGCCAAGATGCTTAATGTGTTTTTGAAAAGATTCCCATTGAAAACAGTTGCAATAAAAGGTTGCGGAGCTTAAAGAATTAGCCCTCCATTATCTGGCTCTGCCACTGCCTGCTGAGTGGCATTCCCCAGCCACACAAAGAAAATAGACTGTTCTTATCCACCTCAAGTACCTCAGGAGCACCCATTCACTCACAAAGAGTTGATACCCTCTTTCCAAATAATGTTATCCATGTGTTAACACAATTCCCCCAAGGACTTCTGCCAGGCAAGACCTTGTTAGCTTGTTTCCATCAGTACTTGAAATCATAAAGCTGCATTTAAAAAATCACCTGCTAACCAAAATACTGTTAACGCTGTATGCTGGTTCTGCCCCAGTAAGGACAAATTCCTGAGCACATTTCAAGTCATTTCAGTGGCCCCCATTGCTGTCCTGACTACTGTCCGGACTAACATGTGCTGACATCCTATAATTGGGAGGCTAAGTCTTTCTTCTGTGGGGACAGTGCCTGGTTCTTTGACTGCTGTTCTGAGGCCTGGTCTCAGAGGGAGGGAATGATGGTTGGGAACCTGGCCTGTTATTTCTGAACCCACAGATCATTAGACAGCATGGTCCTCAAGTGTTCCTTCTACCCATGGGTGAGACACCTAACAAAACAGTAGAGGGCACACTGTCCTGGTGTCCAGAGCCCTGATGGAGAAGGTGGTCTGCTATGGCATAAATCTGCAGTGCTGGGGCACGTACAGTGCCACTGCTGTGTAGCAGCTTTTCTTAACCATGCATGCAGGCCCTGCAAGGCAAGAGGGCAGGCATGTGAGACTCCAAACCAGCATGGCTGCTCTTTTGTTATGCTTTTGTATACCAGTCTTCTTCATGAGATTTTGTTTGAATTAAAAAGCCTGTGGCCAAATACAGTTTGAATCCTGGTGGAGAAACGGGGGGGACCAAGTTGAAAGCCTGTTCACCACCTGGGTGAAGAAATTCCAGGTAAACCACCTGGGTGAGGGAATTTCAGATTCTAAGAACGAGGCATGGGGGATGATGTTCCAAGCAAAGTTCTAACAGTAATGGAAAAACCTGGGAAAGTCACACAGGTGAGGCCCAACAAGAAATGAAGAGGTAGTAACCAGCATATAACCAATCAAAGATAGCAGAGTCCCATGGGAAGGGGGGTTGTATGAACATGATCAACGATAGAAAGTAATTTAAATTCTGGGAGGCTTTGCTGGAGCCCCAATCAGTTCCCAATTTCTATCTAGGGTTCTTTTTATTTTTTTAAAAGGTAACTTTATTGAGATATAATTCACATACCATACAATTCACCCACTTTAAAATGTACAATTCAAAGCTTTTAAAAGTATATTCACAGAGTTGTACAATCATCGCCACAATCAACTTTAGAACATTTTCTTCACCTACCTGGAGTTCTTGACTCTACAAAGTAGATGCAGAAATTGGGGAGAGAGCAACCAAGATGATGAAAAGGTTATAAAGTAGGAACTCCAAGAAAGTGAGAGGAGATAGAGGACTCTTGAGCCCAAAGGAAGAAGGCTGCAAAAAGATCTGGTGCTTAACTTGAGAACTACTAAAATAGGGGATTTGGCTTTTGTTCCCTTTAAAGACAAAATGCTGGGCTTGACTACAGCAAAAAAGTATTTAGGTAAAAACATGAGGGAATTAAAACACCCAACTTCCTGGCAATATTTGAAAATTCCTGGGTTATGCTGCCCTTGGAAGTAAGACCAACGAACAGTCATCACAGGGTGAGTTTTGAATAATGGGCCCTTCCAGTTTCATGGTGCTAGTAAAATAATGAGGCATCCTGTCAGGACTGGCAGAGTGCCTGCCTTTTCTGTGAGGTGAAGGGAGTCATGCTGAACCTCCTTTTCTGGGGAAAAAGCTTCTAGCAGGCCCATAACATGGTGGGTAAATGACAGCCCTTTGAACAGGTGGACAGTGGTACAAATAACAGTTTCTGGTCAGATCAACATCATAGTAGTAAACCAGAAAATATGAGTAGGATATCAGAGACCACAGATCTTCTTCCTGATTGGTTGATTACATTCACTCATTAAGGATTTTTTGAGCCCTCAGTATAGGTCAGGTGTCAGGACCTGAAGATAAAGTAGTGCTTCTCCACCAGGGGTGACTTTGTCCTCCCCTCTAAGGGACACTTGGCAGTGCCTGGAGAAATTTTTGTCATCTTGTGGGACAAGGCCAAAGATGCTGCTGAAAATTCTGCAATGCACAAGACAGCCCCTCACAACAGAGAATCATCCAACCCCGAATGTCAGTACAGCCAAAGTTAGAAACCTGGAGTTAAAGAAATAAGATTTAGCCCCTGCACTGAAAGACTTCAGTCTGTTCACTGTGGTATTTCTTAATGCTGCTTGGAATGTGTCCTAATGAAAATATCTACATTTAAGAAAACTTTAAGTTCTTTATCAGAAGTAACCATAAATAAACTGCCTTGTCCCAGTACAATTTGGAACTGAGCACAGTGTCATCAATGTAATAAGGGTTCATTACATTCTTATTAATTGCTTGGTGTACCAAATTTTAGATTCAAAACACTGTTTAGCAGAGGAAGGACTGTTTCCAGGTGATCATATCCATCTTTGCCAGCAGAATGTGGCCACAGTTTTTATCTGAATGTATATACAGGATCCAGTTGGATGGAAAATAACGTATAAGTTAATAGAATAAACCTTAGCGTTCATCTCCTTTAACTTGGATTTGTCCATAATCTCAGCAGGGCATAGCTAAAAACCTCACTTGGTTTAGAATTTCCCTGGTCTCCTAATAGTTGCAAGTGGGTTGTCTACAGTATTTTCAAAGTAATTCTTTCAAACTTTCATGTGTACTACTTAGTATCAAATCAAGCAATATGTTAATTAGAATAAATGATCAAGTTATTAGAATGAAGGGCCTTGGGTACACCCTATTTTGTCTCTCCGATGGTGGGGGTCAGTTATTTGACCTGGTGGAAGTGAGCTGTTGTGGAAAACTGCCTTTTTTATTTAATGAGGAGTAAAGTCTGCCAGAATGACCTCTAACGCTTTTTTTCCTGCTGTTAAAGTTTTCAGCTTAGCAGCTTTTAAGTGTGGCTTTTAGAGGCTTGGCATCTCCACCCTTCGGCTTGAAATCTCCCTTTTACTATTGTGCCAAGTGTTCTCGGCGTTCCAGTTAACTGGAATGGTTTTCAAAATAACTGAAAAAAAATCTATAATTCAGACTCTTCACTAATTCGTATTGGTTTTTGTCCCCAAAGGGTCCAAATTCCTGTGGGTTCATTGGGTTTCAGACACAATATTTAAGAATATCACAAAGTACATATTTTTGAGTTGTTGATGCTTAAAAACTGAAAGCAGAAAACTCTTTTGAGCCTCAATTTCCTCCCTTATAAAATAGAATCTAAATCCTTTCCTGCTCTGTTTTATTAATTATGCTCTTTATGAAGATAATGAGCATACTGAAATTCTCTCAGTAATTGGATTGGCCTCTCTCTCTCTCCACCCCCTGTATCCCTCTTCCTCTTCCTCTCCCTCCCTCCCTATCCTTTCTTTTTTCTTCTTTCTATCTGTTTTGGTTGGCATTTTCACCATTGCAGACATTTTTCTCATACTAAAAGTGTGACAGTTTTACCTTTGACTCTAAACCAACCTTTAACTATACTTTAGAATTTTCTACTCATTGGCAAGGACTTCCCTGTTTAGGATAGTAAGCATATGTTCTTTAAATCCTTTTCCCTTCTGGATCAACTACTTTTGACTCTACCAGAAGATTACTAGCCCCAAATATGTATCTTAGTGATTTGTTCCAATTTTTTATCATTCTGACCTGAAGCCAGCTGAAGCCATCTTGACAAGTCTGAACAAATATCAACATTCCTGAGGACTAATCATATTTCTGTTAAAAAAAAAAACACTAAAAGGCTGGTCTTAGGCTAGTTGGCCCAATATATCTGAAGGACAAATGAGAAATTAATTTATGAAAAAGAAAGATAAAAATCTTGCAAGGCTGAATGCTAAAAGTGGGTTACCTGGAGACAGTCGTGAGGGGTGGGGAGATAAGTGACCATGGCTTGCAGGAAGAGGTAGAAGAATGACAGGGCTTGAGGGTTTTGCTTGGTGCGCGCCTTGGAGATCGTTTTCCTCAGACCGGGAACCACAGTTCCAGGCTGCTAGCTCTGAAAGGTAATGTAAATGGGCTACGAACTTCTGCCTAGGGAAGGAGTGTGGAATTAAAACACCACAAACTCCAGGCTCACTTTGACCACAGCAACAGAGCCTTTCCTCTGTCCTGATTCCCTGGCTTGCATGTAGCTAAGCAGACTGGATTCCAATTTCCATCAAAGGCAGGAAGCGGGCAGGCAGAGGGTGTTGTTGCCTCAGCAGCAAAACTCCCGGCTACAATGTAATACTCCGGATGGAGCCTTCACACATGTCAAAAGACATGGCTTAGGTAGGTGGGGAGGCCTAGTCCAGAAATCCACCCAGGCTTGGGGTTGTCTCAACACCCAAGACTGCCTGTGGAGCCAACTTTTCTCACCTAACCAGAGCTACCATCTGCAGAGAGAAGGGCATCCCTGATACAACAAAGAAAAATTTGTGGTTTGAGGTTTATAACGTAATTACAGGCTGCAAATGCTTTCCTTTCCGCTTGTATGTCACTCAGCTCTAAGCACTTGATTCTAAAGGGCAAATTGCAAGTTTTGTTCCCTAAATCCATATAAGCAACCCCAATCCATTGTGAAGATACAGGCACTACTGGCTGGGATAGAAAGGCTGCCCAGCACAGCATGGCAGCAGGAACTACTGCAAACACGCGAAAAGACAACAGGCGAACAGGAAACGCTAGTCCCTAGGCACATTTGTGTTTGATTTGAAACTAGAATGCATGCGCCACACTCAGGAAGCATGGCCAGAAACCCACACTGGGAATAAAAATGGAAAAAAAAAAAAAACCGTACCATGTACAAGCTGAAAAGATGGAGTCAGGCTGATGCTGGAAAATGAGATTAGTTAGCCTGACGTGAAACTGCCGTTGCACTTCTTTGAAAAAGAAAATGGTCACACTTTGAAAAATAAATTTTAACAACACAGGAAAAAAAAAGCATAAAAGAGGAAATCCACTCTGGGTGTGTGATACAGGACCAGCTAAAATTGTAACCCTATACACAGAGGGTCTGGTAATAAAAGAACAGTCTGCAACTGCTTTTCCTCCTGTTCCTGTTCACAGTAACAGCTGGATACGTACTAATTGCAAGAAGTGAAAGAAAGCGCTTTAAGTGTAAAGCAGGCATGCACTAATCAGTCTCTCACCAGCACAGTTTCAGACACAAGTGTGATGTGCCACCTAGCAGGTCTATTTTAAATGCACGCTCACAGTGCCTCATTTGTGTGGGTGGCTTTATGCTGTCAGGGAAGAGCAACACTGTTCTCTCCTTCCAAGTGCATCATTTCCATCCGTCAAGAAATAGCTTTTAACCAGGGCTTCTTGGCCTCAGTACTACTGACATTTCTGGCCAGATCATACTTTGCTTTGGGGGACTGTCTTGTGCATTATAGGGTGTAACAGCACCCCTGGTCCCTACCCAGTAGATTCCAGTAGGACTCCCTCTCCCAGTTGTGACAACTAAAAGTGTCTCCAGGCATTGCCTGATGCCAGGAGGGACACAAGTACCCTCATTTGAGAACCACTTGGTTACAATAACAGAAAATGAGTTTCTCTTCTTTTCCTGATCCCATCCCCAAGGCTGGAAATATTTATATCTAAGTGTACCAGCAACCAACTTTCCTCTTATTCTGAGTGACCTACAGTCAGATTTTTGACTTGCAAGATTTTCAATCATTGGGAACAATGCTTTTATTGCCCTTAAAAAGAAGGCCCTTCCCAGCTAAGCTTTGGGGTAGGGGAGGAGGGAAGCAAGTTCCTTTGTCTTTGAGACACATTTGTTTTAGTATACAGAAGGTCCTGGCACAGAATTTGACACATTCAAGAGCTGTGTGAATGGGAAAGGACCCTGAGTGCTTGAAACTTGCCTCCCTGGTCCTTCTTTTTGCTACATTTTTATATCCCCCCAAAGTCTAGAAGGAGAAGCAACTTGATCCAGGTTATACATATTCTTTGTCCACCTTTTATGGGGGCATAGGACAGTATTTCCCACTATACCTGAAGAGCTTAGGTTTCTAGACACAGATAACTTACAACTCTTTACAAAGCAACAGTTTCGGCCCAGTCATGCCTGTTAAGGAATGCACATTTCATAAATGACAGAATACTGCAACTAATTAGTGCAAACAAACATTTATTGTGAAATAGTCATCCTACCCTTTATTAGGTATTACATCATCAAAGCACTTTGTGGCAATGAAAATAGCTTTTTTACCCCTCTGATTCACCCAATATTCCATTAAAGCTGCAAAAAATGTGCAATCTGCTTGAAAAATAGGTTGCTCTTATTTACTCCTTTGTGAAAAGTCAAAAATTAAAAAAGAAAATGATACTAGCTTACAGGGCCTCTAGAGCCGATTCACCTTTCCATTTCCCACCTACTCCCCCAAATAATTAACAAAGATAATTTGTTTTAAATGCCTTTTTAAAAAACCAATGCACCTTTCCCCATGTTATAATCATAAAAATTTTAAAAAGCCATTATTTACTTTCTTGGAAAAAAGGTGGCCAGCCGTTGTTTTTTGATCGGGAGCATATGTATTTCCTGTGAGTTCACTTTCTTTAACTTTATGCTCCGGTTTTTGATGGGTTTCCTAAGGGGCTCCACATTTCCCATGGAGTCTTCTCCTTGGCTGTTGATGTCATAGCCCTGAAGCACAGAGTCTTCTCTTTTGAAGGAGAAGTTTTTGGTGGATACCCCCGAGAGGCCTTTGATCTTTCCACAGAAGATGGTAGGCACAGCATCTTCAACTGAGACGATGACCTTAGCTGCCTGGGACTCACTCCCAACCTCAGTGTTACTCTCAGCCTTGACCTCACTGCTGGGCTGGCTGGCCTGGCTGACCATCTCAGCAGTACTGCTGCCACCCATGTGGCTATCCATCGTGGTTGAGGCCTCGCGGGGTGTGGCAGGGGTAAAGGGCACTTCCATGCCACTGGGAAGTTTCTCTATCACAGTCTGACCTGGGCTGTCCCCTGACCCACTGCTGCCATACAGTGTCTCAGGGGGAGGCTCAGACTTCCGGTGGGCTGCCAGTGACAAGTCTAGGGCCGCATCCTCCTGGAAGATTGGTGGACTGACCTCACCAGCCTTGAGCCAGGGTACTGACTTCATGGAGAGATCCAGAGCCTCATTCTCACTCCCCATCTTGATGACTGTGTGACGGCTGAGTTGGAAGTACTCCTTCGGTTGGAGGATGTCTAAGGGCTTTAGTTCATCCTTTTCCAGAGGGGTCTGTGTGCCTTTAAAAGAGTGCAGGCTGAAGGAAGATGGTGGCTTGGGGAAACTAGGACTGAACTTGGATTCAGAACTCTGAGGCACTGGGATGGGGATGGGAATGGGGACTGGCACTGGCAAGGGGACAATCACAGGGTAGGGCACCAAGAGGGTGGCTGGTGGGACCAGGGGAGACAAGGGGGAGTTAAAGGGTTGCGGTGGCACCGGGGCATAGCTAGGAGGAGGCTGACAAGGTGGGGGACCAAGAGAGCCCTGGGAGGGGAACAAATTCTGGAGCACAGCTTCAAATGGCAATGTGGGCTCCTGCGGCTGGCTGGGGATCCTCAGGTCCAGGAGCTGAGGCTGGGCCTCAGAGTCCTCGGCCCCCTGGAAGAGGTTATTGTGGATGGCATTGGAGGAGCATGGGGCCTCCTGTGGCAGGACCAGAGGGGAGTTGAGGTGCTGGAAAACATGCTGCTCCAGCACCACAGGCAGCTGCACAGGGCCCTGTGTGGTCATGACGTAGGTGGCATTACCATTGGGGTTGAGCTCTGGTGCAGAGCTCCCCTCCACTTGCATGTGAATAGGCATCACCACTGGACTCTCCCCAAGACACAGGGGCTGCAGCACAGTGGCTGCCACTTTCAGAGCCATGCCGCTCTGGGACTCTGCAGGGGGGTTCAGGATGGAAGGGGCTGGCACAGTCACCAAAGCCTTCTTGACCAGGTCGGTGGAGTTGATGTTCCAGGCCTCAGTGGTGATCAGCTGGGCCATGCCGTTTTCCAGTCTGTTATTGGCCAAGGTAGGAGGGGAGTCAGTCATGTCCATGGAGAGGTTCTGGGACTGTAGGTCATCCATCACTTGGCTCTGATGCCACTTGGCCTGCAACACAGAACACACAATATCAATCTTCCTTAAGAAGGAAGGAATATCTACATTATAGATAGGTCCTAATATACACGAACATACCCATGTGATCAGCTGTGCTTGGAGAGCCCCAATTTAACAGACGATTAAGCTATAAACACAGATGATGTAATCTCTAAGTAGCCAAGTAATGTTAAACAGAGTATTTTTAAACCTAATACTCAGCTTATATGTTTAGCTTTCAACAGAAACAAAGTTTCATTCCACATTGCTATGTCAGACAGTTAAGATATGCAAAGATTTGACTTGTTCAAATTCAAATAAGGAATAAAAACTTACTTTCCCTTAAGGGAAAATAAAACCTTGTCACATTTGAATATTCTATGAATATGGAAGGGAGCATTAAAACACTCTATGTAGCAATAATTATGAAATTATTTTAAAATTATGGAAATTTTCAGAAAGCATTTCAAAAACTGTAGCAATAATTTTTCCAAAAGTAATCCGAAGGGCACAAGAGCAGTGCATTTACACAAGGGTTGCTACAGTTGTCTGGCTGCTTCCCTCTGACCAATGACATCCTCTTTCCTCCTGATAACAGGAAAATCCATTCCCTGGAGCAAGATGAAGATGGCATGGTTTGCCCGAATGACCATCAGGTCCAGCGCTATTTTCCCAATCAGCTCATCTGCATGGCTTGTGCCCTCTTCTAACATCTACCTACCAAGAGAAAGGGATGTTGATGCGTCTAGGGCTGGGTGGCGAAATGGAATGCTTGCTGGAAACAAAACCCTCAAAGGTGAGAAATGTCTTCTCGATGTCCAAGGGACCTCCCAAATGCCCCTGGCCACCTCCTGAGAGACCAAAGGAGTCTAGCATGTGTGCTTCCTGGAGGAAGCAGGGCTGCAGCTGCGATATGGCTCTCCATGGAAACGCGTCCATATTTAGCCTCGTTACCATGGAGAAGGCAGGCACCATGTCTAACTCAGGGATCTGTGCAGTGCTGGAGTCTGGATGGGCTCAATAATAATTCAATAATCTTCAGTTTCACTGGGCAGGCCTGGGGCAACTCAGATTCTTGATCTCACCTGTCTCAGCTGTGTAGACTTTTGTCCTATGGTCATCTGTCCTCCTCTCCCCAAAGTACCAACACAAACTCCCAAGCAAGAAAAAGAGGTGGCCCAGCACAGCATGGGTTTAGAAATAAGCAAATAATATACCATTACAAGAAAGTAGCTTTAACAAATGAACAACTCTGATATTTCCAGACAATCAAAATGTGTTAAATGTACAGAACAAGGAGTTTCTCTGAGGCAGGAAGAAGGGAGGGAACGGGGAAGGATGCTATCCAAACAACGTTGTGGAGAGTGACTGGTGAGTCTTGCTCTTGGCATGGTGCACTGCAGTGCCTCCAAAAGAGCCTGTCTTCTTATGGGAATGGTACCCTTTGGAAACCACAAGATGACCCAGCATGCTGGGAAGAAATCCCTTTAGGGCAGAGCTAGGGGGCAGCCTGGCCCCAGAGAGGCTGAGAAGGCTTGCTCTAGCTGAAGGGCTTGGTTCTTCATGAGATGAGTGCTCCTTGATTCACCTTAGAAAACACCGTGGCTCCAATAAATTATTCATTCACACATGTGTGTATTCATTCACACATCCAACCAGGTCATTTGCCAAACGTCCACTGAATGCCAGCACTTTGCTGAAGGCTAGGATTGAAGTCATGAGTGAAAAAGACAAGGTGCCAGCTTTCATGGAGATTTAGAGTCTGAAGGCACCAGAGATGCCAGAAGAGGCAGCAACAGCAGCAGGATATCTCTTGCTGGTGATTGCACGCAGCCCAGTAAAGATCCGCAGGACAAATGCTTCCTCTACAAGGTTCTGACCTGTCCCTCACTGTGGCCATTCTGGAAAGTGTGAGAAAAAGCTGGAGGGAAGCTGAGGTGGGATTGAAGAGGAAAAGGACAGCAATAGTCAGAGAAGGCACCAATGGCTATCCATGCAAGGCGAATTGTATGCAACCCAGCAGAAGTCAAGATATCCTCCGTGCCATCTTCGGGCCTCCTTCAGGGTTAGGATTATCCAACTTTATGACTGCTCCTTCATGATGGATGCATCTGTCTGCCCTTCCAGAAATGGCAGCTTCCCTTTCTCCCTGTCTGCTTTGCTCAACCCCCCAATCCCCATGGAAGAGAGGGCAAACTTATGCAGGTCTCTTCCACCTGCTCCTCACACACACCTTCAGCTCAGGTGTCAGCTCACATCATTTCCTGGGAAACCTCACTCCTCCCCCTGCCTTGCCCTGGTCTAGGACTGCTAACTCCCCAGAACCCTCCTCAGACGTGAGGAGGGGACCATGCCAGGGTGGGGCACCTCCCACAGGCATCTGTCCTCCACAGATGGCAAGAGCCAAAATGCAGGCTTTCTGCTGAAAACTCCCCGTGTACTACCTCATTCACCCTCAGAATGACTCTGCCACAGGGTCCTAGAAGTATGTCCATTTCGTTGAGGTAGAAACTGATTCCACAGCAAAATTAAATAATTAGTTTAAGAGTGCACTGAAGCTGGGAGTAGAGTTCAAGGCCAGTTCTAGGCTCTGCTTCCCCCATGGAACCTGTGAGGGACATGCCTCTCCTTGTGTTTTGTTCCCTGACAAAAGCGGCTCCCCCAGCCTCCCCTTCCACATGGACTGCATGTGCCCACAGAGGCCTGCAAGAAACAGCACTGAGTATAAGATTTCTTCAGAGTGGAGGCCAGGTCCTTTCCACTAAATTCAAGGCAGTGTTGCTCATTCTTTTTCCTCTACCAGGAGCCTCATCTGTCTCTCTCATTGCCAGAGTTCCTTTCTTGGAGGACTGCAGCCTGAAGTGGCTACGGTTGTGTGGCTGGAATGCTATGTGTACAGGGGCTGGTCACTGTTTCAACCTACTTCCAGTTACCCACCTGTCCCCAGCTTGCCTTCCCGAGACAGAAGGCCTTTGGTGCCCTGCTAAGGTCTCCACATCTCTGGATCGAAGCTGAGGCCCAATGGGGTGCAGGCCAAGCCAGCGTGCAGGTAGAGGGGTACAGTATGCAGTACCTCAGAAGCAAAGGGAAAGGAAGCCTCTGGCCAAAAGCTCCCTTCCACATCTTCCAACACAACAGCCCTCGGCCAAAGGTGGTCCCTTCCCTGGAGAACCACTGGCCACAGTCTTGTGAGCTCCTCATCCCCCACCAGGTACAGTGCTGTTCCCAGCAATAGCCAGATGAAAGAAATGTGAGCTCTGCTTCCATTACGCACCCTTCCACCTCCCAGAAAGGTTCTCTTTCAGCACCCTTTCCCCTGGATGTTCAACCTGCCAGCAGGCATCCCCCCTCCACCTCTGAGTTAGCAGCCGAGGGGGGTCTGTGCAGGTAGTGCTGAGGCCGTGGACCCTGCTGCCGCAGGAGCTGGTACTGAAAGTCTTGGCTAGGCTTGGAGAATAAAAATTGGCTCATGAATTAATGGTTCAAAGGGCAAGTCCCTGTCCCTGAGGATGAACCGAGAAGCCAGCTAACAACTAGAGAGAAGGCAGAGGCCTGTCCTCCCTGCTCAGTCAATCTACTGATTAGTGTGGGCAAAGAGTCGGCTGGGGCCTCTTCAAATCAAGGAGCATCAGAGGAGCCACAGACTAATGCTCAAGCACAGGGGATGTGAAACTCTTCAGAGATGTAGGAAACATTCTGAGTTTTGCAAAATACCATTTTTGAATGAGTTTAAATGTGGTCACCCATGCATTCCCCTTGTACCTCTTATCACTGGGTGTGGGCGGTGGCATCAGTAAATAATGGCAGTGTTAGCAATCTGGATCTGCAGGTTGTTGGAGATCCTCAATCTCTTGGCCCTCAGCCAGTTACTGGGACCTTGTCCCAGTGTACCCCGCCCCTTCAGATGGAGGCTTGGGGGAAAAATCTCAGGACCGAGGGTAGATGCGAAGTGGGGGAAGGGATGTCTGGGATAGTAGCTGGGATAGAAGACTTGAAGGGATCACAAAATTATTACTTAAACTTCTTATACAAGTGCCGCACAGATCTAATTACACGGGAAGCTGGCTCTTCCTAGGGTTTGCCCCTCAGGTTGCAGTCCTGTCTGGCCTCTGTCCTCACCTACCCGACTCCTGCTCATGTGTGAGACTTTGGGGTTTCAGTCCCAAAGTTGCTTCCTCTGAGATCTTCCCCCAACCTCACTGAGTTCTCACGGGACCCCAACTTAACCTTGTCTAGCCTGACCACCCCGATATGGGGACTGCCTATTTACTTGTTTTTTTCTGCCACTGTGCCTGGTGGGTAGGAGGTGCTTAGGAAATATTTTCTGGATGAACTGCTGTAAGGATGAATACTTGAGCCACCCTGAGCCTGGTATTTTGATCCTTATATTGTAGGCACAGGCCCACTGTTTTTAGAATCATGTCACCATCTAGATTTTCCTATCAAAATGAATTTCTTAAACTGGGCATGGTGGCACATGCCTGCATCCCAGTACTATGGAAGGCTGAGGCAGGAGGATCAGAAGTTAGAACCCAACCCAGGCAGCTTAGAGATTGAGTAAGACCCTGTCTCAAAATTAAAAACAAAATTAAAAAGGCTGAGGATATAGCTCAGTGACGAGGCCCTGGGTTCAATCCTTAGTACCATAAAATAAGCTGCTCCCCTACTAAAATAATCACTCTTTAAATAATGTCATGTGTCAGTAATGACAGGGTCAAGCTCTAAGAACCACAGAGTTGGCTGATTTTGCCATTGTGCAAATATCATAGAGCTGCTTGCGCAAACTAAGATGGTTATGATGTTACTTGTGGGATAGTCTTATGGGACCACCATTGTCTATGAAGTCCATTGCTGACCAAGGCATTATATGGTAAATAATTGAAAGTTTTCTCAAGATGTGTGTTTTCCAACTGGAAAATAGCAACAATTTTGTTCTTTCGAGAGTATGTAGGTGGCTATCAATTACTTCTGGCAGACACTGGAGTGTCAATGCCCTTGTTGTCAAAAGTGGACTTCTTAGAGAAGCTGCATCGCACTCGGGAGGCTGAGGTAGGTGGAGCGTTGTGAGTTCGAGGCCGGATTGGGCTACAACCAAGCACAAGGCCGGCCTGAGCTACACAGTGTGACCCTGCCTCAAAAAACCAGGGCTGGGAGTTTGGCTCAGTGGCTTAAGTGCCTGCCCTGGTAGGTGCGAGGTTGTGAGTTCAATCCCCGGAGGCCCCCCGCCTCAAAAAAAAAAAAAAAAAAGAAGCTGCATCACCCGGGCACTTTCCGGAAATTCAGAGTCTGGGGCCACACCCCAGACCCAGAGTCACACCCTGCATTTTAACAAGCTTTTAAATTCAGAGAAGCACTGCTATACCACTAATTCTTAAACTAAGTTATAAATTGGAATTTCCTGGGAGCTTTAAGAGAGATCAATGCCACCAGGTGTGGTGTTGCATGCACATAATCCCAGCACTCTTAAGGCTGAGGCAGGAGGATCGCTGCAAGTTTGAGGCCAACATGGGCTACATAGTGAGTTCAAGGCCAGCCTGAACTACACAGAGAGACCCTGTCTCAAAACACAAAACAAAACAAAACAAAACAAATGCCTAGGTCTCAGCCCCAAGGCTGATTCTTGAGCACTGGAATGTTAAAAAAATTCTTCAGGTGATTCTAATGTATAGCCAGGCTGGGAACCCCAATCAGAAAGCCAAAGTACAAAGCAGCCAGTGATCGAAACTTCTTAGTGACTGATCTTTGTTACTGCACAGAAAAGGCTGAGACAATTAATATTCCAAACTCCCTCAACTTCTCTCCTGGCCCTCACGGTGTCTCCCTACGTTTCCATCCCTATGAGGAGGTGAGACGTTTTTCCCTTCTGCAAGGGTGAATTCCTAGATACTTCTGCTAAGAATCCTGCCCCTTTCCATCCATACTCTATTCTGAGTCACTTAAGCCATGCCTCTCAATGCCTGACCTATTTCTGCATAAAAATCGCCAGCCATTCACTATGAGTCAAATGAGGAAAGCATGATTTTTGTTCTTTAATACAATAAAATTTTGCCATTCAAAACCTAGGATGTGCTACACAAGAAGTAATTCCAACTGGGTAAAAAATGTATTTTTTCTCTTCATGGGGTGTAATAATTGTCAATTACTTGCCCCAGTGATTAAATTTTCTGAGCTTTAAACATCATCACAGGGCCTTTTTATCAAAGCTATGAACATAATTACCACATGAATGTATTCCCAAATTGGTTAAAATACTAAGAATACACAAAATAGTCACCTGCCTTATGGTTGATTGCATTTCACATCTAGAGATCTACACAGCCTCCAAAAGGAATATGACTATCCAAATTAGCTTTGGAAATGAGTTCCCCAATACACTACTTAATTTATTAAAATAGTGGTGGCCTCGCAGATTTCATCTGAAAGAAACCTTTGTAAGGGTGCCTAGTAGCTATGGGGACAGGCTGTCAGAGAGGACAGAGTGCAAACATTAGGTCTGATCTGATATCAGTGAAAAATGGAAGAAGCGGACTACAACATCTTCAACCGGCCACTGACACCGGGGCTTCAAGATCTTCCCAGGAACAGGAGGAAAGGCCATGTCTTCAGATCCCATAAAATTTATCTATGTCCATTTTACTGTCTCATCCTTATTTTTCTATTTTTATGTTGTATGTAGCAAACAAGCATAAAAAGACATATAACTGTGTGTATTGAGAAGACGCTCATTTCTTTTCTGATAGGAGTGTAAAAATGAAAGCATTACTTACTCAGCAGGAAAGATGTTCTCAGGTCCTAGTGGGACTTCCAGGGTCCCCCTGCCTGAAAAGGTCTTAGGGTTATTGGCCCAGGCCATCCCACTTGTTTTGCAGAATAGGAAGCTGAGGCTCAAAGGTCAAGTAATTTGTTCAAACTCAAACAGCATAGAGTACAGACTCCAATACATGTGTTCCTTCCTCAAAAGCACATTACCTGAACCACTGCCCTCGTTTCAAATGTCAGAGGACACTGAGAAGCACTACACACTGACCAAAAAGTTAACCAGCTAGTGTTACAGCATCACTGTTATAACCAGGAACTAACACCAAAGTAAGTGGAATGTTTTGGCTCTATTATCTAAATGTCAAGAAGCATTTGATGAAGAGCCTAGGTACTCATCAATGGATGAATGAATAAAGAAAATGTGGTAGATATATACAGAAGAATATGATTAAGATGCAAAGAAGAATAAGTGGAATCATTTGTGATGGTTAATTTTGATTATCCACTTAAATGGCTTGAGAGACTCCTAGGAGATTAGTAGAACACACTTTTGGATATACCTGAGTAGGTTTTGGAGGTGTGACCTTGGGGATTCTATCTGGTCCCTGACCCCTTCTTCTCTGGCTTGTACCCTATCTGTCTGCTTTCAAGAGCCATGAGTTCAGTAGCTTTTCTTCACCATACCCTTCCACCATATGTCTACTTTGGAGCCAGCTAACCACGGACTGAAACTTCTGAAACCGTGAGCCAAAATAAAACTTTTCTCCTTTAAATTGTGTATGTCAGGTATTTTGTCCTTGCAATATAAAACTGAATAATAATTCATGTTAAGAAAAATAAGCCACTCAGTTGGCTACTGTTAGCCTAACTACAAAAAAAATCTATGATGGCCCTTAGTATCGCATAGGCCTATGTATGAGGTTGGAGTCAGGAACTAGATTCATGTCCATTCGTTTATTCATTTAAAAATAATATTGGTATCTCTATGTGCCAGGCAAGAACTTCCTATTCCTTCACCTCAGCATCACTTTGTGTGACACCTTGTCTCTCAGCTTGGATCTCAAGATATTAACCTAATCCATATTCTCCCAGAGTTATCTGCTTTTATAAAGGTTCTTTGAAGGTCCATATTTCTTTCAGAAGTAAAGAAGTATATTGGTCAGGTTTCTTGTTGCTGGAATAAAATACCCAACAAAAACAATTTAAAGAAGGAGAGTTTGTTTGGCTCATGGTTTTGGAGGATTCCGTCCAACTAGCTCCATAGCAGAAACATTATGGCAGAAAGGCATGGTGGGGCAAAGCTGCTCACCTCATGGCTGCCAGGAAGCAGAGAATAGAGAAGAGTGCCAGCAAGAGATATGCCCTCTAAAGGCATGCTCCAAGTGACCTACCTTCTACAACTGATCCCCAGCTTCTAAAAGAACATTCAGGTATGGACATCTGTAGAATAACTCACCAATGAGTCCACAATTCAATCATCTCTCCAGGTGTCTCTTTATCCAGTCAAATTGAAAATGAAGCTTAACTGTCACAAGGAGTAAGTATCTATCTAAAGGGAGAATATCAGTCCCTATATAGCTGTAGGTAACCATGTTAGTCCAAAAATCTTTCTAAGATAGAGAACAATCAATGTTTATTTTCCAGAGGAGGCCTCCTCTAATGTTAAGAGGAAAGAAATGCCCTCCTTAAGTCTTGGTGAGGCTCTGGGAAAGGTGGGAGGCATACCTCAGCATCACAAGGGGGGTAATTAGGAAGAACTGTTGGTGATGGCAAACGATGCTCCCCTGAACAGTGGACAATGTAAGTCAGTAAGTGTCTGTACCTGCATTTGGCCAAGGCCCTACAGCTTTCCACCTGACATCCAGACTTAAAACACCCTTCAGCGTTTGAGCCAGAGGGGTGACATCGTGCAGGAACACAGGTCACGTGTAAGGTCTCAGGCCCGGGACTATTATCTTGAAGAACCAGGTTAGGGGGATATTTTTCTGGCTACAAAGAAGCCTCTTAAACTTGGAGCAAAGAGGGGGGAAACCTGCCTCTGGAAGAGAAAATACTTCTAATTAGGTTGAGATTCAAAGGTTAAATTTTTGTTCTGGGAAAAAGACTGTTTATAATCCTGTGTCATTAGCAGGACATTTTCCAGAGGCCAGCGTGCCAGAAATAGACCCTCTGAGGGGTCACTAGAAGGAAGGGGTGCAGAATTCTAAAGTACAAAGTACTGGAGTTCACATTTTTTACTTCTCTTAATGCCTGGGGGTACCTCATCAACTACTGGCAAGAAGTCAGTGCCAGTTCACCATAGACTCTGTGAAAGTCAATAGAAGTGGAAGTCTCGAACTCAGACAGGCCTAACTTCAAATTTCAGTTCTGCCTAACTATGCTAGTTGTGCAACTTTGGGCAAGTTAGTTCTAAGTCTCAATTTCCCTCTGTGTAAGATGAGGATTTAAAAAATCTCTATCACATGGGATGGTTGAAATGATTAAGGGATATAATCTAAAATTCTTGGCGGAGTGCCTGGCCCATGGAAAATGTGCAGTAAATCAAGGCTACTGTTATTATCCTTGTCATCATCATCATTGGCTCCATAATCCCTACTATTGTCATAAGTGTCACTATAGTTACTACTACTGTCATTGTCTTCATCTTCAGCATTCTCATTACTATCATCATCATCCTTGTTGCAACCTTGCATCATTGCCTTCCTCATCAAACCCATTGGCCATACATATTTCCTTTGATCATGTCGAGTAGCATCACAAATACCCCCTTGGCATCTGAACAAGGTTGCACATTTATAACCCTGTTTGTTCAAATGTTCATTCGAAATTCAGCAACTAGGAACTGGGAAGGCACTTACCATACAACTAGTGGTACACCTGACGGTGTTTCCAGGCCAGTCCCCAAACTCACTTATCCCCCAATGTAGTTGAAACATGCAGTGAAAATAGAGGACAATGCTGTTGTAATATTAAGACCTACAGATGGTAGGAAAACTGTCATAAATACAAAAAAATCTATTTCTCATTCAGAATAGAGGGCTTGGGGAGAAAGAAGAGTGCCCACAGCTCTAGGCATCTTGCATGTGAACTCGTAAGCACTTCCAAGGTTCTGAAGTTATTCTCTTTTGACCATGTATAATCGAACTTCGCATCTTTCCATTTTCCTTCTCAGACAAGGGCCTAGGTAGCTCTCCTCACCTACTTATCATTTTCTCACAAAACAAGGGAAAAGTGGAAGAGGAGAGAAAAGTTTTGATATTTTTATACAATAGAGTACTACTCAGCTATAAAGAAGGATAAACTTGAGGCTTTTATAGGTAAATGGATGCAACATGCAACATACTCATAAGTGAAATAAAACAGACTCGCATGTGTAAACATCATATTGTCTCCCTAGTGTAAGAAACTGAAAGAGTAAATAAGATTCAAAATGTACAATAGATACTGTGAAAGGGGAAGAAACTGCTCAAAAGGAAAGAACAACTAGGTTGGGGGAAAGGAGAAAAGAAGGAAGGAAAAAGAATATATATATATATATATATATATACACTCATACAAGATTGCTAAGATAATTATACTGCCAGTTTCTATTAGTTCATTTAAAAGAACAGTTTGTGCCTATATTGTTTGATCCATTTTTCATGCCTATATCTTGTAATCTGAGCAACTACTTTGAAGATAACAACATGCAATATATTAACCATTGTAAATCTCCTATTATCTTGTTCTGAAATTCTCTATCATTATTTTTATTGTTTTTTTTTCTCTTTAAAACAAAGAAAGAGGGAAAGATAAAGCAAGATTTCCTGAGATAACTAGGCAGAAGTGGAAGGAGAAAAGACTAGAAAGTATGTATATGTCCACATGAGGGTGCTCAGCCAGAAAAGTGGTAAAACACAGAGAAATGAATGGAAGCTGTGAGAAAAACATGGAACCAGAGTTCTTCAATTGGACACAAGTTCTTCAACTGACAACGTTGGTACTGTCAGACTACAACAGTTTGGTTGCTGCAAGGTGTGGCCTAGGAGGTGAGATTGGAGCTTCTTATCACAGTGAGAACATGCTGAAAAATAGAACCCTGTTTACAAGTACAGGTACTACCAATTCATACAGGCACTGGTCCACATTTTGGCAGAATTTTTTTCATTCTTTTAAAATCATAAAGCACATTCATTTGTGATTTGGCTATGCTGTCAGTCCTAGGAAACAATAAAGTAACAACAAATACTGGCAAGGCTGTGGAAAAGGGAACCCATTTGCATTGTTAGTGGGAGTGCAAACTAGTGCAACCATTAAGGAAATCAGTACAGAAATTCTTCAAAAAAAGAAAAACAGAAATTCCATTTGACCCAGTTATTCCCCTTCTTGTCATCTTCCCAAAAGAGTTAAGACATCATGCTACAGTGATAAATTCATACTCATATTTATAGCAGCACAATATATCACTATCACAGCTAAGTCCTGGAAGCAGATTACACGTCCATTGACAGGTTAATAGATAAAGAGAATGTAGTATTTACACACAATGGACTATTACTCTGCCATAAAGAAGGACAGAACCATTTATGGAAAAATGGATGCATCCTGAGACCACAATCTTATGTGAAATAAATCAGACACACAAGCCTAAGTATCACATAGTTTCTCTTATATGAGGGACCCAAAGCATAAATAAGGAGCAAAATAAAAGATAATGGGGAACAGGGAGGTCTTTTTCAAATGAGAAGGGGATCGAGAGATGGAGGTAGGGAAAGAAGGGGATGAAAAGAGATTGAGATGTGTTATGTACATGTGCTGACTCCCCACAAAAAATGTAATCATTATGTACGGCAGACATGTACTAATAAAAAAATAAAAACTGACAACATATGTAAATTTATGTTCTTTTGGTGTCTGTCTTCATTTTGCCTAGTCCAGACCCTGCTCATCCTTGGGCATTCAGAATTGGATTTCTCCCATCAAAATTGGATTTTCCAGAAAGAGGCAGATAACTCATTATCAATAAGGTGTATGACTGATAAGACATAAATATTATGTTTTCTTTATTGGCATAATAAGCATGATCCAGTCAGTGATAAAGCCATGAACTAAGAAATGAAACTCTTAATTGAGGAGCTTCAGATACCAATCATAGAGAAGACCCTTCCTGTCTTGATATCTCTCCAGAGAGACAAGAGACTAGAACTGTGATTAAGTTTATTGGCTCCACTAAAAAGCGCCTGAATGGTTTATATCTAGATGTCCTACAAGGGCCTCATGCTCTCGTATGTGGGGCTTTTGGAAGGTGATTGGGTTACGGGGCTTATAGATAAATGGGATGCTGTGAGATAGAGCTGGGTCTAAGGTGGTAGGTCACTGAGGACGTGGCCTGGAAGGCTTATCTCCCTCCTGTCTTCCTCCCTTCGCTCTCTGCTTCCCTACCACCATGAAATACGCAGACATGAGCAGATTTTCCTATGCCAGACCTCTCTGCCATGCTGTACTGCCTTGGAGTCAGCTGATTATGGACTATAACCATGAGCCAAAATGAGCCTCTCCTCTAAATTTCAGATGTTGGGTATTGTGTCCCAGTAAAGACAAAAGTGACTAGAACAGTCTCAACCTTTAAACTTAAGAGGAAGAAAAGACATGGATGTCTTCCAGGAAGGGACAGTCAACTATTGATTCCTTTAGGGACTCAATCAGCAAACATTTATTGCCTACCCTAAAGGAACTGCCTGAATGTGGACCTCTGAAGCGCAGAGATTTTAGCAGTAACCAGGGTTGTCTTTACCTCATGGTATAGGGGCCGGTCAGCAAACTGGCTACCTCCTGAGATTCTGGTTTTTGCCTCATGAGGTTTCCATGCAGAATTTACAGGCTGGCAAGGACAGTCCCCCAGTACAAGATGCTACTGCAGAGCTACAGCCACAACAGAAGCTAGCGGTGCTTGCCAACCATGATGGACATGGCGAGGAAAGGGAAGAGGGGAGCCTATTGGTTTTTGGTGAACCCAGCTAGCTAGTTATTTTAGCTTTAGTAGTGCTCCAATGGAAAGATCCCCGGGAGAAGATTTGACTGAAAATCATTTATTTGAGAGAAGATCCCAGGTGTAACAGCGAGATAGGAAAGGGAGGATGCTAATTCATCAAGCAGGTTGCCACTGTAGGCAACTGGAGCTCTATCCCAGTGAGGAATGCTGGGAGACACTGAGGAACATTCCTCAGAGTCAGAGATGACTATCTTTCCAAAAGCAAATGTGCAAGAGACGGTCAGCTTGGCTGATGTGCTCCTTTGCTAAACTGTAACTGGGGCCCTCTAGAAAGTTCTTTTAATCATATTTGTGCTGGCTGGAATGCAAGATGCTCCTGGGATGAGTCACAGAGGGAGTTTCATTTCCAGTGGTCTTGTGTTCCAACTCAGGGACCAAAAAAAAACAAGAAATAAATAAGACACTACTTCACTTCAATTGCACACTGCCTAAAAATAATAATAATAACCTCAAACTAAGAAGTACGCAGACAATGCAGGAAGGAATGGTGGGAAGTACTCATCTTTTAAACAGGTAGACTTCTGTCTGGAATTCTGCTTTGTCAGTAGCAACCCTCTGCCTAGAGGCAAGCTCTTTCAAGAGCAGAACAACACACTCAGGAGAATCTCAGGGCTGGTGAATCTTTTGAAACCCCTAAAAATTCACCATTTTTATCTTAAAGCAATGATCATGATTGGAGCTAACACAGCATAAACAATACAAAGTTGCAGTGGGGAAGGCAGAAGACTGGCTGTATAACATCTGGCTAGCTGGCAATGAAGACTGTAGGTGTTATTTCTTATTTTATTCGAGGGGCAGAGTTCCTCTGGAATGCATGTACTTATGATGCAGACAACACACATGTGGTGGTCAAATAGGAATGAAGCCACCTGTTTCCCTTTAACAGTCAAGGGGGACCCTCAAATCAGGATTCATGCCAATTCCTCTGTTTCCTCACCTGTTCTATTGCTGGTATTTTCCCTATGAACTGCAATCATGAAAACTTTCCTGCTGCAGATCACACGTGAACTGAGTCTTGCCACTTCGGCAGTATTTCAGCAGGGGAGATAGCAGAATGAAGGAAGGTTTTCCAGAAGTGCAGGATTGGAGGAAAGGTGCAAGAGGACAGGTGTGTCTGGGACAGGCCAGCTGTCTGGGCTGCTGGAGCTCAGGGCTAATAAGGACTTAGAAAAGGCACAAGGCTATTTGGAACGTTTAGAAAGGTGTCCAGCTCTTCCAAAGGTGTTCAGAGTCATCCCTCAGCCATGACCCTTGTGCCCTAAAGGTTTGTTTACGTAGCCAACACAATTTTGATGTCTTCATAGGCCTCAGTGAGCTGGAGGCCTCGATTCAATAGTGAAATCATCCGGTTGTGGGGGCAGGGTCAGAGGTAATTTAGTTTGCAGGACTTTGCTAGCTCCCTCAATCCCCTCCTTCACTGACTGTCTCACACACTCACAAGATGATAATAATAAACCATTTACTAAGCACTGACTTGTGTGCCAGGCACCCTGCTAGGTATTTTATAGTCATTTTCTCATCTTGGTTTCTCAGAAAACCCAGCAGATTTGTACCACTTTGGGTGTGACTTGATTTGTTGGATTGTTGCTTCCCATTCCCCTTTCATTCCCAGGAACTGAGCTGTGAATCCCCAGGAAATGTTTGTTTTTGATAAGAGGAAGAGACAGAGCTTTCCAGAACATGAACATCATTTACTGGAGGAAACACAGGCCTTGGAGACGTAGGGGAAGGGAGGGTAAAGGTTCCTGGTAAAGTGTAGAATCAGGTGGGGTAAGGAAAGTGAGCAGAAAGTAGGTAGAGTCTCCTGTCTCCAGTCAGTTCCTAGAACTCCTTGGCTTTCTTCTGCATTTTGGGCAGGCCTGCTTAGCTTTGCTTTTTGGGCACAGCCCTGTTTGAATTCTCTTCTCTACCTTTCCCACTGCTGCTAGTGATCGCTGGACACTGAAGGACACAGTGTCCAGGGCTCACTCTTCTTTCCAGAGCTCAGCTCTTGCTTCCTATGCACTATGGTTTAGATAAGTGTAGGCCAGAGGTCCATGTGTTCAAGGCTTAGTCTCCTGCTTGGCACTACTGGGAGATCGTGGAACCGTTAAGAAGTGCGGCCTAGTGGGAGGTTTGCAGGCATGTCCTTGAAGGGCACAATGGGACTCCAAGCCCTTGTCTTCCTCTATTTTTCACTTCTTACCCATGAGATGAATGATTTTGCTCCTCCACGTGGCTAACTGTGGACTGAAACCTTCAAAACTGAGAGTCAAAATAACCCTTTTGTCTTTAAAGTTGATTGTCTCAGGTATTTGTAATGGTAACAGATGGCTGACTACACACAATGCCGCTGGACTGGCCTGCAACCCAGGCATAGGCTCATCCCCGACATTCCCTAGAGATATTTCATCTGTGGCTGGCTGACTGACTGGCTGCTCGTGGGGCTCATTTCTCATTTTTCCTGGACTACTTTCCCCAGTCTTCCTTGCAGTTAGGTGTGGTCTTCAGTCTGCATGCTGGGCAACAGACTGTGAATGGAAATAAGTGATGGACACCACTTTCAGGCCAGGCTCTCAAAATCCTTCCTTCCATATAAGATGCTTCAGTCCCTTTCTCCTTGCCTCAGCTTGATGTACAAGGACTTCTGGAAACTACCTGATGACGTCAGTGGAGCCACAAGATGGGAGGGCCTCCATGTTTGAATCATGGCTTGGAGGTGGGCTGTATGCCATCAGGAGTATCTATTTGGGGCATTATATGAGTGAGAAATAAAATTCTATTTTGTTTGAAATTCTCGCTACACTTGTCACTTTGTTAGTAACAATGCTTCCTGGAACCCACCCTGTACCCTCTGGGAGTGACCATGCTATCCCTTCCTCCATGCTCAGAGCCCCCACACCCCAACCACACTGGCTGAAAACCAAAACTGCAGAAGCAACCCAAGTGCCCAGAGCCCAATTCCAAGTTACCACTTGCTACCTTTCCTACCACTCAAGTATCAAATACCCTTAGATGTTCTTGCTGATTTGAATCAATTTATTAACGTGGGTTCAAGATTATTCTTTGCTCAGTAACTGCATAAATATCCATTGAAAGACTCCATTGCATTGGTACTCACATCGTGGGCAGGAGCAAGACAGTGGCTCCAGAAAGCAGCAGGGATGTCAGCAGCTTTGTTCCCCAGGTCTTGGCCTGAAGCTCCTCAGGTGGCCTCAGCCATGCCACAGATTGCAGTGGTGGAGGGTGAAGCAGTCTGGCACAACACAAACCAACAGGCCAAAGAAGTGGACATATCTAGCTTCTTGTCAGAGGGCACTGATAGGACAATAACACCCCTTTTTCTCCTGGCAGCCCTGGCTAGTTTGCTGATTTATAGAAGAGAGAGGCCTGGAATTTCCACCCTTCCTTATATCAGATGTTTTACAGGACAGGTCCTGGTGGACTGTCCTTTGGGCAAGTTCACCATCTATGGCTCCAGGTTCCAGGACCACTTTCCCTTGTTGTCCTACATAACTGATTTTCTGGGTAAAGATTGCCCATTCAAATGTCCTCTCTTTCCACTGACCACCGAGGTGTCACTACTAATAAGCCTTTCCCTGTTTTCAACAGTATTGCCCTTTGGGTTCCTCTCCAAAAATACCAGTTCTTCAAAGGACACTAGATCCTTGGAGAGGACACTGGAGCAACTAAATTGATTAGAAGATTTTTCCATTCAGTCAAGGTTTTTCCATTCAATCAAGGTTTTTCAATTCAAGGTTTTCATGTGCAAAGGTCTATCCAAATATCTTCTGCAACCTTCACTATCACCTCAAGAAGTAGGCAGGCATAATTCTTGCTTTCATAGACAAGACACCTAGGCTTGCCTCAGGCTCTGTAATAAATGTCAGAGCAGAATTGAACTAGCCCCAGTGAAAGCTAATAAAATTCTTCCCAGGCCTAAACCCCTGGTTCCAGAGATACTTGACTAGGGACTGTGATGCCTGTAATTTTCCTTAAAAGGCACTGCAGTGAGATATTTCCTGTCTGGGATTCAGGTAAAGCCCTGACCTGGAGAGCCATTGCTCTAACCAAGTGCTGAGAGTACACACCTAGGGCATGGCAGCTACTGTCCCAGTTGGAAAGCCTCCCATCCCAGGGCTTCCAATACCTCTTCATCTCCATCGAGACTTGAGCATTGGCTAAAGAGCTCCAGGAATGCTCAAAATGTTTTTCATACTGGTGAATTTTCTGTCTTGCTAATTAGCACAATGATGACTGTGAGAAAAGGGTAAAGTTGGGGGTAGTCAAGATTTATGGTACAAGTTGCATGAAATATTTTAGAGGCAGTCCCCCATCCTTGTGGAGACAGGACTGGAGAATCCAGGAAAGCCTGGAGCTGGTAACACAAGGGATGGTTCTGATGCTTGCCACCTAACTGGCCCCATGCCTGCTAAGTGGTTTTAGAGGATTACCAGCTGCCTATGCCAACTAGAAGGTGGCACAATAATACCTTGGAAATGTTATAGCTACCTTAAAAGAATGTTATATCTGCCTTAAATGGTCATAGCAGCTGAAAAGACAGTCAGCTGGGACTCCCTGAACAGCCTTAGGAACTGCTCTGTGCCTTCTGGCTACTCAGTTGTTAGATTATCAGCGTCTGTACGCGTATTGCCCTGGGACTTGTCCCGTGGCTGTCGCAGTGTGATTCTGAGCTCCCTGTGCAGGGGCCCCTGCTCTTCTCTACTCTGCCTCTCTTGCTTGCCTCCTTCCCTTTCCCTAGCTCCCTCCTTGGGGCCTTGGCCTTGGGCTTGGCCTGCGGCAGTCCACAAACAGCCCTCAGGGCTGGAAAGATTGTTTGAGGAACAGGGATGATGAGTGGAAACCTCCTGTCCATAAAAATTTAACACCAGATTTCCCTCCCACAGGACCTTTTCAGTGTCTGAGCTGCCACTGACTGACATACTTGAAAAATTCTTTAAAATGTCCTTTTAAAAAATGAAGTGACCATATTATATTCATCAGAGTGACTACAATGAAAAGCACTAAAAAGACTAAGTTGATGAAGGCAAGGAGAAACTGAAACGTGCACACTGCTGATAAAATGGTACCACTGCTATGGAGAGCTGTCGGGAATTTTCTAATAAAATTCAATGACTGTCTACCCTATGCTTCACAACTCTACTCCTGGGTATACTCCTCTCCAAAGCAAAAACATTTATTCACAAGAATACTTGTACACAGATGTTCATATCTGTTCTATTCATAAGAGCCACAAACTGGGAACAACCCAAATATCTGTCCCCAGGTGTGTGCCACATCCACACAATGGAATACTACTCAGCAATAAAAAGCAATCAACTATTGCTATGTGTCCTGGCACAGATTCAGCTCAAAAACACTGTTGAACGAAGGAAGCCAGATACAAAAGCATTCATTCTGCAGAATTTCATTGAAACAAAACAGATAAACAGGCAAAAATATTTATACTGTGATGCTGGAAGTCAGAAAGCAGTTGCTCTGGGGAGGGAGGAGGAGGAATGGGTTGGAAACAAGCCTTTCTGAGGGTGATGGAAGTGTTTTCTAGTCTCTTTCATGTGGTGGTTACATAGGTGCATACAGATGTCAAAACTAGCTAACCACTTGACAAGTCACTTTGTTTTGCTTTTTGTTAATAATCCTTTGATCTAGAAAAGAGATTTAAAACACTAACAAAGAACTGCGGAAAGGAGAAAAGCCCTCGGTGGTTCTTATGCATGCATTTGTGATTACTCCAGAGCCCAGTGTGCAGCGGGCAGATGAAGCAGAGGCTGCTGGTGGAAAGGGGAGAGGATGCTTCCTGTGGTACCTGCCAGGGGCCCTTTATCTCAGTTACAAAGGAGACACCAATGTCAGCCCCTAAACACAAATGCTCAATGAAATAAAATAACAGAAGCCCCAAGGAAAGCTGGCTCCAGAGTGTGGAATAGATATCAGGCTTTGAGCCAAAATCACTTTCCAAGAAGTGCCAATATTTTTGGATTTGGGAAAAGAGAGCGATTATTAAGGACAGCAAGAGCCAAAATGTATTTGGACAACAACTGCTGCTCCACTGGGAAGACCCTGTGAAAGAGACTTCAAAGTGCTGCTACCGAAACCTCCTCAGTGGGTCTTTGAGATGAGGTATGTAGAAAAGTCCCAACTGGAGTGAAAGGTAAAAATTCCTTTAGGGCAATGGTTTCCTATTTTGCTTGATGGAGAGGAATCTTCCATTTCCTCAGTAAGAAGCTGGCCACGGTCATACGCATTTATTCAGCCCTGGAATAGCTTTATGAGTCACTGCTACAGGAATGAGCATGTAAAATAGGCCTGCACACAAACCCAGGTTCTAACAATGAGAACTGTGTGGCTTTGAGAAAGTGACTTAACCTCTCTGAGCTGCAGTTTCCTTGCCTGTGAAATGGGAGAAAAAATACCTGCTGGTAAAATAGAAATAGCCCAATGCCTAGTGAATGTTCAAGTGGAATCATATCTGGGCTCCCAGGCTCCTTCCAGATTGTCTATGCCAACCTCTCAGCAGGAGGAGTAATCCCCTTCAGCCAAATGAACATTCTTATCTTTTTTTTTTTGAACCTCATGTGCATAGAATTTACCAAATCATAATGGATGGTTCATAACACTGTCTCATGCATGGCTCACTTTTTTCAAGTTTTATTTTTAAAAAAAGTTTTACTTCTAATACCAGAAAATTTAAAATAATAAACACTAGTCAAAGCCATCACTGGACTCAACAACATGTAGGTCTATCTCTGCACTGTGCTTCCATTCCATCAACTCCTTTGTCTACATCTCATTATACTTTCCCGCAGGTGCTAAGCATCAAGAAGGAGGTGGATCAGGGTGAAAGGCTTGAGAATAGTGGGGAGCAGGGGTTGGAGAGGGAACTATTTTAAGGAGGGTGACCAGGGAAGGCCTCTTTGAAGTAGAGTCATTTGAGCAAAGACCTAAGAGAAGAAGGGAGGACACCACAACATAATAGTATTCTAGTGCTCCCAGAAGAGGAAGAAGGGGCGACAGAGAGACAGAGACAGCGAGACGGTGAGTTTCAGAGTGGTAGGAAAGAAGAAACACAGGGGTTAGATCGCATGTGGTTTTCTAATTTTCATTTTACAAAGACTGCCAGATGCAACCCACTTTACAGATGAGAAAACAAAGCCTCAGGAGAGGTGAGCAGGCCCAGGCCACGTACCTAGTTAGAGGCAGGATTAAGGTTAGAATTCAAAGCCCTGTGCATCTTCTGTGATTTCACATGGCCCCTCTGTGCCCTCAAGTGATTTGAATTCCACAAAATGCCTCCAAACAGCTTTCAGGTAATGAGGTGACAAACAGTATATTGAAATGGTGTTCTTCCAAGCAGAAGTTCTTTACCAGGAAAGAGATGATCTGAAGACTAATTAGGATTCTGACATTGGTTAATGACTAAGTCCTTAGGGTCATGTCAAAATCCATGTGAATATTTCCAAATTATTTTCTTATCATAGGTGATATTTATCCTCAGGAGAAAAAAAAAACAAAGATATACTAGTGAGTCTTTGAAATTTGAGTTGAGTGCTATGATCACACAAGCAGAAGCAAGAATTTGCCCTAAGAATCTACAAATAACTGAGAAATATCCAAGTGGTAACTTAATGATTTTATGTGTACTTTAATGGCATCCCTTTAGTTCAACAGATGACAAGAGCTCTTATTCCTAATGAAGTGGATGGAAATATTAAGGTCAGGAGTATAAAGGTTCACCTTCGCCCTTTCTTTTGAAACTCTGAGCCGGGTACAAGATAAAAACAGAAGAGAGACCCGTGACTAAAGACATTTGAGTAAGTCTGACCTGCATTCCCTATTAAACCTTCAGGGTAAATGATTTCTCAAGTCTGTTTTCTTCTTTGGCTGGCTAATCCCTTCCTTCCAGGAGGAGATTTCAGACCCTCCACTCACTGGCCTGTCCATGGCAACAGACCCGCGTGCTGTTTCCATCTCCAGTCCCCTCACTGGGCTCTGATACAACTGCAGAAATTATGACTCCAGAGATCACAATTACTGACTTCCGAGAGTCTCTGATTTCTCCCAGGAGAATAAGCAGATGAGAAGTTCTATGTTTGTTCAAAGACAGATGAATCCAGGCTGTTTCTGAATCACACCCAGGCTTTTCTCTGCTTCTCATTTTTTTTCTGAGGACAATTCTGAAAGTATGCAGATGTGACAGTGCGAATGGTAGAGGGGCCTGACGTCCCTTGGCACAGGTAAGAATCATCTGCTTTTAGTTACTTAAGCTGTGTCTCCCCAAGACCAAGACAACTCAGTCCAGTGGATGCAATAAAAGTGATTCAAATCATTGGTCGATAGGCCACTGAATGATTCTCTTCCTAAGTCCTCTGTCCTAGGTCACCCTCCCATTGTGAAAGCTCAGGGCCACCGGTACATTTTGCAGTGTACATGCACTCACTCCCTGTAGCTCTAATTGGAAAAAGAAAACACAATGCAGAGGCTTGGCAAATCCGAGACAAATCCTTCTGATTTGCAGAGAAGAGACCCTAGTTAATGAAATGACACAGAGGTGCCCAGCTCAGACATTGGCTGGTTGCATGAGTACGAGCAAATCCCTTAACCCCTGAATGCCTCAGTTTCCTCAGTTGTACCATGAGAGGGAGTAATAACTGCAGCATGAATTAATATGTGCAAAACACTTAGAACCATTCCTGGCACATGGAGAGTACTCAGTAGGGTGTGCTAATTTTATTATAAAAAGAGATGGGGAGCCAAAGGATCCTCACTGTGGAATGCAAAATAAATAAGGGAAGAATTATGTT
This sequence comes from Dasyprocta punctata, assembly GCA_004363535.1. Classification (NCBI taxonomy): domain Eukaryota; kingdom Metazoa; phylum Chordata; class Mammalia; order Rodentia; family Dasyproctidae; genus Dasyprocta; species Dasyprocta punctata. The sequence continues at coordinate 108,416 of RJWM01000493.1, read as the reverse complement.
TGAAAGTATAAATAAGCAATAAATAAAATGAAAAAGAAGGGTTTTTGTTCTCGGCAGCTTTTCCATGCTAATGGTTAATCTATTGAAACATAAGCCTGGCACAGGGCTGGCTTCCCAAGGTGCATGATGGGCAAAATGTGTGGGGGACTGGTAACCGACACCTAAGGTGACAAGTGTAAGGTCAAGAGACGAGGTGGCAGGTGGGGGCCTCATGCAGGGTTTTCACTAAGCCAGACTTCCTGGGATAAGTGGAGAGACAGTCAACACTGGCTGCACAAAGGTCTCAGTTGGGAAGCTTTGAAAGATCTGGATGCCCCACACCAGTGAAATCAGAATCCCACATGAGTATCAGGCTTTGTCACAGCTCCCATGTGCAGCCAGGGATGAGGACCCCTCTCCTCACATTTAGATGCCTCTTTGCCACCACATCATTGGAGAGTTTATTTTGGTCTGCCCAGACAAAGTCTCAATTCCCTTCATAGAGGCAAACAGAAATCACACTGAGCCCCACCCAGGGCAGAAATTGATTACTATTTGTTTATGGGTCCAAAGTGCCCGGTCTAACAGGCTTGATGCTGCATCAGTAAGTGAACGACTAGATAAATGGATGGATGAATCGATGAATAAATGTCTGCTGATAAGGAAGTAAACTGGTTAAAAACTTTCTGGAGGGCAATTTGAAAGCATTCATACCTACTGACCCAGAAAATCGGCTTCTTGGAATCACCCCAAGGAAATGCAGTCCCTGGCTGGCTTTTTTCCCAGGTGCCTGCAGTTCTGATTAAAGAGAGATCTGTGGGCTATGGAAGTAAACAGTGGACACTCCAGAGCGACTACGCTCTTGCAATCCCACTTCTGTCGGGAAGTGAGAGAATGGCAACCCCAGCAAAGACCATATTTTTTCCTTCATCAGAGTTGAGGATTCACACAGACTTTCATATAAGAACTCAGTGTAGACCAAGAGTTCAATGGCCTAAGACAAAAGAGTCTCTTCTGAATAGGAAAAAGCTTATAAGAAGGCTCAGCCAACCAGGCACTTGGGTCTAAAAGAACTACAGTTAGCCAGGGCCTGATGTTTGATTTTAAACAGAACAGCCCTCTATTAGCAATCCAGGAAGAATTGACTGCAAAATTATCCCTGTGTGGTTAATGATGTGACCCAATTTTGCCAGCTGGTAAGAACAGGGGTGTCTGCATTTTGAAGCCTTGCCTAACATACTGAAGATGGGTATTTAACTTAGTGGAGTTTAAAATCATCCCTTCCTGAAGATGGGGGTGGATTGGCCTTTGAATTCATCTTAAAGGTACAGTACATTAGGGGGAATTCATTTGCCAAGAACCAGGGCCTGTCTCTCAAGACAGAATCTCCATCTATCATACAGGTAATGAGGGATCTTCTCCACTGTGTATGCAGTAGTATGAAAATGATAGGACTCTGAGTTAGGGTCTGGGACCAAAAGGAAGAAAATTTGCAGATATGTCTTTTAAAAGTCCAAATATCCCATCTGAAGCTACTAGATATGTTTGTTTGTGTATGTACTTCTTGATACTTAAGAGAAAATAGAATCATCTTCAAATTTAAAAACAGTCCCTGGGTAATACCACTTATAAGAAGTTTAGTCCAGAAAAAATATTGTTCTTGTGTTACAAAATCAAAGCAGTAGAAGAAAAAATCAAAGGGAACAATCAGTCAGGGAAAATGTCTGGGTTCCAAAATGCTGCAGGAGACTGCATAAAAAACAGTAATATTTAAGCTTGTGCTAACTATACTTTTTTCTACAGTTACTTTTCACCACGTGTAAGTTTATATATGCTTTGTCAAATGCCTCTTTAAGGATTTATGATGAGGAATTATCCTCCCATTCTTGGGCTTAAAAGTTCAGGCAAAGTTAAGGGGCTAGGTGGACTTTGGAAGTGAAAGGCCATAACGGAAGGACAGCTACCAGAACATGGCACTGAGGAACCTGACGTCATCTTCCTGTGCCTTGCACAGCCTATTTCTAAAAGATCTGGGAAGTTTTCCTGAGTCAAAGGTAGCCCCCACCATTGACCAGTCATTCTATAATAAACACGAGTCAAGGATCATATGGAGGCACAAGGTGTGTGTGTGTGTGTGTGTGTGTGTGTGTGTGTGTGTGTGTGTCTAAGTCTAGTATTCTCTCACCAAAGGGTAGAAGGAGCAAGTAGCAGCATTTTAAATACCAAGGATGACATCACTACTACCATTGTGACTATTTCAGTAAGTCTTTCACTGAAGAGGGAATAAGACCAAGTAATTCCCTGAAAACTGAGCAAGTACTGATAAATATTACCCAATTATTGATCCCTTAACATGCAAGCACTTGTTCCTTGATGAAACTGCATGTTCTAAAACCAAAAGACAGAAAGAGCAGCTGATTCCTACTTTTCCACTGCAGTTGCTTTTGGGAAGGTCATGCTGACCTCCATGTGGCCAGATTCACAGAGAGAGTCTCTTGGCTCTCATCTTACTCAGCTCAACAGTGTTCAACACATTTGACCATTCCTTCTCTCCTTTTGAACATAAATCAGATTGTTTTGCTCATCTGCATAAAGTCTCCAATGGCACCTCATTGTACTTTAAAATAAAAGCCAAGCCCCACAAACTCCTATCTGACCTGACCCCACTTTAGCACTTTTCAAACTCATCTCCTATCACTTTTCTCTTTGACCAGAATATTACCAAGCTCTTTCCTGCCTTCAGGCCTTTATACTGGCTGCACCCTCAGCTTGGAATGCCCTACCGATAGCTCATTCCTTTTCAGTTAGTTTAAAGTCTCAAATCACAACAGTTTCCTGTTTTGAGAAGGTTCCAGGACCATCATCTGTAATAGCCCCCACCCCCAACCCAGCTATTATACCAATTTCCATGTGTCTCCTTCAGGACTTATACCATTTGCAAACTCTTGTCTTTGTTTAGTGTTTACAGTCTGTCTTCCCTACCCCATCTGGAATGGAAGTTCCTTGGGGACAGAGACCTCGTGTGCCATTTCACTGCTGTATCATCAGCACCTAGAATAACGTCTGGCCCACAGATTGTGCTCATTGAGTATCTGTTTAGAGGTAGGAAGGGGAGAGGGGAGGGAAAGAGAGAAGGAAGACAATATTCTCAACTAGTCTATTCAAAGACTGGTATGATTCAAATTTCTCAGAGGTGGTACAACACATTGAATAATAGGTTAAATTTACTTTGGCTATAGTTGAAGATGTGTCGAATTGAGTCTTTGTTATGTGGAATGTTGAGCTGAAGCAAGGTGAAGCAGCAAGCATTGCATGAGGCCCTAAAGGCCTGTCCACTGGGATATAGCAGATTTGACTTTGAGACTATACAGGAGAGCTCCACTAGGCAGTGGCCTCTGCTCCCACAGCACCCCCTAGTGCTGAGAGGGAGGAGTGAACCCTGTTATCGTCATAGGACACAGAATGACCATTCAAAACTCTGCCTAAGTTACTATTATTGGCCCATAGCCAAACCCTGAGCTCCTGGAAGGTAGGGAAGGGGCCTTGTTCAGCACCCAATAAACATTTGCTGAATGGGTGTATGTAATAGAGCTTTTCCACCCAGATTACTTATGTTTTATTTACAAAACTCACAAAATGCTTATCATGTGCCAGGTACTCAACTAAATGTCTACAGATCATCAGTCCTCACAAACAACCCTACAAGGGAGACACTGTTATTATCAATACTTTATAGGTGAGGCAAGTGAGTTATGAAAAGAATAAGGAACTTGCTACCCAGTGGCAGAGCTAGGACTCAACCTTATTGGAGCCTTATTTATGCCCTTAACCACTAGACTGTGCTAGCAAGGGTATCTAGGGCCACAGCGCTGTGTACCAAGGCCAGATGTGAGGGAGAACAACATGGAGAATGGGTACTCACCTCTTAAGGGAAACCCGGGTGGCGAAGTCCTATGCAGTTTATACACTACTTCCTAATGCCACCTCTGCTGGCTGAAGGAAGAAAGGAAAGTGGGAAACTTGTGGTTCCTACCAGCATTTTCAACCTACTGCCCCAGTAGATCTTTTTCTCTCTTCCTGTTTCTACTATAGTTCTAGGCCAATGATTCCCAATCTAGTGCAACTCTGTCCCTGCCACCAAGGGAACATTTTTGATTGAGACAGCTGGGGGTGGGGGTTGGACTCCACTGGCAGCTAGTGGGTAGAAGAAGCCAGGGATGCTGCTAAACGTTTGACAATGCTCAAGACAGCTTTCTTGCACATGCGTGTGCATACACACACACACAGACACACACACACAGAGAATGACCCATTGCTTACAGTTGAGTTATTCTATCTTGATCCAGAAACTAATGCTCAAAAAATTAATGATAATTATGGTAAGGTCATCAGTGGCAGGTCCACCTATGAACTCTGAGAAATGCCAGCCTGGATCCTATGTACCTCTAGAAAATTTGCAGAGAAGGGGCAATGGCTTTCCTGTCAGCCTCCCTCTCTCTCCTGACTCCGGGAGCCACCGCCGCTCCCTCCTGCTGAGAACCTGAGAGCAGCTCTGGCCCACATGGCACATAACAGAGGCTGCTAATACCCACTTCCTTTGGCAGCTGCTTAATGCTCTTGGCTTGGAATTTGGTATTCCTCGAGCCCTTTTTCTTAATTACATTCTAGAGAAGAAGGAAAACCCATTTACAATTCAGAAACAAATGGCCCTACCTTTGATTCCTCAGACTTGTCAAATCAGAGTAGAATTGTGCTGTTCCTCCAAACAGATTACAGAGGTCTCTGAAGAATTGAATGGGGGCTGGGGATGTAGCTCAGAGGCACAGTGCATGACTGGCAAGTTCAAGGTCTTGAGTTCAATTCCCAGCACACACACAAAAAAAGTGAGTAAGCCTGGATGAGCCCAGCCAGAGTCAAAATATCTACAAGCTGCATCCTCAGCAGAACCCAATAAAATGCAGAACGTTCTTTATGAATGATGAAAGGAATAAAACTCAGGATCAGACTCAGGGTAGATGAGTGGAGAAAGAGGTAGTGTGGTAAACTCTGAAGGCCTAAACTTGACTGCTGCCTCCGCCACTCTGGGACCTAGGATCATTACCCCACTTCCCCATGCATGAAATGGGGTTTGAGACGACCCCATAAAGGTGCTGGGAGGGTGGGTGGGGAGGCTGTAAAAGGGCTTCCCACTGCATGTGGGTTAGCATAGAGCCTTATTGAATTTTTGTTTGCTCACTCACCAACATTCATCCTGTTTTTCCCTTGGCACTATTTATCCTTTTACCCATCTCCACACCTGAGGGATCTAAAAGCTATTTATCTCTAGTTCACCAACCCAAGAGAAGCCCAAGTGTCCTGAGCATTCAGTAGAGTAACGATGAACATAAGTAAGCTTTTATCAGCACTGTATGTGACTAGACTCACAGTCATTTCCAGGAATCATATAGTTGATTGGGGCTTAAAATTGGGCTTTGCCTGATGAATAAATGTACAATCCAGAGTCAGTGGCTCGTGCTAAGACGCTATTATATGGTCATCTGTGTGGCAAAAAGAAAAATAACTAGGGTGGTGTAGATTAGACTCTTATCCAGAGAACTGGACCAGGGTAGCAGTTTTCCAACTTAGAATTCTCTGTGGGAGCTCTTCATCTGATCCCCAAAACCCTGACGGGGTCCAGGAATATATAGGTCAAAAACTCACTAAAGGTGATTCTAAGGTCAGGTGGATTTAGCAACCTTTTTACAAAGTTTCTAAATTGTGCAGAACAGTTTATCAAGTGTTATGCACTAACCCATGATCCTTAAATCTCTTCCAAAACCCTTAACCAAGATATTTCACAATCATTGTTTGAAGCTGCCTTTGCTTTTACATCTAAGAGAGTATTTTTAGATATGAGATTTGTTTTCCTTCCAGCAAGATGCTCTACCTCATTACTACCAATTAAGCAAGTTCATTTAAAAGCTTTGAATCCATACTTGTGAAATTCCCCTTTGCTCATCCAACTTTATGTCTAAACAGTGCAGCTGATGGCTGTACAGTTCCACTTATGAATTCCACTCTTGTGAATGTATTTCCAAAATTGTTTCAGAATTGCTTTGTCTGGGAAAGCCAGGACTGCTGGTTTTAATAAGAACATGGTTTAAACATAGTTATCCAGGTCACTGATATTTCGTGTCTTCCCAGAACACAGACAGGACCCAGTACTCAGAAAGTACTTTCGGTACCTTCTTCTTCTTCTTCTTCTTTTTTTTTGAAAACAAAGACTGTACCCAGCTAACTCCATCCTTTCCTCTTACAGAAGGACTTCCTCCCTACCCACCCCTGGCCACCATTTTGCCTTTAGAAGGAGTAACATGGCTTAATAGGATGAAAACTGAGGTTAGATCGAGTGAAAATAAGTCTTAGCTCTGGCTAAAACTCACCAACATTACAAAGGGTCCACAACAGTGTCCGGCAACATGGCCGGGCCCCAGTTGGTGCTCAAGCACTAAATGAATTCAGTCATTTGACAGGACTCTCATACTTTCCTTTAACCAAACCGAAACAAAAATTCTCTGAACGACTGCAACATCCCACGGCATTCGCATCTGAGAACACGATCTAGTACATCATCAACTAAGTAAAGGGAACTTTATTTTTAGCTACTGGACTTCATAGGGAAGATCAGCACCCTATTTAAACTTCTCTTTTAATCCCTAACCTTCAAACAACACTCCTATGATTTGCTTCTTACAATTTGTATTAAAAAAAAACCCTCACTTAAAGATGTCCTCAAGCAGATTTTAGACAATACAAAACAACAAGAGAAATAAACCAGATGGCAAAAAAATCATAAATCAGGCCAAGTCGTGCTGAACAAGCTACAAAGGAAGCCATCATCAAACTGCAAAGGGAAGAGGCACTTTGTTCCTCATGGATAAGTCTCCATTATTGCTTTCTTGCAAAGGAAAACTCAGAGGTCATCCAGGGGAGGGTGGTGTCCTCTCTCCTCCACCTGTCACAAGCTAGACTAGAAAAAGCTGCATGACAGTTGGGAACCCCCAAAGTACTCAGAGCAAGCAAGTGGGCATTGCTTCCCCTATAATAGAAAAAGAATAGTTTGGGAGGATCTCTGTTGTAGTTGCATGATGGCAAAGATAGGGAAAGAAGAAAAAGAAATTAATCTAATACATCTACAGTTTCTAACACTTGATGAAAACACCAAAAACTCCCCTGTAGAAAAGCCATCCATCCCTATCTTTTCTATGGACACCAATAAAAGGACACACTTATAGAAACATTGTTAGCACCCTCTGGGCTGAGGAAGACTCTAAAATTCGACACCTGTTCCTGCTTGGCCTTGTCTCCAACAGTGGACTAAAGGTTTGAACCTTCCCATGAAGGTAAGTGTTTTAGTTTGAGAGGATTTGCTTTGTTGTATGATTGATGGTTGGACAATCAAATATTTAGAAGGTGTGTGTGTGCGTGTGTGTGTGTGCACACGCTTGTGAGCCCACGCTCACCAGTCAACCTGTAGTGGAGTGGCCTTTCATCTCTTCCAACAGCTGCTATATATTTCTCATACATTAGAAAGCATTTTAAAAAAACACACACACACACAATAACTGGGCCTCTTAGGCAAGAGTACATGTCCATTAGCTTTAGACACTTAGAAGTACACGCTGTTCTGTTGTAACACAACACGCAGAAAATCGGCACTAGCTTTTCAACCCTGCAGCTCTGTTTACAAACATACTGAATTATTAACCCCAGTACATCATCCCTGCCCTCTCCATTTTATCTACATGACCTGAAAACATGAAGAAGGCTTCACAGGGCATGCTTTTCTGTCTGAATTTATGGGCATGGACAATGCCAAGGACTCTTGTTCACTACCCAGACCACCTTGCAATACCCAACAGAGACTTTGTGAGTGGGAGAAGAAATGTGGCTACCCAAGTGGGGATCTAAGCAGCACAAAGGGATCACATTCATAGACCTAAATCTGTCTACTTCTTTATCAACCCACCCGCTTTGTTCCACAGCCACTGTGAGTGAATCAGTTTGCTATTAAGCTTTTCTGAGCAGTTCTAGAACTCTGTGGATGTGCTACGGAGGTAAAGAAGAGGGAGTGGATTAGCTTCCCCACCTGCTTCCAGAGCCTCTGCTATATTCCCAGTTAAAGCTTTCAATGCCTCTTTGACCCTAATGAAGCAAGCTCTGCAGAATGTTGTAATCGCATCTTTAAATCGCACCTTTTTCTCTAGAGGAAGTGCTCTGGAAGGGGAGGGGGGATCACTACGGCCTTGTCAGTTACCACTCAATTCCCTGAACTTTGCAAGGTGCATGGTCTATAACAGAAGCACAGTAGCATTTGTTAACTGAACGTGCAGATAAATGAGTAAAAAGGGCTCCCTCTTCTAGGGCGACAAAGGGTCTCAATTCGCTCAGACTGAGGGGTTTCCCAGTTTCTAGGACTTTCGGTGCTTGAATAAAGACAATCCCAAGTAAAGCAGGATGATGAAGCATCTTACCTTCCCCTTATGGTGTCACACCACCAGTTCCAGCCTGCAGAGCCACCCCTCCCCTCAACCCTAATGCACCTGTACATACAGCTGCTCTCCTTATCCACCAGCTGGAGGGAGGGAGCAGCCTTCTAAAGTGACAACCCTTTGTGCCCTGTCTCTGCCCAGTGACAAATGCCTTCCCAAGCCGTACTGCCTAGTCAGCTTCTTTATGAGGCAATCATGGTTTATTCATTTCTCCGATTCAGAAAATGGGAAGGTTTAAGAATGATCAGAAAAGATACCCAAAATGAAAATGTGTCCCCCAAGTCTTCCCAAAGGGAAGTATGGTGCCAGATACAAGTGCACTCCAGCTGAAACGCTGCTCCTCTCCCTTCCTGGATACCTGTGAACCCTCCCGAGGTTCCATCTGCCCATCTGTTCCCTAAGCTCAGTAAATGTCCCCTCATATCAAGATTACAGATGAGGTGCTGAAGCCCAACCGTTCTGTCAGGGAGGTGATAAGATAGCCTGGAGCTGGCTTGAGTCTTAGGAGAAAGGTAACTCCTGCAAATCCTCCCTGTCCAGATCCAGAGCCCTTGTTTAGGTGGTGGCGAATGGATTCTGCCTCCAATTTGGAACAAGTTCACCAACAGGCATATCATTCATATTTATTTCTATGATGCCTTATTATAGATCATATAGAAAATGTTAGTTAAAACTGAAGGTCAGAGAAAACCCAGAAACCCTCCAAATGATCACTTGCAATATAAAAACCTTGCTATAGCCATATAATGGAATACTACAGAGCAGTAACAAAGAATGAATTACTGACACCTGCAACAACATGGGTGAATCTCAAATGTATTATATTGAGTGAAAAGAAACCAACACAGAAATACATACTATACAATGCACTTTATATGAAGCTCAAAACCAAGATACACTGATCTTTTGTTTTTCTGTTACAAGTCCAAAAGAACGGGAGAAGGAGGCTATATTGATTGGGGAGTGAACTTTTAGAAATTAGTACATGTTTGTAGCACATAATGGTAACATTCATTGTAGGAATTGGCATGTGTACATAACTCAGCTCAATGCTTTTTTCATACCCCTCCCCCTCCCTCCATCTCTTGGTTCCCTCTCCTTTGGCAAAAGATCTGTACCCCTGTTGGAAAGTCAACTTTTTACAGGGACAGAAATATTCTGTACCTTGATTTGGGTAGTGCTTACACAAATGTACACATCAGCAAAAATTCATTATCTTGTACACTTAAGATGCACTCACTTTACTTACTTTATGTCTCAATTTAAAAAGTGAAATAAAAAGAACATGAAAGCATCAGAGGAGATACTTGCTTTAACCCTGATTTAGCAAACCATGTTATTTAACCCCAGGGAAAGCATTCTTGCCCCCTCCATAAGTACATTATTCTACCTACCTGCTTTTGCTGTCAAATTAAATTAGACGAAACTGAGTGGGGTGGTTGTTCAATCTCATTTGTTAAATGTATGCTCGACACAGGCAATGCTGTCAATCCCAATGAAATTAGGGTTTGTCAAATGAAGGAATTGATGTGCGTGGTGTGTGTGTGTGTGTGTGTGTGTGTGTGTGATTATAAAAGACAGATTTCTGCATTTAGGATTCACTCTCAAGTATCTTTCTAGCAGCTGTATCTCTCAGCCTATTAGTCAACGGTAGGCACCCAGCCAGCTGTTTGCTGGATTCAACTTTTCCATACATGATCATTTCAAAGGTTGTGTATATGTTAATTTACTACCTGGTTGTTATTTAAGAGGATTTTATTATATCATTTTATGTTGATTTATTCTATCTCTTTCTCTAGGAAATTCTGGATTCTAGGGCATCTAACAGTAAGGTAGCTCTGGGTGAGTATGAGACATCAAAGAAATCATTGCTGTCATTTTTCAAATTAAACATGAACACACACAAGCAACAGGTTTGGGTCAGACATGATTATGAATGCCATTGTCTGGAGCCAGAAAAAAGAACTGGCTTAAACAAAAGTTGTGCCTATTTTTTACAAAGAAGAAGACCAAGCAAGAGAGACACCCACAGTATGCCCTATCCAAATAATTACTTGCAATAGCAATGCCCATATGGCGAATTTGACAAGGCCTAGGTCTTCATCATCTGACTCAATTTCTTTTTTTCACCCCTGGGAAAAAGCTTAATAACTATTTTATTATAAGGCACTGCAGTTTCATTTTCTATGTAGTCTGTGAGACTAACAGCATCCTAAAGCTGGAACAATATGGGAAGAGAATAAAATACGAAGTGGAGAAAAAGGGAGGTGCAAAAGAAGGTGGGGCAAGAGGAGAGAGAAGGTGACTCCAGATTCCAAAGCAGCTTGGAGGAGCGGAGGACGTCGAAGGGGATCTCTGTGCAAGGCTAGTCAGTATGACAGGAGCTGCAGCAAAGGTTTCCGCGGTGGCAGTCCAAAGGGGCAGTGGTGGTGAGAAGAGCGAGCCAGCGGCACAGAGCCGCAAGAAGGGGCGGCCTGGAGAGATAAGACTGATTAAAGCATTTATTTGCTTTAAATGAACACCTCCGTGCCTGGCTCACTTCTCCCCAGCACCTGTAATCTGTGGGCCTTCCCTCTGCACGTGTTCCCGTGGGAGAAAAGAATGACTCAAGCGCAAAATCGTCAGTGAGTGATCACCATTGTTCTTCCGCTCAAATGTCACATTCGGGCGCCCGTATGCTGCCATTCAGAAATCTATTAGCAACATAGCAGAGTCAGGAACTCCCGTGACCTACTTTTACCAGACAGTGGATGCTTCTAATTCCACAATCAGTGAAACAGCAAAAACGATTAGAAAATGTGTGTGGCACTGTGCCGGATTAGACCAGGCAAGTACAGCCGCTGGGGAAAGGTTAATAGAATGTAACTTAAACAGCTTGTGTGCTTCGAAATTTGCCTGGGGCAGTGAGGGGCACCAGCCAAACAGAAGTCCTTCAAAACCCCAAACACATTCTCTCCACCACCCCTAGCCCTTCTATGGCCTGAGTTTATTTATACCCTCGAATTGCCCCCACAGACCTTCCATCTCTAGTACCACAGCCCAGATGAACCAAGTTTTTATCTGCCCTTAGAATGCTGTAGGCCTCTGGCTCACCCCAGCCCCTTGGAGCTAGGTTCCTGTGTTTATCCTTCCAGAACCGCAAAGGCAAAGTCAAGTCATCAAATGTTATGGCTAATTTTCTACCTCTGCTCCCCTTCTTAAGTTATGTGAAAAAAACAGCCCTCCAAGGAAAGATTCAAAATCTTTCCTGGACAAACTGCATTGTGCATTATGATTTTCTACCCAAAAGGATTCACCTTGGAATTCTTTTTAAATTGTTCACACCCACATTAACTACTACATTTTGGAAAATCTAAATCAAAAGAAAAATTCATTTAAGAGCCTTCTGCCCCCAACAAATCAAAACTATTTATTTGATTTGATTTGATTTTTTTAAGGAAGCAACATGTCGTGCTAGATATATAATCCTTTTTGCTCTGTTTTATAAGCCATTTTCCTCCGGGGTACAGAGCAGTTTAGAATCCTCTTAAATAGAAATGCCCAATCCTAACCCCTACTCCTCGTACCCTTTTCCTCTCTTCTGGGTCTTAAATGATTTGATTTCCCCACACCTTTCTACAGTTACATATCCATCATGCACAGTATTGGGAGCGACAGTGACAGGGAGCAGTGGGACCAAGGCTGTCTGCCTTCATTGTAGCTTGAAAATTAAATACTATTTATTATTGTCTTCCCCTGGGCCAGCCCCTAATCACAAGCTTATCCACAGCAAAGATACTTGGTGGTGGCTTGGCTGAACCCCAGTGTATACAATGATAAAAAAGGGTGCCTTGGAATTTTCAAAATTCCCAAACGAAATTAATGTATGTGCCAGAGAACAGTTTTCCTTGGATACGAACATGGTTGAATTCAGAATCAACCAAAAGCACATTCTGAGACCAACGCCTGAGTCCATATAGCAAAATGGAAGGGGATCCCAGGCAGCACTCATGGGGGAGTGGGGACTTGAGCAGGGAAGGATGGGGAGCCAGTCCAGGGTGTGGTAATGCGGTTGACTGCTGTGAGCAATGCAGGCTGCATCCCAGGAATTAAGGGGGTGGGGTGTTCTCTCCACTGAGCTGGAGCAAGCTGAGGCTTCTGTCTTCCAGTTGTATTGTGCCATGGGTTGAGGCCTGCCCGGGACAGAAGCTCCCCAGCTTCTTGCTTGCCCAATATCTGAATCAAGCATGCCCTAACGCCAGTCCCTAAGTCTTTGAGTGGAGTGACAGGAGTACACAGTCAGCACACGGGCCGCAGAGGTGAGCCAGGTGAGCCAGAGCGGCGGAGCTGAGTGCCAAGGAAACTGAGACAGCTTCTGCTATACAGAGGGGTGGGCAAAAGGGACACCCAAAAGTCTGAAATTACCACTGTGCAGAAGGAAACCCATTGGTTCCTCTTTCTTTACTCCCTGAAACCCTTTCTGGTGTCCTATGAATAGGAAATAAGCTGGATTTTCCTAAGATCCAAGCTTCTGCTAAGTAACTTGGGTATCTTTGGAAGTCTCCTGAACCCGATAGGCAAATCTTGACACTGGAGCCCAAACCACAACACTGCAGAGCTTGACCCAGCCAGTGGCCCTCCAAAGACTCCAATGTACCCCCAATAAAGAATTTAATCCTGGAATCCTGACTCCATAAATACTGCAACCCTCAAAGATGATGTCTATCTTGCAGCAGAACTCTGTATCCCAGAGAGTCACCACCCTTCCCAGTGTAATGCCCTTATCTTCCAAGGGAGTGAAGTAATCAGATTCAAGACAGACCTCATACAATAAATCACTTCATTCTTCCAAGGAAGCCTGTTGGGGTAAGTTGAAGGTTTTGTTGTTGTTGCTGTTTGATATTTGGCAAGAGGTTACTTTTTGCAAGCTCTATCTTTGTCAAATGCTATCAGGGGCAACATTAAGACAGCTCTACATATGGCCACCAAAAGACATGTTCAAGAATATTCACAGCAGCTTTATTTTCAATACCCCCAAATTGGAAACCACCCAGATGTCCTTCAACAGGAGAATGGATAAACAAACTGTGATACATCCATACAATAAGATACTATACAGCAATAAAGAGGAACTCCTGATATAAGCAATAACATGGATGAATCTCATAAGGATTATCTAAGTAAAAACAGCCAGATACAAAAGGCAACATACTGCATAATTCAATTTACATGAATATCTAGAACAGACAAAACTAATCTCTGGAACAGACATTAAGAGCAGTGTTTGTTTTGGGGGGATATTGGCTGGAGTTTTCAGGATGCTATATTCTATATTCTATATGTATTTTGGGGAACTATTTTCTATTTTAATCTAGCAGTGATTATATGGTTGAATACACATGTACTTACAACCCACCAGCACTTAAGATTTGTATATTTTGCACACTTTACTGTATGCATTAAATATATCTCAATAAGAAGATAAAATAGAATAACACCCACACCTATGCCATGTTTCTCACTACCCTATAATGCCACACTCATACCTCATGCTCCTGCTGCAACACACCCTACATCACACACACACACACACACACACACACACACACACAACACTGGGCACATCTTATATGCAGTACACTCACATACACAATCCCATCATGCTGCACAGACACCCCCCCACACACACACACTCGCAAGGTCCCCTCTGAGCTGTCTCAGAACTGACTTCCCCCCACTGCCAACCATGGCCGCTGTTAAGATCATTATCATGGTCATCATCATTCCAGGAGCATCCCTCATGGACAGGAGCATCTCAGAGCACACAGCTGTGCCTACAGACAAAGACTTCTGCCTGGAGCTGCATGCTTACCCTGAAAGCTGCCAGGCACATCAGGTTTATGCCTGCTTCTGAGGAGCAAGTGTCTTGCATCTTTCAGCTTCAAACTCAGCAGGAATCTTGAGGCAACATCTAATCTACATACCCCTCTCCTCCCTCTCTGTGGGTCCTACTGACCACTGCCAGGGGGAACCTTGCTCCATGTCTCTGGGACCCATCAGCCCTGACTTTGCAGACAATGCTGATCTTGTTGTTGGGAGGGTGAAGAGAAAGTGGCCAACATAGAGAAGGTGCCACCCTCTGCCTATGGGATGTCAGTGCCTCCTCCTTGCTAGTCTTTGCCACGGGATTGGAACAGACTCCACCTTCAAAGATTCTAGAAACCTTTTGCGCTTCTTAGTTGCCTTGACTTGAAGAACTAAATTCATTGAGTCTACTTCTGCATCTATTGACCATTTGGACCTTCTGCAATAGTAATAGTTCTCCACATGTGGAGGATATTGGAAAGTGGACATCAGTGCATTTACAATCTTCCTCTTAGGACTTTACCCCAAAGATACATGCACAAGCATGTTTATCACAACTCTTTCATGTTAGAAAGACTGGAAATGGTCTCAATGTCAGCCAAGAGGGATCTGGTTAATTATCACAGAATATTATCCAGTCATAGCAAAGGATGACAAGATGGGTAAGGTTCTGACATGAAAAATTGGTCTAAGGAGGTTATTTAAAGCAAAACAAGTGGAAAAGTCATACGGTTGGAGAAAATAGAAATGTTCTATATATAAGGTGAACTAATTTTTGTTGAGTGTGTGCTTGTGTATTAAGAATTTAAAGAACAAAACCACACGTAACAATTTTCTCTGGCAAGAATGTTGCTCCTTTCTTTGCTTTAGAAGTTCCTTTTTTGCTGATATTTCAGTTTTTTTGGAAGAACTCTAAGGAGACACCATTTAAGGCTCCTTTTTTAATATCAAGGCTGCCCTGTCAACATAATGCTTTCTTTTTAAAATATGTGTTACTTTCTCCAGTCAGAAATATAAGAGAGTAAAATGTTTAAATGCACTTTCTCCAATCAGAAATACAGGGCAAGAGACTAAAATGTTGAAGGGCTTGTCACTGGATCTGCACCCCTTCTTTTTAAAGTCTTGGGTTACTGGTAATCAGACACAGTAGAACCTTGAAGTGAGGCTGACAAGAATTACGGTCCAAGAAAATGGTGCAGCGTTTTGTAGCCGTGAGCCCTGGGCATGTGGCAAGGCCTTTAGCCTTGCTGAGCCTTCCTTTCCTTGATCATCATTCCTTTCTCTCATCATCAAGCCTCACTGAGAACTGCCTTAATGCTACCCTCTGTGCCAACCCAGGGGCACCTATGGTGCAGAAAATATTCACCCCCTTCCCACTTGGAGCTGTATCGATAGCTATAAAATGAAGGTACATTTACAGGACTCTTGAAAAGATTATAATTCTCACAATACTTCCTGATATATAAAAGGCTTTAAGGTGGGTACCTTAAAAAAATTCAAAGAATATGACTTAATTAAGGTAGGATAAACTGCTTAACAGACAGCTCCAAACTCATAAAGGCTTGATAATGGCTTCTAATGGCTCATTATTTCTTGTTTAGTTAACAGTCTGGGGTAGATACTCTACATCAGGCAATTCTGTTCATGCAATGATCCTCCCTAACAGAGGAGGCTATGCCATCTTTAACCATAGCTTCCAAGGTAATTGTGGGGATTGGCTCCATCTCAAACAGTCAACAGAGCTTTGGGGAAAACCTGGAAAGCTTTTATGGGTGGACCCATCCCAATAGCCAGAACTCAGGCACATGGCTACCCATACAACTGCAAGGAAGGCTGGGAAATGTAGTCTAGTTGAGTGACCAGGAAGATGATAAAACAGGTTTGGGGGTTTAACCAGTTATGACTGCTACAGTGAACTAAAGAAGAAAATACATCTCAATGACTGTGTGTTTGTGTATTTGTGTTCAGTCTTCAAAAAACTGATGCATAAGCAAGCCTTTGCTTGGGAAGCTCAGAAGCCCTTTTTCTTTTTGCTGATATTTTAGTTTCTTTGAAACAACTCTAAGAAGACAACTTTTTAAGGTTCCTTTTTTTATTATTATTATCAAAGCTGTCCTGTCACCATCTGAGAAATTCCTAAAAAACAATGCCAGCCGTCAGCTCTGACTTTCACAAGATTTGAGATGCTGTCAAAAATAAATGCCAGCTCATCAGATTCTGTGTGAAAGAGATGCCTACACACATATAATTCAAACTAAAAGCTCTGGACAAGAAGCTGTACTGTGCATACATTGCCACTCTTCCTCCCCTTAAGAAACATACACTAGCCAGTGAGTCTACAGACTTAAATCATCACAAATAAGAGAAAACATCGTTTTTCTTTTTAAATTGGCACTTTGCAGAACCAATATAGACTCAAAGGGCTAGAGATTCAATTCTACACGTTTGCCGTCCATGAGATTGCAGAAAGTTTATATGTGTGGTTGAAAAACAGGCAAGATATGCACAATACACACCATTCATCCATTCAATCACCCGTTTAATCAATATAGGGGTCCCAGGCTGAGGACACCAGGATGGGAGGCACACTGACTGTGTGGTGGGAGTGTTGGCTATGGGCACACATATTTGCAATGCAGCAGGTGTGCTGCTGCAGAACCATGCGCCACGGTGGTGGAAGCACAAGACAGTTTATTAGAAAAGTCACTCAATTCTTTGCTATTTCTCTGATATACTTGGCACACGAGCATAAAGTAACTCATCATAAATGCTCTAACACTCATTAGAAGACACAACTGGACATGTGAAGAGGAAGGCGATGCTCCAGGACCCCAGAGGCTCTTTATTTATGCTGTCATTTGAAAGAGAGTAGGCAAAATACTAGTAGCTGAAAATGTTGGATCTCTCCTTGTATACCAGGCATTGTTCATACCTGTCAGTCATTACACCAGCAGGTATCACCACGGTCCATTTTACAGAGGCATTACTGAAGTCCAGAGAGAGGAAGACACTTGCCCTGTTATGAGAGGTCCACTTGCTTATTAACTCCAAAGACTGGGCCTTTTCCATTGTCTCCTCTTATTGCCCCCACCCCCAACAGGAAAAGCAGGCTCAGGGGACAAAAGAGGTGACCTATGGTTTAATGTGACTGCTGGGGAAAGGCAGCAAAGAATGGTGGAAGAGGCTGGTCTCAGGGGCTAATAGTCACCTGGGAATAATGTAAGAATAAACTCTCATCATACATTCATTGATTCAACAGGATCTGTTAAACAACAGCCTGGTACAGACATGGCTCTAGGTGCTGAGGGGTTATTATACTGAACAAGATTGGGAGATAGGTAGAAGAGGGGTGATGCATATGCTAAAAACTTGTCACGTATGAGAGGTAATAAAATAGATGCCTTTCCAGTCTTGATGTTAATGATTAGAGAAATACATGTTAACGGAGTTTTGAACTGAATTTAAGCACAAGAAGACTTTAAATTGTGGTATAAACTTTCCAAATGCCTGGAAGAAATAAAAGATGTAGACAGATAAGTAGGTAGAGTAGGTAGATAGATAGATAGAAAAAGACTAAGGACATGGACCAAAAATATTGCCAGCAACAATTCCTGGGCAGCAGTATTATAAATTATAAATTTATTTTCTACCCGTTGTCTTTCCATATTTGTAATTAAAAATAAATATGGCTCATTTTTATTATAGAAAACAAAATTTACTAAGAAAGCAAAGAAAATAAAACTCCACTGAACCAGAGAAGGAGGCTTTCTTATGTTTTGTCCCTTCCTCTCTTGGCATTTACACAGCAACTAGCAAGTCAGCCAGACAAGCTGATGCATCGCTTCTACAGTAATACTGAATAATACGTTATTTCAACACACTGCCTGATTATATCAGAATTCACTCACAGGGGTAGCCACAAGAGAAAACATACACTCATCACTGAGATATGAGGTATTGAATCCTAAACTTGGTTTTTCATTAGGTCACCACGCCATTTTTCAATTAAGACAGGTTCATCTTTCTTTTTCTTTTTTCTTTTTTTTTTGAAAAGTGCTGATGTGTAACACCTCATTTCCTTCCTTAACACACTTGCCCGTGGATTTTATTTTTAATTTATTTCCATGTGCTCCTAAGAGTGGCAGAGACACTGAACTGGTGAGCTGTGTTGTCACAGTGTTCCTGGTGCTGGAAAGGAAACTGCAGCTCTGTGAGAACAATGCTCTGGAAAATCTGTGAAACCCAGTTGAACACACCCACACCAAGGGTTTGGATGAAAGGGCAGGCATTACTCATGGCAGCATTGACAGTGAGAAAGGTAACAGAAAAGCCATGCAGCCCTTTAGCAATGAAAATGTCTGGTGATGAATTGATCATGTCTACTTTAGAAATCAAGGAAGAATTGTCTCACAGCTGGAGAGAGTGCATTTTCTTGCATTAGTTTTTCATTAAAATTATTTTCCATGTTCTTGAATAAAAGGAGATTCCCACTCTACTTCCTCTGGTATTAAATCCAGGGGTGAAAATATCCTCACTCAAACTAACAGGGTCTGTGAGGGACCTGGGTTCTAACATAAGATTCTGTTTCCTGCTAGAAATATTGTTTCAGAAAAAATAGAAGCAATGATAGAAGGACCACAGGAAACATCTGTGTATACAAACAGGCCAGCTCACTAGGAATAAAAATGCATTATGCATCACCAAAGTCTAAATATTTTTATTAACATAGTTTGTTAACCAAGAACTGAGAAATAAGGTTCCCTGAGAGTCCCCTATCAAGTACTTGCTTCAATATTTCATTTTATTCTTAGGAGAGAAGCAACTCTGAAATCTTCTCTTAGATTTTAGCAATGAGTTTTCTATTAAAAGTTATTTCTTTTCCATCTCAGGCTAAGCAAAGCTCTGGGCCAAGGGGGTTAGGGAATTTGTTTCATAAAACTGACAGCTTGGCGAGCATTCAATCACCAGCACTCCACAGCCCAAGAGAACAAATAAGTCCTTTTCTGATGCTGCTCCAGACACATTACAATGTATGTTCCATAGCTTTATCCCTGCCTTCATACCGTTTGCCTCCTACAGCAAAAAGAAAAGGGGACAGAAAGCACATCAAGAAACATGATGAGCTCAGTGTGGTGGTGCACACCTGTAATCCCAGCACTTGGGAGGCTGAGGAAGGAGAATGCTGGGAGTTTGAAGCCAACCTGGGCTACCCAGTGAGTTCAAGGTCAACCTGAACTGCATTGTGAGACCCTGTCTCAAAATAATAATAATAATAATAGACAAAAAAAGATGAGATCTATGAGGAAGGAAAATTAATCAATCATATTCTCATTCACTCATTCAGAAGTTGGAGAAAAATGTCCACATCAGGTAATCTGTTAGTGGCTGGGCCTGGCCTTAATTTCCAGAAGACCAATACATTCAGAGAACTCTCAGCCATTTTGTTGTCCTCTCCATCGTGCTTCCAGCTCTGTGCCTTTGCGAGATCTGATGGAGGCTTTGGCAAGGCAGATAAGGCAAGCCTTAGGCAGAGATGCTGCCAAGAGCAGGTGACTGGCTTGCAGCCTGGGCATCATCCTGAGCAGCAGAGACCAGTCACTCTAAACCCGAAACCAGTCAGTACCCACCTTGAACATTTCCAGCTTATCGCGCTTAACGCAGAGTGGCCAGAGAAAAGAAACTACTACACAGTTTCTGTCCTCTCTGCCTCTTGTAAGAAATCACGAGGTCATGTTTTCCCCCTGATTCTCATGCACAAAAGAACAAGCTTTAAATTCCTGCAGGAGATGCGGCTCATCAAGGCTGTGGAAAGATAGTGGGTTTGTTGGTGAAGGCGATGAAGACAGCAGAGGGGAACTCTGGAGCCTGGGGCAGCCCTTTTTTCCACCAGGCACTGATGGCGTAGGTGTGCTGTTTGTGGAGGATCTTCAAGCTGCACACTTAATAATGCGCCTATGTAAAATGCTGATACTATTATCTAAGCATTCACTCACCATGTCCTTTATGCTTATGGAAGAATATACTGTGGGCAATTTTGCTCTAATGCTCCCTCCTTGTATGGTGATGCAGAAGGAAGGACACAAGTAAATGAATAGCAAAGCTCATTTTCAGCCAGACTCATTTTGGTACAGCGAAAAGGTAGTATCTTTCCAAAGTCCCACTGTGGGGTCTTTCCTATCCTTTCACTATCTGAGCCACATGGCCAGAGGAAATATCATTCTTCACTCTTTCCACTCCTTCTATTTCTCCATTTCTTTTATTTCTCTAGACTAAACAACTCCTGGACTGCTTGCCCTTTTTATTCTCACTTTAGAGGGCTCAGATGCCACCATGACAATGAACTGGGGTTTTGAGATGAACATGTCACCTCCTTCTGCTGCATTTTTTTCTTTTTTACTTTGATACATTCAAAGTATATTTCTTTATGGGGTACCATGTGATGTTTTGATACATGGATACATTGTGTAACATTCAAATTGTGGAAAATACATCTACCTCCTCAAACAATTATCATGTCTTTATGGCAAAAACATACAAAAACCTTTCTTCTAGCTGCTTTTCCCTGCATTTTTGAAGGCTTGCATCAGGCCTCAATGAGAAAACTCCTTTTTCACTAGCTTCCTATTCCACAGAAAAGAAGCGCTGCTCTGTTCCTTCCATTTACAACATGCTGTCTGTTTATTTACTGAGCTTTACTTCGTAACAGAAATAGTTGTTGTGGGGGAGAAGGGAAGCTTTTGAAGACTTAAAAATCACAATTTGGTTTCAAAAGTGTATGAATAATTGGGGGCTGCAGTAGCTTTGGAAGTTAAAATCTAAATGGTCTACTGCTACCAATGAGTCTGCATTTTGCTACTCCTTTAGAAACTATTTTTCTAAACATGATTTCAAAGATGTTGAAACACATTATGTGAAAAACAAAAATGTTTTTCCTCATCCAGGGCCCCAGTTAAAATATTCTCATGTCCAGCTATGGATTTGTAAATTCTAGATTCTGGCAGGGCCAAAGGATTTGACCACTCACCTGAAATTCACCTGAAATATCCAGACAAGATCTCAGATGGGTAGGACAACAAGAAGGACATGGCACAGTCTCCTTTCCAGGGAAGCAGAATGGAGTGCTCAGGTCCTATTTTAAGAGAAGCATTTCATTTGGAACCAGGGAAGCTATTTGAAAGGGCTTGGGATATGCCCTTGCCTTTTCTATTCCCAGGTTTCCTTTCTGCTCTGTGGTGGCATCCACATGCCAAGTCCCCAGGCTGAACTGTCTTTACTGCTTTGGCCCCACCCAGTTCAGCTGTCCATGTTACAACGCCTCCCCTGGCAAGGACTGGGGGAAGCAACTCATCCTGGCTTGCCAAGGACTTCTCTGGGTTTCAAAACTGAAAGTCTTCTGTCCCAGGAACCCTCTCAAACCAACACAAAGCAGGACAGATGGCTGGTCATGCTAGTAGCAGGCCACCAGCCAAAATCCTCCTCCCAGCTGGGCTTGGTCAAAACCTGAACCAACAAGATCACCCCACATCCCCTCACTGCTTAAAGATCCTGACCTATTGCAAGTGTGTGTATTTTTAATGTGTATTTAAAGCTCTTCACAGAGGCGCTCCTGGCTGTGGCTATGCTTGTCAGGTTTTAGTTTTACTGCAGAGTGGGTTAAAAAGACTCTTATTCATTCATTCATTTTTAATCACTTTATCTTTAGAACTAGGGGCTCAGAGGATTATATGGGCCATCCAAGGTTTGCTGGCTACTCATTTAGGCCTAGGCTGCCACCATCCCTGGCTGCAAAGGGAGGGCGGGCCACAGGTGCACATGCTCTGCCTTCTTCTGAGTTCACAGCCATTCCCAAGTGCCACGAAATCAGTCTCCAAAATCCTTTTGGGTTCTAGCTGTTTACCTCTGCACCCAAGGTTACTACCCTTCATTACCACCCTTCTCAGATCCCTCCCTGGATCTTGGCAACAGAGGCTGTTTGTTTCCCATTCCCCACCTGCAGTTCGTTCTTCACTGGAAAACACACACACACACACACACACACACACACACACACACACATAAATTAGGTAGTGTCTCTGGCCTCCTTGAAACTGCTAGCAAGACCTATTATGATCTGAGCCTGCCCATCTTTTCTCGACATGGCTCAGAACTCGTCCTTTTGCCAGCTTCTTTGTCTACAAACTAAAATCACTGTTTCTACAAAGTACCTCATGACTTAACTGGAAGAACATACTTCTGACTCCCGGCCGTGTGCTTCAACTTTGTCTTGGACTTGGAGGACGTGGAATCCTTCACTCCCAACCGCAGAAGTGATGAAAAGGGACAGGGATAAGGGTGAGCACTACACATTGTCCTCTACAGACAGAAAGGTGGTAGGCAGCAGATCTCAAGGGAGTGCAGAAGTATCCCATGTGGATGGGAGATGAAGAGATTCTAGCTGAAAGGACATGCAGCTGACCAGAGGCAGGTGGGCCTCACCTGGTGAGTGAGTGACAAAGACAAGAGAGGGCAGCATTCACTTAGTGCTTTCATGGGTAAGTGGCACAGAGCTAACTGGTAGGAAGATACAAGTATCAAAGCATAGGAACTTGACATTTTGTCATGGATTAATAGGGACAGAACCCCTGTGACAACAGAAGTAAGGCCTTGAGTTCATGCCTTTGAAGGCTAGCTTTTGGAAACAGGCAAACTGGGAGAAATTTGTGTGTTTGCACTTTTTAGTCAACATATTATCCACATCTAAGTGCTATGGAGCATATCACCAGCTGCCAAGGAGGGCTAGATTGTCAGATTGTGATGAAAAGGCACTATAGGAAGTACTGCCTGGCTCAAGAGAATGAATTTTGGGTTGAGACCAAGCCACAAAAAAGACACATGATTTCTGCTCTCAAAACACAAAAACCAAAAACAAAAAAGAGGGAGAGACACAGAGAGAGAAGAAAAGAAGCATAGGTTCCCTGAAAGGAAACATAACTTTGTGTATACTTAAAAAAGAGTCATTCCACATTACTCTTTCACTTTAAAAGTATTCATAAAAACAGTTTAACAACTACTTTCATGGGGGAACCTCAGCTACTTCTTTCTACCTGTAGCTTTTTAAAGAAGAAAATCCTGAGCTCTGTTGAAATTGAGATCAAGAGTCCAGCATCACACCCCCTTTTCTAGGAACTTTTCCAGGCTTTCCTAGCCTCTGGTCCTGCCCCAGGGCAGCTGGCTCTTGCCCTCCAAACTGGACAAAGATTTTAACTAGGGTGAAGAAATAAGGGGGAGTAGAGGAGAACCACCTTCATTATTTACCTGTCTGTCTTACTCGCTTCACTTGTTTTCTTTCCTAGTTAACTTTTCTGTCCCCATTTAATCACAGAGGCCAGGTCAGTAAATGCCCTAAACACCAGAGTAGTCGGGCAATTGCTAGAGACCATGTCTCTTCCTTTGCTCAGTACCTGGCCCTCCAGCCATCCTCTCCGGACCAGCTCCACATTAAAATTGATGCCTTCAAGAGCAACTGCCAAGGGAGTGGCCAAGCCTGTCAGTCAAATGAAGGTGGGACTGGATAAGGGTCAGCTCCTGGGGACAGCAGAAGGAGGAAAGCTTCTTCCAGCTGGTCTGCACTGCCAGAGGCTATTCTAATGTGCACTGCTGCCCCAGTGCCACTGGGCTACAGTTAGCTGAGAAAAGGGCAAAAGGGAAAGTTGTGCTAGACAAAGAGGGAGGTAGGAGATGTGAAGTCTGTGGGCACCTTGGACCGAAATATAGAAAGCACAGGGCAGAGGGGTGCAACAGACCAGGAAACAGGCACATTCCAGAGCTGCACTGTCAGATACGTTGCTACTAGCCACAGGAGGTGAGTGAAATTTAAAATGAACAATATTCAAACTTCAAACCTCAGCCATAACAGATCCATGTCTAGTGCTCAATAGCTACTTGTAGTTTGTAGCTACTATATTAGACAGTACAGGTCATTTCCATCACTGAAGAAACTTCTGTTGAACAAGTGATATAAAATCCACTACCTATAAACTGTGTGACCTTGTGTAAGTTACTAACCCTCTCTGAGCCCCCAATTCCTCTTCTGTTAAATAGAGCTCAAAAATATCCACCTACCTCATATGATTGTTACGCAGTCAGACATGAAATAATAGATGTAAATCACCTGGTATAACTGCCCAGCCTATAGCAGAAGCTTAAAAACTGATAGATAACATGATGACTTTTATGGCTTTCTGAGTAGTCACTGGAAACATTTCCTAAGGTCTGCATAGGCTAGGATGGACTCCGGCCAATATGTTTCAAGTGCAAATTTCAGAGCTTGTGTAAGTGGTTCTGTTTTGGGTAGGATAAGCCAGCATTGTCGATCTGAAGTGATGCCTATTTGCTGGCAGGCCAGAAAGAGGGTGCCTTAACCCAGAGGAATAAGGCTACAATTCTTGAAGCCAGAAAGCCTCATTTTGTGATGGCCTTTATTTCTCTTTTCTTTTTTGTATTAACTACTTAATAGCACAATCCACGGGACAGTTCATCACATTAGACTCAAGGCTTCAGTTTTCTCTGGCTAAAAAGATGTCCAAGAGATCTTTTAACTTTCTTGTAAACCTTCACCACCTGTATAAGAAAACAAGCACAAGTCAGCCCAGAGGAGTCGTACAAGCTGGAGCCACCCTCTCATGATGCACTACTAAAGGGGAGTCTGGGCCCCACGAAGGGGACAGCAGGCTAGAAAAATGGGAAAGGGGCTGCATATAGAGAGTTTTATTCTAACTCACTGGGAAACTGCGAGTCAGTAACGTTCCTTAGCTAAGGTGATGTGATCACAAAGGTCCTTAGCAAGAGAACACTGATGCAGGTGTGTGAAACAGCGGCTAAGGGAGCGACAGCCTGAATAGAACAAAGCAGGGAAGATGCTGGGGTCTTGCCAGATCTGTCTTCAAGGTAGCAGTGGGCAGGGCTGAGGAGGGGATAAAAGAGATTGGCGCCCATAAGAACTGGCAGCAGTGTCGACGTTGGAGGCCAGAGATAAACGGTTGAGGCTATATGATCAGTCATTAGTGTCCAAACAATCTAGTAGTCATTAGTGTCCAAACAATCTAGTTTTGCCTCTCAAACCCGTCGAAGGAAGCAACTCCATTCTTCACAAGTGCTTTGGACAGAGCCAGTTCCCTATGGACCAGAATCAGGAGAGGTGGAGAAGGACTCAGGACAACAGTCCCAGGACCCTTGCTCACATTAGTGTCTGTAGTTCAGGAATCAGAGCAAAGGTTCCCATTCCTGATCTACTCAGACCCTGGGGGAATCCCAGATTTCTTAATGTCATGAATAAGAAATATTTTTTAAATAATAGAGGATACAAAAGTTGGACAACTTTTAGCTTTTCAAATTAAGATGTTAATAGGTGAATGTCATCCACTATCTTGATCAGTTTCAAAAGAGATTTCAACACCAAAAAAAAAAAAAAGTGGAAAACATCATTTTAGAATAAAGGATAGTTCTGTAAAATAGTAAAGGCTTAGTTTAAAAATATAAACTCACTGTATTTTCATGTTTCTTCCATTTCACTAGGAATGGGCAGAAATCTTGTTCCTTGCAAGCAGTGGGCTACAAGTTCATCCTTTGGGGACTATAGGTTTCTGCGACATTTTGAGATGGTTCCCTGGATGGCTTAGGCTGATAAATGGCAGCCCAGATGACCTCAAATGTGGCTGCCCAGCTACTGAGAACACAAAGCTCAAGGTTTCTGGTATGGGTGCATCCAACCCGGGAGGGAAGGGCAGAATCAGCCTTTTCTAACCTTCTTGAAATGCCAGTGATAAGCCACACAGAATCTTACAACAAGTGATCTCGCATTGATATTTTTATATTCAATAATTTCATATTCAGCCTAAAGGGTGAATGATTTTTTTCATAAAAGGAAATTTCACCCAGAGCTAATTGCTCAGTCTGAAATGTATCTGGACATTGTTTAGATGTTGGAAAGGAAACAGTAATGTTGCAGTTTTAGTAAACAGGGGAACATAATTTTGGGAAAAAAATAAATGTAAATTAATAGGAAATGTAGCCCTACATGGTCTTCAAAGCTTTGCTGTATATAGTCAAAAGAGTACCCCCCAATTTTGAGCTTTATTTGACATCTTTCTATTTATAAAATGCAAAAGGAAATTCATCAGCCGAGGCTCAATCCATTCCCACCCATTGATTTGTTAGCCAATCGATGTTCATTGTAATCTGAAAAAAAGTAACACCAGTTTCTATGACCCTTTCCAAGCAAGGCCGTATTCAGTTAAGCTTAATAAAGAGAAAAACAGCAAGGACCATCTGGAAAACACTCTTCCGGAGTCGCAAAAGATAGTGGCAGCCTTTGCCCAACCTGCTATAAATAAGTGTCTCAGAAAAAAAAAAAAAGGATTTTCAAATCTGTTTCTACTTAATACAGCTGCAATAGAGTTTATTTAGCTTTTCCCTATAGCAGGAAGACTGTTTGCATTTTTATGACAAGGGCCTAAATGTTTTTCACAGCCACTTCCATTGCCATTATTTTGAGGAACAACATACCACTCGGACCTGTCTGTTTGCTTCTGCAGCACACAGCAGTGGCCCCAGTGGCCTCTACACCACAAGACTGGCCCCCAAAGTGCAGATTTATGATGCTGTTTCCTCTCCCAGTGTTGCAACCATCGCCCAAATCCTGGTCTGCAAGGGGCTGGCAACTCAAAATGACCAAGTATCATGTGCTGCAAATCAATTATGTATCCGCCTGGGCCTAGTACGCTGTGGATCCCTGTGAGCTCATTGGCTCTCCCTTCATCTCAGCAACAAGGACGGCTCCAATTATGCTCAGCAAGGCTGAAACTGTCCAAGGAAGGTACACTGCTGGCTTGGCAGTGCCTTAAATGCTCACCTTTCCACCTGTCCTCACTGGCTAAACCTGCCTGGGACTCCGTCTGCATACCACACCCTGAACCCCTCATGCACTCTCGAAAGAGGCCCAGGCTGCATGAACAGTTGCAAAATGAAACAGCCTCCATGGATTGCTACACTGAGCACCTGCCCCTAGCCTCCACTAGCACTCCCTAACGTCCATCCCACTGTGAGAGCCAGATGGGTGAAGATGACTTGGGGATAATTTCCCTGTGCAATGAGGGATCCATGTCTCTGCCCCCACTCTGTGCCCTACATGCCTTTCCTATTTCTATGTGCGAATGGGGCATGGTTTACCTCACAACACCTTTCCGGTGTTTGTAAGACCCCATTTTTAGCCATCCAAGGGACAACCAGAAAGAAGATGGCTGAGGGTTCATCCCGGTGGCAACATGTCATATCTTCTGCTGCCCGTAGGTATCGCCAGATTCTAGCTGCCTGAAGGAGCACGGGCAACGTCTCTTTCCGGGAAGAATTTCCCTAGCAGAATTGTTGCTGCAGGGAAATAAATGCCTGTGAAGAAGAAACAAAATTGGGAGGGGCAGGGTGCTGCTTGAATCTGATTGTGCAATAATGTGTGCAAAATGCACTATCTTCCCACTATTGACGTTCTCTTTCAACAGTACTGGGGAACAGAATTTCGGTAAAAGGACCACCACTGCCTGAAATGAGTGTTACAATGCTAGGAGTGGAGCTCTCACAAGTACACTACAGGGCTAAATTAATTGGCTCTGGCTTAAGATGCTACAAGAAAAATGACAGTGGGAAGGGGGTGGGAGTGGGGGAAGGTGCCTGGTGGCTTTGAAGTCATGCTTGGAATCAGGTGCATATGAGAGAGAAATTAGGGAGGGATAAGCCTGTTCTCTTTATGAAAAACCAGAGAAGCTGCTACTTCTTACAATATGCCCCCCAATTACCTATGACTTCTGCAATTGCTTGCTTTAAAAAAATCTCCGTGCTTATACAATCTTATAGACTCTTTCACCAACCTTAGAATTAAATAAGGCACATGACCCACTTCCAGCTGTTAATTAATCAACCGCATGCATTGTACATGTAAAAGTCAGAGAGGGAGATTGTGTCTTTTATTATTTCAAATCAAATTTTCTGAAAAACCACAAATTACTTACTAAATTTTGGTCTAGACCAGCAGTTCTCAACTGTGGTGATTTTGTCCCCAGGGGGCCATTTGTCAGGGTCCAGGGTAGGGGATGGAGGGGTGCTACTGGTACCTATCGAGCAGAGGTTGGGGCTGCTGCTGAACATCTTGCAATGCACAAGACAGCCCCCCACAGTCAACAATGGTCTGGCCCAAAATATCAATAAGAGCAAGGTGGAGAAACAGCTCCAGATATAGCCAATGTGCCTATCCTTTAATGCGCATAATTCTAGAAGTCACCAAAGGAAAAAAAGGCCCAATTTTCTTCAAAATCTAAGGTGAGTTTATAAACATGCTGACTGAGGACACAGAAATCAGTTCTCAATCAGAATCTAGGAACACTAAAAGAAATACCATGATGCTGGGGCATTTTGAATGCATATTTCATCAGTCTAAATGGATGGAAATTAATATCTCATAAAATGAAACGATCATCTAGTTATGTTTCATACAAAACCAAAATCAATACATTGTATCTTACTTAACCTGCAATTAGAGTTAAAAAAAAACTAAAACAAGGAAATGCCATTCTTTCCCATTCCTTGCTAGCTGGGTACACACTTCTGAGAATGAGGCATTAAAAAAACAAACAAGCAGACAAAAACCTTTTTTTTTAAAGTAGATTTTTCCAGAGCATAAAAAGCTTCCTGAATCATTCTGTTTTATTTACTGCATATTCAATCATTCTTTAGAGAGCAAAACATGCGGTCCATTCTCTTGGTTATGCTTGCCTGGCTTTCCAAATGCCCTCAAAACTGGGATGATGAATCACATACTTTGGCCCCATTGTGCCAATTAATAGTAAGCAAAAGAATTCCACACAGCCAAGATAGGACTTTCTGCGTGGTGTATGTGGTGGTGAGAGTGGGGGCGGTATCCTGCGGCCAATTGCTTTCAGAGGCTCTTAAGAGCAGGTGTTGTGGTTCCCTAAAATTCCTTTAGTTCTGGAACATTCTATGTGACTCTGCAGTGCCTTCAGCATGGGGGTGGGCTGTGGTCAGGAAAAACCTATGTTCTCAGAGTTTGCGTAAAGCTTCCGGGCTTAAATCATGAAGAAAAGAATGGCTGACAACTACACTATTTTGACCCTCGTAGGCCTCCATTCTTTTCTCTGAATTATAAGGCAAAAGTGACCACACATACAAAGGCAAAAATAACAACAACAACAAAAACGCCCCAACACACCCAGTCTTGGCTGCCAGCGAGTTTGCTTCTGCTGCTGAAAAAGAACAGTTGCTCTAGTGCAGCTGGAAGAGCTTTTCCAGGGAACTGGTAATACCCTGGCTGTTAATGAATTATTTTTCACCAGAACGTCGGATTCTTCCTGTGCTCCAGTAAACAGTCTGCTTCTGCCATGAGAAACAAAACCATCTCCTTCCGAGGAGCCCAAGGAGGTCAGCCAAGGGTTCCCTGAGGGGGCAGCCCCCTCAGAAGCCAGAGCCACGGGCGCCTGACTTATAAATCACCATGGTCCCAAGTTCATTATTCCATCCCTTTCTGTCTATTCACATCATGCCCAGCACCCGGGGAAGGGCCCAGGAGTGCTGAGAAGATACCGCAGTGCCAGCCCAAACCCTTCCTCCATCCCACTGAACTTTCTTTTGGTCAGATATCCACTTCTGTGGCATGACTGGGTGGGTGTCATTGGCCTTCTTTGCCTGTATTCTGTCTCCCTCACAGGAACTGTGTTTACTGTCCTCACTATTGTTCTTATGAAGCTGTCAGGAAGTAACTGTGTGTATCCTCTTTTATTCTTTCTCTTCTTTAAGGCTGGCTCCAGTCCCAAATAACCTATTCTCAGCATGAGGCTGTATACTTGGGACATTATTCTTCAAGCACAAATTCCTGGGAAGAATATTTTCAGCTGCTACCAGCACAGGTGTCAAGGAAATCACTGGATCAGGGAGGAGACAACTCTCCAAAGGACAACAGCATCAGCCTGGGGTGGGCTGTGTGAGAGAAAGGGAAAGGGAAATGGAAGGGGAAAGGGAAAGGAGGCCATTTTGCTTAAACCAGTCCAGCCTTTGCCCCTCCACCCCTGCCTTGCTCTCTGCTTTAGGTTTCTGGAGCCCAGTCTCCTCACAGAACATGACTAAGCAAATGTGCTCATGGGTAGAACTGATGGGGCCCCTCAATGTCACCTGAGCTACCAAAAATCAAAACCATCTGATACCAGGTGTCAGTCCCAAGCCTCCTATTTTCCACTGAGGTAGAAGGTGTTGATGCCCCTAGCACAACTGGAGGAGCTGTGACATCACAAAGTTGGTAGCTAGTGTGTTTCAGGGCAGTGGTGTCTGACAGAAATAGATATGTAATTTATAATGTTCTAGTAGTCACATGAAAAAAATTAAAATAAATGGGCAATCTTAATATTAATACTATATCTCATTTACCAAATATATCCAAAGTATTATTTTGCTATGGAATCAGTACAAAATTATTCATGAGATAATTTGCATTTTTGTCCTAAGTCTTAGACATCCAATGTGTGTGTTACACTCACAGCATGTCCTGATTTGGACTAACAGTCCTTCAAGTGCTCCACAGACCTATGCAGCTAGTGGCAATTACCCCATGAAACAGTGTGGGTACTGGACATAGGAATTTCGATTAAACAGTACTGGGTTAAAAGACCAAAAAGCCATGCAAAGGGGAATGACAGGTGTGAGCAAGGTGTGCTCCAAAATTCTCTATAATTATTGACTTGCTAGAGCTAATGATGACAGCAGAAATTGGAACAACTAGGATTAGGAATTGTGGAAGCCCAGTCTTCCCTTTAAGTAAAGATTAAAATGACTTTTTATGGAAAGTCCCAAAACTATGCATGATCTGAATGTTTGTGTACCCCCAAAATTCATATATAGAAATCTTAATCTCCAAGGTAATAGTATTAAGAGGTGGAGTCTTTGGGAGATGATTAGATCATAAGGACCCTTATCAGTGAGAGTAGTGATCTTATAAAAGAGATATCAGAAAATTTGCTTGCCCCTTCTGCCATGTGAAGGAATAATGAAAAACTGCCATTTATAAACCAGAAAGCAGGCCCTCACTAGACAGTGAATCTGTTGGCACCTTGATCTTGCGCTTCCCAGCCTCTGGAATTATATGAAACAAATTTCCACTGTTTATAAGACCTAGTTTATGGTATTTTGTTAAAGCAGCCCACACAGACTGAACCAGACCTTGTCTAGATTATGGGGGTCTGGCCCACAGCCGTAGCAAGGCCAGTAAGTATGA
Source organism: Dasyprocta punctata (assembly GCA_004363535.1). Lineage (NCBI taxonomy): Eukaryota > Metazoa > Chordata > Mammalia > Rodentia > Dasyproctidae > Dasyprocta > Dasyprocta punctata. The sequence goes on along the minus strand of RJWM01000493.1, from coordinate 76,757 downwards.
TCATTGCTGTAGCTATCTGCTGGTTGAGCCACCTTCATCTTAGCTTTTCTGGTTTGTTCAGGGCAGGGGCTGGGACAGAAGATCACCAAAGTCACATACTTCTTTCAATAAGAATTCCTGGGTTTACAATCTAATTTGGTGAAGCAGATACAGAAACATGATCAAATTACATGCGCCTGTGTTTATGCATGCATGTGTGTTTGTGCGTGTTCTTGGCCAGAAGACAGAAGGAGGGTCATGTGTGAAATCCAGAAGTACTAATGTGCCCGCCCAAATCCCCTCCTCACCAGCTGCCATCAGAGCACAGAGGAGCCACAAAGAAGAGGGCTTGGGTTCAGAAGCTACAAGGTGATGGGTACCCCGGCAGATGATCAGGTGGGTGAGAGAAGTGGTAATCAGAGGCATTCTCCAAAGAGAAGAGCTGCTAACTCTACAACAAGGATGTCACCCAGATCCCCAAATCAAGCTTAATTCAGAATTCCACACAGGCTTTGTGCGTGGGAAAAATGCAATTAGCCATCTTTCCTTCTCCTAGAGAATCTCATTCTCTGAGGTTCCCCTCATGTTCTGATCAGAGAAGCTGCAAAATCAGAAGCCCTTCATATATGGATTCAAATCCTGGCTCTTCTAATGGCTCCAGAATTTCCAGGGGTTTAAAGGCTACCATCTGGTTGGAAGGAGGCTAAGGGACTTGCTTTGATGATACATTTGCATAACAAATCCCAGTTTTTATTTAGTGTTTGCTCATTTGAAACAGTAACGAGTCAAAAATAGATCACCAAGCCTTTTGTCCAACCATGGACCTTGGGTTAATCATACCTGCCTGAACCTCAGTTTCCTCATCCACAAGACATGATTAATACTGCCATTTCACAGGGGTGTTGTAAGGATTAAATCAGAGCTTGTCAGCATGGAACTGTTGAGGGCTCAGATGGGAGCATGACACCAGAGATTCTGACTCCCCATCAAACATACAACTCCCTAGATTTTTCCCTGCTGGATCTCCCTTGACAACGATTCACAGTTCCTTCTCCACCACCATTCACTCTATCAGCTCCATCATTTGGTCACTCCACTGTCATTTACTTAGCATCAGTGGCACGTTGAGGATTCCGAGATGAAAAGGCAGCATCCAGTCTTTAATCTGAAACAGGAACTATTCTGGATCTATCTACTTGGCACATAAGTGTGGGTCATAGGCGACTGGGCTGCCTCACTAGTGTGTTTCCTGCCCCCAACACACACACACACACACACACACACACACACACACACACGTGTGTGTGCCAATTAGGTACCATATTTTATAAAGGGGGATGGGCTGAGGACTCTGGCCTTTGGGAGAAATAAATAAGAGAGTTTCAGCAGGGAAAGAGGGACATATTGCCCCTTTAAATCATAACCACCAGCCTGGAATCAGGTTCGTGACTGGAAATTTCTCTGACCATTATCTGTAAAATAATGCTACATAGGGGTCATAGAAACTGAGGAGGTTTCCCACGTGTGAAATGCCTGGCAGACAGAGGGCAAGAATAAATGCTAGCTTCCTTTCCTTCCACTTTCTTCCTCCCCGCAAATCTAAGGTTAGCAAGGTTAGCAGCCAGAGAACAGACACTTGCTGTTTTTTTTTTTTTTTTTTTTTTTTTGGTTGCTATTGGCTTAGCGTAGACTATGTGTGCAAGAAGATCTCCATTCTGGATCACTACAGTCAGACTGCTGGCAGTAGAGTATTTCCGGCAATGCCTGGTCACACACCTCTCAAGCTTTGCTTTTTTTCTTTTTTGCTGCTCAGATGGCCCCATCTTAGGGACTCTGTTGTCTGAATGTAAGATTTTGCAATTTATTCTACAGTTCTTGCCTAATTGCCCACCAAATTCTCATGACACACAGGCACCTGGCATCACCTAGAAAACTGTTTTCTCATTTGTCCCTGAGATGAACACATTTTTCCAAGGCCAAACCTAGACACTTGAGGTCTGGGGTTCTTTGAAATAATAAAGGAACCCCCTGGGTGGCTGAATGGCCCCCTGGACTGGTACCAAAATGGCCAGTCCCCCAAGTTCCAGTCTGGCCTACCTTAAAGTGCCAGTGCCACCTTGAACATGACACTAGTGGGTAGCCGTCGAGATGAGAAGCAAGTGCCATTTGCAGGATACTGTGTGTATGTGTAGGGGGTGGAGGTGTCTGGGGTGGGGGAGGGGCCTCTTTGGGTTTCCAAGTGGCAAAGAAACCAGTATGCCAACAGGCTTAAGATTCTGTGCCTCTCAGCCCACCCCGGGCTTCTGCAAGTAGCACTGCTCCTTATATTGTCCTTGGAAGGGAAAGCAGGGAGGGGGAGCCCGGTGTTGCAACGGGAAGGGGCTCCCCAGCTACCAGGCCTCCCTACTCTCCCCCTCCCACACAGCCACCCCTCCACTGTAACAAAGGCACCACCATCCTACATTTTCAAAGTTAACTAAAGTCTCTTGGTCTACCAATAAACCAATTCTGGTGACTCAAAAGGAGGAAGAGACAGCTAGAAAACGATGGGAAAGAGTCCCTGGGAAAAGCACAGAAAACCTTGCCTGATGCATGCAAGGCTAAGAATTGTTTTCTGCCTACTGACTGCTTTTCTCTCTGTTCTAAAGAGAAGCTTCCAAGAATCGGCTAAATAAAAGGATCACACCAGAGGATGCGAGATAATGCTAAACCAACAAAAACAAAGACCCAAATGAAACAGCGAGCCATGAGAATATGCGGTTATCAAAACTTTGTTTGGCCATATCTATTTATCATCGCTGCACACCCGGGCTCTGCGGAATATCATTCTGTTGATGTCACTTATCCTCAGCAAAATATTTACACATCCTTAAAAACGCCAGATGAGGGGGGCTGGCCTGATCGCTGCCGCAAGCTGCCTCTCAAGCCGCATTGCCAGGTTCTGGGCAGCCCTGAAGGTGGGGGCAGGAGGGTGGGTGGCACCAGTGGGCATCGGTTAAAGCTACCAACAGTTCCGGGAGCGCGGCCCCCAGGCGCTGAGCCCTACCCACCTCTCCTCTACCTGACTCTGCAAGAAGCAGCCACATCCCCGATATGGTGTCAGCGCCTCCTCCTCCTCCCCTGCCTTTCTCATTGATTAAGTTCCCAAACCATTGTTAAAGCCGGGTTGCTGTTCCTCGGGAAATGGGCTAAATTCATTAAGCTTCCCGCTGCCACAAAAGGAATATTCATAAAAGTTTGGTAGGCAGAAAAGGAGGCTGACATCGTGCCACGGGGTGGGTGACAATCTGCTCCTCCAAAGCCACCTTCTTTCTTCGTGCCCCAGTCCTCTCCCCATCCATCCGTCGTGCCCCAAACCTACTCCAGGGACTTCTGATAGGGAAACACAAAGCAGCAGCTGTTTGGCAACATTTCTACCCCTCGCCAACAACTGTGGTGGGATGCCATTTCTCCACCCAGGCGGGGCTTATCCTGAACAATAGTCGGGCTTTAAACAGCAAACAAGCAAACACGCAGAGCACAACCCCAACCCCGAAAAAGCCAACGCAGAGAGACGCAGTAACTCCCTCCGCAGCAAAAGGCGCCACTGAATCGCACGCAAAAAATTCAGAGAGAACGCTGCACTGTGCCTAACATGGCAGAAAGCCCGAGCTGGTGCGGCCACCCTGGGTCTGGGCATTGGGGGGCACCAGGGCGCTCGGGCGCCGACGCACACTCACCCGGCTCCAGGGAGATGCGGGGCTGGCTGAGCGTCACAAAGAGGAGCCCAGCTCGATTTGGCAAAACCCAACTTTCCACCCGGCTCGCCAGGGCCGCCAGATACGTCAACAGAATCCATCTTCCGAAGGGCCTGGAAGGCGCCGGGTTTTCCGGGCCAGGGCAGAATGGCAGATCCGGAGGCGGCCCGGTGCGGTGCCCGGGCGCGGAGTCCGCTGCGCGCCGCCCTCTGAGCCTGGTGCCAGCGCGGGTGGCGGCCCGAAACCCACTTCGGGGCCCCCGCCCCGCGGGCCAGCGCCGCCTCCCCAGCCGTCCCCAGCCCCGCCGGCCAGTATGCGGCGCCGGCAGCGGGAGCGGGGCCCGGGCGCGTCGCACGGGTGGCGGCCTCGGCCCGCGTCCCCGCCCCCGCCCCCGCCCGGCCCTCCCCGCTGGCCCCGGCCTCCGGGCGCCGTCCTGCCCCCGGGAGCAGGCCCCTCCCCGGGCGCCGGGCCCCGCCAGGCGCGCCTAGCCCAGCGCGCCCCCTGCGTCCCGGTGGCAGGTCGGCCCGGGGAGGGCGGGGGTGACCCCGGCCCGCACGGGGGCGCCGCGGCCGCTACCTCGCAATCGGGGCCGCCGCCTCCAGGAAGCCGCGGGGTGGTCGCGGGTGCGCGAACTCTTCGGTCTGGCCTCGCCGCTCGCCGCCTGAAGGGGGTGCACAGCTGTGGGAGCCTCCGTCTCCGCTGTCACCCAGCCGCTGTCGCCGCCGCTGCCGGTTGTGTGTGAGCGTCTGTGCGCCTGTGTCCGGGTGAGTGTGTGTCTGCGTGCGGCGTCCGGCCTTTACTATATACACCAAGGGGTGGGAGGAGGCGGGGAAGGGGAGGGCTTGGGGGAGGTGGCGGAGGAGGGGGAGCAGGAGGGGGGCGAAAGGGTACCCGAGGAGGAGGCAGCAGAGGAGGGACAGGTGATCGCGCCCACGGGGAGGGCGTGGCTGTGGGCGGTGCGGGATGGCAGGAGGAAGGGGAGCCGGGGCCACTGGGTGGGTGGGTTGGGACACAAGGCTGGGTCCGTCTGAAGAGTGGGGATCCTACTGCCTCCCTGAGAGCGGGGGATCATTCCAGACCACAGGATGAAGAGAAAGGAACAGAACCCAGGAGGGCGGCAGGGGCTGGATGATGAAGGTGGGGAAGATGGGAATCAGCAGTCACCCCAGAATGCCGATTGTGACACAGGTCAAAGAGTCTTCTCACAAGGTGGGAGATTAGTAAAGACAAAATCATTTCACGGGCAAAATTTAATTTCTATTCAAGAGGTGATTAATCTAGTATTTAATAAGCACTTAGTATTTGCCAGACCCTGGGCTAAGAACTGGAAAGAAGATGAATATATGGTTGCTGATCAGTAAATAAATTATAAATATCAATAGTATTATTAAAATGTTTTAAACTTAAATCCTTAAAATGTTTTAAGAAAGCAAGGAAAGCGACTACAGTGGTTTGCTTAAACCCTAAAGATATAGAGATGTTTTTCCTATTAATTAAAACAGGATGAAGATTTTTGAGAGAATGGTAGGTAGCACAGGACTTAAGTTTAAACAGAACAGAAAGCAGTATGAATCTAGCTTTTCTTTGTATACTCAGACCCCCTGAAGTCCCAACACTGTGTATCAATCATAACTTCCTTTGTAGAATTTGGAGTGCCCACAAGAGTGTGAAATAATTATGAGGTGTGATTGAAAAATACAGTGAATATTGAAGTTTTTTTTTTAAAATTGCTACAGTAAAAGACACTGCCCTTAATGTCCCTCAAAATATCCACCTTTGTTTCAAACAAACTTACCTCATCTTTTTTTTTTTTTTTTTTTGCCACTTTCTGAAGCAGTTTTGGAAGTCCTATTTCCTATTTTCATGTGTTGCATAGATTCAGAATGTTTACCTTCCATGGTCATTTTGACTTTGGGGAAGAGCCAGAAGTTGCATGATGCCAGATCTGGTGCATAAAGTGGATGATGATACACTATAATATTTTTATGAACCTTCCTTTCCACTGGATGACACTCAGCAGCAGCATTCACTGTACTTTTGATCATAACTCCTAAAGGTACTTACAAAAGTGGATCTCCAGAAGTGCTTCACAAAGTGGCAAGAACACTGGGCTAAGTGTGCTCAAAGTGAGGGGAAGTAATTTGAGATGGGATTAATAGCAATGTGTCTTTTACTATAATAGTTGTACCCTGAGCAACTACTTTAAAGATAACAACATGTAATGTATTACCTATTGTTATTCTCCTGTTATTTTATGAAATTTTGTTTTCCTTTTTTTCCATAAAATAAAAAAAGAAAATGTAAAGAAATAAGCAGAAACATAACTATATATAAATACATAAGATTTGGAAAAAATTAAACATTCACCACATTTTTTGATCTCCCTTTGTAGACGTCTGTCCAGTTTATAAGTAGTATGAATACCTGAATTTATATTTGAAAGGGTCTAATGTAACCATGATGTGATGCAAGCCTAATGTAGTAGTAACTGGAACCAAATTATGACTTGTGAGCACTTTTGCCTTTATGGATTCTTTCGTCCATGAAAAGATACTAAAAGTTACATTTTACATTAGTGTAAAGAGAGATATATTATTGAATATTAAAACATTTTTTCAACTTAAAGAATCATTTTTCCTTTTGATCTAAAAAGAAATTAAGAAATTCCTATGAGTCCCCAAACTACTGTGTCCCCTAGGCATGTGTCCACTGTGTGTGGTGGAATTCAGCCCTGGTAGTACCAATCCTCAATACAAAATTTCCTTTTTTGAAAAAGAAGACTTAAGAAGAACCCAATCAACACGGGGACAGAGAGATCCACAATGCATGTATGAGAATTGATAACAGTAACAGCAACCAATTCTTGCTTGTTTCAATCAGGCCTTAAGGGTTTCAAATCAGTCTTGAGGAAGTAATGATACCTGTGGAAATAGTTGTCTCTAACTATCTTCAATCATTTCGGAAACCAAAGACTTTCTCTATAGGTCTCATAACTGTTTAGAGTTCTTGAATCAGTTATGTGAGATCTCAGTGGTGGGACTTACCCTGAATACAACTAAAGATACCACTGGGCCATTATAATTAGACAAATCCATGGATGAAAAATCCATAAAGGTTTTGTATGTGTTAAGAGGGTTTGTGTGTATAAGGTAGGGATTGATATCCTGGAAAGCACTTACCAACCTATTTCTTTTGTTGGCCTCATCACAGCCTTGGGTTAATGTTTGATCCTTTTTGGCAGTTGTGATTCATATTTGCTGCCCTTTGAGGTACTTATGTTTTCAGATAAATAGGAATTTTCCAACATAAGGGAAGGGCATTATTAGTGAAGGAAACATAAGGCACTAAACCTTGGATGCAGAGCATGTTCTAGAAGCTACAAATACTTTGTGAGTTTGGAATAGAGGTGGTGAGGAATAGCAGCATGGGGGAAACAGCTAGGAGTCACTTGAGGGTGCTGGTCTCTACCTTAATGGGGCTTTTTTTTTCCATAGTCAATGGGAGCTACTAAAAGATGTTAAACAATGGAAGGACAAGAGAAGATTTGGAGTGAGGAGTGATCACTCTGTTGTTCAGTATGTAGGGTTGACTGGAAGGAGGCGAGATTGACAGCAAGGAGACCAGGTAAGAGTGGTTGTTGCAATGATGAGGGTTTGAGTCAAGGTGGTACTAGGAAAGATGAAGAGTAGACCTTTAGTCAAGTTGTACTGGTGATACAGAATTGGCAAGGCTTAATAATACAAGAAACAGGAGTTAGGATGGATGACTCAGTTGATGGGCTGGGGCTAGGGTGTGATCACTAGATAGAAGTTCCTAACAAGTGAAGGAGATCTGGAGGTGGAGATAATGAATATCATTGTTTCCCCAGAAGCAGATACTGAAACAAAATTCTATTGTTGAGGACTATAGTTGAGGCCAAGGAAGGTAGTTGAGGACTGTCCAGGAGATGCTAATTTTTCTGGCAATTCTGACATGCCACCCAGCATAGGCAGAAGGTCTTTCTCAAGTACAGAGGGAAAATCCTGGCAGCTGGATGTCTGAAGAGCACATTGAAATGGTAGCCATCAGCGTGTGCTCCAGAGTTCTATTAGGACATTTCAAATTGGAAGTGCCTGTTGCATAGCCATATAGAGATGTCTAGTAGGCGTTCAAAGAGCAGGTCTGGAGTTCAAAATCAAAGTGGAGACCTAGATTTTGTAGTTGTTAGGCCCTGAGTGTAGCTTGAACCAGTGGGTGTTGATGAGCTCTGCAGAAGATGTATGTGAGTTGAGTAGTCTCTGAGGCCATCACCCTGTGGTACAGCAACTTGATTTGACTTGATCTGTATGAATGTCATGTGTGTTCTCAAGAGATTCCTGAAAGTCCTAAAGTTGTAGAAGCCTGTTTAGTATTCTTGAGTTTGAATGTGTTTGGGGAAAATGGTCCATTGCTTTCAAATGAGTCTTAAGTGGTCTATGTTGTATGGAAGATTTAAAAATTTACTTAAAGTTGAAAGTTCATTTTAAAATATTTTGATGGTTAATAATATTTACTGGGTTATTGAAGAAGGTGGGCATTTGTAAATATATCACAATGCAAAATGACAAATGCTCAACAAAGCAATGTAAAAGGATGATGCTGAAGAAATGCAAGGAGTCATTGAAACACGGAAGATTGGACTGAAACCCAGGCTTAGGGAAGGAGGGTGAAATGCATTCTGAGAAACAGTGTAGCTTGAATTACACTCTTACATGAGGAATATGCAGAGCTTGTGGGGTGAGAGAAAGGATTTGACATGTGATAGAATGGAGATGTCTAGTGTGGTTTACTTGGGATGGGAGGAGCTTCAGTATTCTTCATTTGAGAATTTCATATGAATTGTAAGACATCCTTTGGATAAAATTAGCAAAGACTAAATCAAAGGATTTTGGAGTTGACCCCTTCAGTTAAGTAATGAATAAGCATATACTAAAGAGCTATCACTTTATGGTACTAGGCTACATGCTACAATAAAATACCACCCCTTCCCTGCATTAAGGTCTCTCAGAATCCAGGTGTGGCCCTGTCTAGTCTCACAATCAGTACATCATTTTATTTCACAGAAGTTTTTGGGAAATTATCATAAGTAAAACAGGCTCATTATAAAGGGATTTGCTTGTGGCACTCCATTCTGTATTCTTCATTTCCCTTTCCTGTCTGAACACTAATGTTCAGATACCCATCCCTTCTCCTGTGAAAATTATGAGCCTTAGAACTTAATCCTAGCTTTAGGGTTGATCTGTTTGATATCAGAAAAAAATTACATCTCTTTTGCTATAATTTGGGTCAAATGGATGAGAGAAAAGTTTTGCTGGAGGCTTGTTGGTAAGTTCTTACTCTCTAGGACAGCATCCTACCCTCTCCCAGTGGAAGTGAGGATAATGTAACCGCATTAGCAGCAATTGTCAGCAAAACCACTATGCAAGTTACTGTGTAATAACTGATCATGTAAACCAGGACACTAGTGAGTGTGAAAGGGCTTTCTGTTTGCAGTTGTGTCAGGGAACATAACTGGGTCTTCCAAGCCAGTCAGGATGGATGGTCACTGGGATGCTTGGAACCAGATTCAGAAGGCAGGTGATGCTGAAGGCAACACAACCAAAAGAGAGAGGGAATGTGGGACTACATTTTTTAATTACTAAAACAACCAGCCCTAAGATCACCTGACCTTGTATTTCCTGTAATATAAGTTTTTTCATTGCTTTATAGGTTTAGGTACATTGAATCAGATCTCTACTGATGCCAATTGAAAGCCTTCTAAAATATATGTACCACAACAGAATTGTCTTGCTTTGTTTTGGTTCAGTCCCAGGAGTAAGGACCATTCTAGAGTCAAGAAATTTAACAAAACCAAGGATAGGGAAGTTGTAGAGCAGGAACTGGTATTGTAATCTGACTTTAAAGACAAGTGAAGGAAATAATATGAACTGGCACATGGTTGAAATGCATGGCTCTGCTGAATTTGAAAGGTCATCTATGAACATGATGGTTTTCATTCTCTTCAACGTAACTGGCAAAGTTTCTGAGGCTATAATTTCAAAAAATAAAAGGAGTTCCAAAGTCATTCACTTTTGGAAAGTGACATTGATGTCTAATACAAGGGTAACTTCAATTGTTTCATTTTCCTCACCTGGAATAATTTCTCAAATTATAGGATTTATAAATGGAACAATTTTTTGGAATGTGATTGAACACAGGGTTTCATGCAGACTAGGTAGGCACTCTACCACTGAGCTACACCCCAACCCCTATGAATGGGACAATTTTATCAAAGGAGGAAAAGAGGGTAAGTGTAAAACTTGTCTAGACCAGGTAGGTTAGTATTTTTAATTACTATGCTTCACATTTGTGGCCTCTTTTTGCTGGGTCAAATGTTGCTCTCACAAGATTGCTCATGGTTTATCCCTGTTCGCTTTGGCCCCTCCCAGGTGACTGTCTGATCCTCTTACCCCTAGGATTATTCTTGTCCTATTTCTGAGCCACACTACCAGTGTACTGGGTCAGGGATTAAGAAGGCTTCTCTCATCTAAACTTCTCCTATTTCCAATGGAGCACAATAGGCACTACTCAGCCAAAAAGGCACAGCATTCACCAGTCATCATCTCCATGATCTCTTCCCACATTGACCCCAGCCATAGAACTAGGCTTCTGAGACTCATTCTCTGCTGAGCTCTCAAGCTTTCCATTGGACACATAGCTCCACCACACAACCGACCCATTAAAGTCTCCTCCCCCCAGTCTCTGATGTCCACATTGCTGTGTGCATGGGATACGGATATCCTGCTTTAAATGGACCCCAAACTTGACAGGAATGTTGCTTAAATGGGATCACCTGCATCCTGGATTATCTCTCTCATTCATTCCATTAGATGGATCTTTGTTTCTTTTGAATGAGAGGCATTTTAGATGAAATGGAGATGACCTTTTGAAAAGTATGTTACTGCTTTAGAAAAATTCACAATTAATGCATGAGCACTGGAGAATACATATAATTTATTCTTTAAAAATGAATTGTTTATTATAATTTTCATTTTTAAATTACACATAAGTATAACAGGCTATTCTAGCTTCAGTATAAACATTCAATCACAACCACCTTCAGTGATTTGTGTATTTTGTTCAAGTGTTTCTCTCATAATATCTATTCAACTGAAACAATATTACATATGATTTTAGTCCTGGTTTTGTCTCTTAATTTCTTCATATAATAAGCAACTTCCCACAGCATTCTAATAACATTATCTAATCATAATATACATTTCCATGGCTATGTACAATTTTATTATGTGGAATTATTACCATATACTTAGTTTTTTCCCTACTATTGGAAGTGTAGAGTATTTCCAACTTCCACTCTTATAAAGAATACTATGATTAATATTTTTGTGTATATAAATGTCCCAAATTAAGAATTCTTTCTTAGAATAAATACACAGGTATAATATTTCTGGGGTACGTACATAAATATTTACATGTTAACAAATGGATTTTAAAAAGGTTATTCCACTTACCACTCAAAATATGAGGTCTGAGAACACAAGCCTCGTGAGTACTATTTGTCTCATTGTGTTTTAAAAATGTATTTCTCTGATTACTAGGCAAGTGGGTCATTTTTGACTGTGTGCTTGCTACTTGTATATCTAAGGGAATTGACAGTTTATTGCCTAAATCCAGTTTTTAATTAAATCATAGTGTTTACATCTTATTAGTATGTATGAGTCCTTTATTTAATACAAAATAAATTTATGTCATAATGGCAACAAATATATGCCATGTTTTCTTTTTGTTCCATGAATTTGGGCTATTATTATGAATAGATAAGTTCTTAAATTTTTGTAAGATTCAATCTATTCATCCTCTGTGTTGTCATGTCTTTTGTTATTTGGATAAAAACAATACATCCTAAGTAATTCTATTTGTATTTATTTAGAACTTTTGGTATTTGTTGTGAGACTTTAATCATATCATTTTTCCAATCACTTGTCCAATTGTCTCAATCCTATTTAAAATTATGTTCCTTGTTTACTTATTTGTGCTTGATATATTAGCAAATGATAAGCTGATATTTAATAGATCCTATTTCTGAGCTCTTAGTTATGTTTTATAGCTGTCTCTACTTTTTATTATAAGAAGTTTTATTTTGAGATATTTATAGATTCATATGCAGCCATAAGGAGTAATATAGAGATTCCCTGAACCCCTTACTCAGTGTCCCTCATTAGTAGCATTTTCCAAAATTACACTGTGATATTACAACCAGAATATTGACAAGAACACGATTTGCCAATCTTAATCAGATTTCTCTCACTTTTACTTTTACTCATTTGTGGTGTGTGTGTGTGTGTGTGTGTGTGTGTGTGTTTGGTTCTATGCAGTTTTATTACTTGAGTAGTTTTTATATCCACACAACAATCAAGATGTTTAATATTTCCCTCAACATAAGGATTGTTCGTATCATCAACTAGTCACCTCTCTTCCACCTTATCCCTAACCACCATGTTCTTCTCCAACTCTGTAATACCATTTCAAAATATGTTATATGGATGAAATTATGCAGTATGCAAATTGGGAATTAACTTTCCTCACAGAGCATAAGTCACTGGAAATTCACCTGTATTGTTGTGTTTATCAGTAGTTTGTTCCTTATAATTCCTATGTGATAGTCCATGGGATGTACATACCATAGTATATTTTACTATTTATCTGTTGGAGTACATTTGGTCTGTTTTCAGTTTTGGGCTCTTATGGGTAAAACTGCTATAAACATTTATTTTTAGGTTTTTGTGTGAACATAGGTTTTCATTCCTTAGGATAAATTCCTGAAGTTCAGTTGCTGAATCATAAGGTAATTATATGCTTAGTTTTTAAAGAAACCATCAAACTGTTTTTACAGAGTAGCTGTAACATTTCATATGCCCCCCAGAAACACAGAAGTGATCCAGTTTCTCCATATACTCACCAGTATTTGATGTTAGAACCATTTTTATTTTAGACATTTTAGCAGGTATATAATGATAGTTCGTTGTGATTTTAATTTGTATTTCTCTAATAGCTAATGATGTTGAGCACCTTTTCATGTACTCATTTGCTATCTATGTCCTCTTCAGTGAAATGTCTGTTCATGTCTTGTGCCCATTATTATTTGGGTTTTTTTACTACGGAATTTTGAGAGTTCTTTAATGATTCTTGGTATTAATATTTTGTCAGATATGTGGCTTGCAAACATTTTTTCTTGGTATCTTTTAATCTTCTTAACGTGGTCTTTCACAGAGCAAATGACTGTATTGTTTTGTCTATGGAATTCTTATTGCTCCAGTGCTATTAATTGAACAGGTTACTCTTCCTTTGTTTTGGCACTATAATGATTTATATCTAGATGTCTCCCCAAAGCCTCCTGGACTCATAGGTGGGACTTTGGGGAGCTGACAGATCATGGGTGCATGGTACACATCAATAGATTAGTAAACTGATGAGTTTATAGCTAAATGTGATGCTAGGAGGAGGTGAGCCACTGTGGGCATGGCCTAGAAGAGTCTATGTCCCTTCCTTCTCCCTTGATCACTGTTTCCAGCCTGCCACACCAGGAGCTGATTCTCCTCTGTCATGCCCTTCTGCCAAGCTGCCCTGCCTTGGAGTCAGCTGATTATGGACTGAAACCTCTACAAACTGTTAGTCAAAATAAACCTTTCCTCTTTTGAGATGTGGGTGTCAGTATTGTGTTTCAGTGATGATAAAGTGACTAAGACAGGCATCTTTCTCAAAAATCAGTTTGCTATATTTGTGTGAGTTTATTTATGAATTTTTATTCTGTTCCATTTATGTATGTGTTTATTCCTCCTTAAGCAAACAATGTCTCAATTACTGTAGCTATTAGTAAGCATTAGTATCAGGTATTATTATATTGGGTAAAGTGAGTTTTCCCACTTTCTTCTTTATCAAGACAATTTGAGTTATTCTAGTTCCTTTACCTTTCCATTTCAATTTTAGAACAGCCTGTTCTATGTCTATAGAAATTTTGCCAGGATTTTTATAGTAATTTCTTTAAATCTTTAAGTCAATTTGGAGAAAAGTTGCATCTTTATTATTTTGTGTTTTCTGATTCATGAACATGGAGCATATCACCATTTGTTAAGGACTCATATTTCTTTCATCAGCATTTTGTAATTTGCATTGCACAAATCCTGTACATTTTTTGTTCATTTTTAGGCATAAGTGTTCCATTTGTAAATATTACTGTGTATTAAATCTGTGTTTCTACACTTAATCTGCTGAAGATAAAATAAATAAAACTCTTGAAAATATAGGCATAAGCAAGGAGTTTCTGAACAGAACCCCAACTGGACAAGAAATAATATCAAGAATCAACAAATAAGATCTTATCAAATTAAAAAGCTTTTGCACAGCCAAGGAAACGACCAGCAAAGTGAAGAGATAACCTACAGAATGAGAAAAAATTTGCCAGCTATTCCTCAGACAAAGGACTAATATCTAGAATATATTTTTAAAAACTCAGAAAAATTAGACCCCACAAAATAAAACATCCAATCAAAAAGGGGCAACTAAAATGAGTAGACATTTCTCAGAAGATAAGTGCAAATGGCCAATAAATACATGAAAAAATGTTCAGTATCTCTTGCCATTAGAGAGATGAAAATTAAAATAGCACTGAGATTCCATCTTACTCGAGGAAGAATGGCAGTTATCAAGAAACCAAATGATAACAAATGCTGGAGAGGCTTGTGGATAAAGGAACCCTTTTACATTTTGGGTAGGACTGTAAACTAGTATGAACATTATGGAAATAGGTACAGCTATTCCTCAAAATCTAAAACTAGAAATTCCATTTGACCTAGCTATTCCCCTTCTAGGTACCTCCCCAAATGAGTTAAAACATCATATTATAGTGATAAATACTCATGTTTATAGTAGCACAATTTATAATACCTAAATCTTGGAAATAGCATATATGTCCTTCAACAGATGGATGAAAAAATGTGGTATTTATATATAATTGAGTACTACTCTGCCACAAAGAAGGGTAAACTTTAGTCATTTGTAGAAAAATGGATACACCTTGAGACTGTTATATGAGAGACCCAAATTATAAATGAAGAGCAGAACAAAAGATAAATATAGGAAATAGGGAGATAGATCTTTTGCAAATAGGAGGGAGATAAAGAGATGACAAGAGGGGGGAAGAAGGGGAGGAGAAGGAGATGAAAAAATAATTAAAATGTTTTATACATATATACCAATTCCCAACAAGGAATGTAATCATTACATATGAAAGCATGTACTAGTAAAAAATAAAAATTGAAAAAATAAACATAATAAAATAAAATAAATTTGTTTCCAAATGTATGGTAATATATAGAAATAAGATTGATATTTTTGTGCTCATCTTGCATTCTGTGCCCTTTCTGAATTTAGTCATTCAAATTATTCATTCTGAGAGGTCTTTTTAAAAATAGAGATTCCTTGAGATTATTTTTCATAGGCAGTGGTGTCATCTGCTAATAGGGATAGTTCCATATTGTTTCTTTTCAGTATGTATGCCTTTATCTTTTTCTTATTTTATTGCAGTGTCTAGAATTTCAAGAACTATATTAAATGGTGAAAATAGACATTCTTACCTTGTTCTTGATTTTACAGAGAAAGCATTCAGTCTTTCATCATTAAGCATGATGTTATCTAAAAGTTTACTGAATTTACTCTTTGTCAGGTGGAAATAATTTTTCTCTATTCCTAACTTGGTGAGAGATTTTAATCCTGAAAATTTTTGTCAAATACACTTTTCAAATCAGTTAATATTGATTATTGATTTTTCTCCTTTAATCTGCTGATGTAATGGATTGCATTGATTTATTTTTAACATTGAATCATACTTTCATATCTGGAATAAATTCCACTTGGTACTTGGTAATTGTGTATTCTTTTTATATTTTATTATATTTCATTTGCTATTTCGTTGAGGATTTTTGTGCTTAAATTCATAAATGTAGGTATATAGGTTTCCTTTTTGTACTAGTTTGTCAAGTTTTGGTATCAAGATAATATTTGACTCATAGTGTAATTTATGAAATTTTCCTCTTTTATTTTCTGAAAAAGATTATGTGTAATTGGTGCTAATCCTTCTTTATATATTTGGTATAATTCTCAATGAAAACTATCTGGGCCTGTATATTTCTTTTATTGGTTATAGGATTATTCAAATTACCTATTTAATCTTGATTGAGATTTGGTGATTTGTGATTTTAGAGGAATTGGTCTATTTCTTCCAAGTTGTTAAATTTGTTTGTGTAAATTGTAGTATTCCTTGATTATCCTTTCAATGTTTATGAGATGGTAGTGATATCTTCTGTATCATTTCTAACACTGGTAACTTCTTTTTTCTGTTTCTATCAGTTGTACTAAAACTTTATCAATTTTATTTTATTTTTGATCAAGCTGCTTTGCATTTCATTCATTTTTGCTATTATTTTCCTATTTTAAATCTTACTCATTTCTGCCTTTTATGATTTCTTTTTCTTATGCCTGCTTTAGGCTTATTTTACTCTTCTTAATTTCTTGAGGAACTAACTTAGATTATTGATTCAAAAATTTTCTACTTTTGGTAATGTAAGTTTTTGGTGCTGTAAATTTCCCTTTCAGTACTGCTTTAGCTGAATCCCACACATTTTGTTACGTTGTAGTTTCCTTTGCATTCATTTTTAAATTTTTCATAGAGATGTCCCTTAGACACATGGATTACTTTAAAATATTTTGCTTACTTTCCAGGTATTTAGATATTTTTCTGATTTTTTCCTTTCTGTTATGTATTTTTTTGGACTCCATTTAGAAGTGTGTTGCTTAATTTCCAGGTACCTAAATATTTTCTTGTTTTTTTTAATTTATTAAGTCTAGTTTGATTTCATTATTGTCAGAGAACATGCTGTGTATGTATCAACGCTTTCACATTTACTGAGGTTTGTTTTATGGCTCCAGATATTTTCTATCTCTGTACCTAGTACATGGATGATTAAAAAAATATGTATGCTACTGTTGCTGGGTAGGGTATTTTATCTTTGTTACAGGGATCCTGCCATTTAAGTGCATAGTTCAGATCGTCTATATCTCCTCTGATTTTCTGTTTAGTAGATCTATCAGTTGCTGAGAGAGAGGTACTGAAGTTCCTAACTGCTGTATAATCATATATTTATCTCTTTCTTCTTTCAGCTCTATTAGTTTATGCTTCATTCATTTTGAGACTCTGTTATTGGATACATGCATGTTCTTGGTATATTCACCCTTTTATCATTATGTGATGCCTTTCTGTCTCTAACAATTTTCCTTGCTTTGAAATCCACTTTGTCTATGTTAATATAGTCTCTCCCAATTGTTTTAATGTTTGCATAGTATATATTTATTTCCATCCTTTTCCTTTCAACCTACCTATGTCATTGAATTTTTTGTAAACTATGTATAATTGAGTCACTTTTTACGCACTTTACCAATCTCTGCCTTTTTATTGGTGTAGTCAAAGCATTTACATTTAAGACGATCATTGGTATGGCAGAGCCTAGGTCTTCTATTTTATCATTGTTTCCTCTGTTTTTCATTCTTTGGTTTCTCCTTGCCTTCATGGGACTTAACTAAACTTGCAAATCAATCCATCTTGAATTACTAATGGTATTTTGGGGTATATCTTTTCACATAGCTTTCTTAACGGTTTCTCTGGTTATTATAATATAGATATGTAAGGTATCCTAATCTACTGGTATCAAAACTTTGTCCCTTCAAGTAAAGCATATAAAAAAACTTACTTCCATTTGCATCCCTCTAATCTTACTGAATTAAAATATCATTGCCTTAGCAGGGTGTGGTGGCATGTGCCTTTAGTCCCAGCATTCTGGGGGACTAAGGCAGCAGGTTCACAAGTTTGAGCCTAGCCTGGTCAACTTAGTGGCTTAGGAAGACCTTCTGTCAAAAGAGGAGTAGTGGGGCTAGGGATGCAGCTCAGTATGAAGAAGGCCCAGGTTCAATCCCCAGTATTGAAAAGAAAAACTGTTTTGAGTGGTGTTAGGACTTTTTTGTTTGCTTTGTTTGGTACCAGGAATCGAACTCAGGGCCTTGTGCTTCCCAGGCGGGCACTACACCCAATGAGCTATATCCCCAGCCCAGGACTTTTGTTTTAATCATCAAATATAATTTATTATACTTATGAGAATGATCTATGGTGTGTGCCCATATTTCTGCTCTTTCAGATTTTATTTCTTCATTGATTCTCTAAGATCCTTTCTTTTATAATTTCTACTTGAAGAATCTCCCTTAGCTGATATTTAAGTGCAGGTCTAAGAGCAACAAAATTTCTTAGTTTGCTTTCATCTCCAAATGTCTTGATTTCTCCTTTATTCTTGAAGCATATGCTGCTTTAATAGTTCCTTTCTTTCAGAACTTGAAATACATTCTACCACTTCTTTTTAGCCTCCATGGTTTTAGGAGTGAAATCTGTTGTCATTTGAATTAGTGCTCCTTGATAGATAATGCATCATTTCTTTCTGGCTGTCTCAAGATCTTATCTTTGCTTTTCGTTTTCAGAAGTATAATTGTGTTGGGTCTCAAAATGAATTCCTTTGGATTTACTTGGTTCGAGGTTTGCTCAGCTTCTTGTATCTATGTATTGCCTTTTTTCTAAATGTGGAGTGTTTAAGTCATAATATTCTTCTAGCCCCACTGTCTTTCTCCTGTTGTTCTAGAACTGTGATGACATGAATATTGTATTAAAATTTTTTGATTGTCATATGTTTGCAATACATAATACTCACAATTGCTTTGGGAGATATATATATACACACACACACACACACACACACACACACACACATATATATATATATACATACATATTATCTTAATCATTTTCCATCTTCTTCCCCATCTCTGAAAAGTCTGCCTTTCTCTTACTCTTTATTTATAATTTATAATTGGGTTTCTCATGTGAGAGGAGTCACGTGATATTTAACTTTTTGTGTTTGTCTTAGTTCACTTAACATTGTGGCCTCAAGATCAATCCATTTTTCTACAAATGATATGAATTCATCCTTCTTTGTAGCTGAATAAAATACCGCTATGTATATATACCACATTTTCTTTATCTGCTCATCTATTGATAGGCATTTAGTCAGTTTCCAGAGCTGAACTATTGTGAAGTGCACTGCTATAAACAGGAATATCGCTATGTTATCACTATATTACAATGTTTTTAACTCTTTCGAGAACATACCCAGAAGTATAGCTGGGCCAAATGGAATTTCTATTTTTAGTTTTTTTGAGGGCTCTCACTACTGATTTCCATAGTAGTAGTACTAATTTATATTCCCACCAACTATATAAAAGGGTTTCTTTTCCTTCACATCCTTGCCAGCATTTGTTTCTTGGGTTTTGATGATAGCCATTCTAACTGGAATAAGATGGAATCTCAGATTTGCTTTAATTTGTGTTTCCCTTATGTTAACAGTGAATATTAGATTTTTTATTAGTGTTTCACAGCTCTCTTACAGTCTGTGTATTTTTCTCCAATCTATTTCTTTCTGTTTCTCAGATTGAGTAAATTTTATCCATTTGTTCTTAAGCTCACTGATTCTATCTGCTGGAGTATTTTCTCCACTATCAAGCCCATCCAATAAGTTTTAATTTTTTGGTATTATATTTTTCAGTTGTATGGTTTCCATTTCATTTTGTATAACTTGTGTCTATTTTGTGAGATTTTCTACTTTTTAATTTATTTCAAAAAATCCACTACTGTTTGTTGAAGTTTTTTAAAATTATGTTTGTTTAAAACTCCTTTTCAGATAATTCCACTAGCTGATTCATTTCTTTGTTGTCATCAGTTAACTGTCTTTTTCATTCAGGTTATGATTTACCTGGTTCCTGATATGGTAGGTGATTTTCAGTTGTATCCTGGACATTTTTAAGATTATGTTAGGAGTCTCTAGTCCTATTTAAATATTTAAGTTTAGCAGGCTATCACCCTTCTTAGATTTGGCATACAGGTCCTGATTGACTTTTGTGAACTGCAATTTCAATATAATTTAACTCTTAGAGCCTTTGCAATGCTTCTTGTTGTGTTTGATTTACCTGGTGATGCTGAGATTCTCACTGGTCCCTGATGATGCTGTCCAAGGAGACAAAGGAAGTTTCCCCAGGCATTGACAATTACTGTCTCAAGAAGGAGAATGGGAATTTCTGGCCCATAGGGATGAAGAGTGCTTTGTGGGCCACACAAGTTGTCATGTTTGTCAGAATCCCTCTTGCCAGTGCCAATCTGCCAAATAGTGTCTCTCAGCAGGAGATAGGTATCTTAGATCTGACAAGGGAGGGGAAAGCTTGTGTTAGTGGGACTCATTATCCTTCCCACTGTGAGCAATGCAAGCTCACTGGGCATTGTCAAAGGAACTACCATTTGATCTGGTGGAGGAATGAGTCTACCTAGGCTGTGTTGTATTGCCAGGTTAAGAGTTTGGAAATGTTGAGTTGCATTCTTTAGTTAGCGAGAGTGGATATAAAGGAGCCTGCTGCTGTGTTGTTCCTCCAGGCTTGACATCCCAAACCAGCTCACCTTTCTCTATTGCCTCATAGAGTACTCCTTTGGTTGCCTCTTGATTTTTTTCCCCAGGGTTTAGAGCTCTGCTTAGCAGGCAGGAACAAGGCCTAACAATTTTGCCTAAGCCACCTTGTCCAGACCACGACTTCACTTGGTTAGTTGCTTATTTTAAAACTAAGGAACAACTCAAGAAAAATGATTATTATGGTTATTACATGATTGATATGAGATGATTTTGGTATAGAAAGGGCATTTTTAAAAAGTGTTCTGCTCCAAGTGTTAAATATATTAACGATGCCACCAACAGTAGACAAAGTAAAGGAGAGATTAGAAAGATTTCGAATGACAGCCTTGAAGCCAACAGTAGAAAGAGTGTTAAGAAGCTGAGAGGGGTTATTATTATATGTGTTTTGTGATGGGATTAAAAACCAGAGGATCTGAAGCATTAGGCTGCTTCTCCAAAATTGCTTGGGCATTTGGCTGCAGGATGGTTACAGATTATGACATTCCAAGACCATGGTAACCACACACTGTTTCCCAAGGCACTGCTTTCGAACTCTAAACACAACACTAGCTAGAAAATATTCAGCAACAGTGAAGCAAACCTTTTGCCTATCTGGCAAGTGACCAAAAACTTTCAGTAGAAACAAATGTTTACTAAATTTGACTAGTATTAAGTGTGTTATTAATTGCCTCTTAATCATGCTGCTTGGAGGGCACTTAATTAATGTTCATGAATTCATCTTGAGATGATAATTACCAAGTGGAGTGCTTATTCTTCCAGGGAAAATATGAAAGTATTATTGGCATTTGGATGCTTGGAAAGCATTGTGTATGTCTTCCTTTACTTCTAGAATTTATCCACAACAATTTCTGATAAGTTATCATTCTTTTAAATTTTAAGAGAAACATTTGTTCCCAATAGTATATAAATATATATAGGAATTCTGATAAAATCTGGCTATTTTCTGATTAAATATATTTGAGTCTTTTATTAGATTTCAAAAACTTGACCCGAAAAAAAATATATATGGCTTAGATTCTTTTTCAAAGAGAAGTTCTTTTTCAAAGAAACTCAAGACAACAGAGCTCCCCCATCTCTTCCTTTCCTCCCTCAAGAAAAACCAGCCAGGGAAAGTACCTCCAAAAGAAGCCAAACTGCAAATAGCATCCTAAATGAACACTAGATATGCTTATCTAGCCCGTACAAAAAAAGTAAGTATTTTGATGATGGACCTGTGATTATTTGTCATATTAAATCATGGGAAACAACTCACTGGAAGTAGATAAAGGTATTTTTGTAGAACCTATTGACACTTTCAAGATGGTATGATACCATCTCTCACACCCCACAAACTTCCTTAAGCACAATAAACAGCTTCTCAGCATCCTAAAATGTGAACCAAATTTCCAAAAAGTGTCTATCGTGCCATTTGCTCAGGTTTCTGCCTGAGGTGTAACTGGTTTCAGGGGTCTTAGCATCTTCCTACATGTCTTATAGTATTCGTAGTAAAAGTTGTGGTGCTTTGGTAATTTGAGAACTCACTTTGCAGCTGAGCTATTAAAACATGACTCTATGAAGTGAGATGGCAAGGATTTGGGTAAGAATGATTGGATTTATAAATTACAGGTGCAAGGATTAGTCCGTTAATATAAATTATTACTCAACTCAGAGGAACCTAAGGGTCAGGTCCACAAAATATCGTTCAAGTGATGTACAAATGATTCACCAGGAGTAATGCACTCCTTTATAGGGCAGACTCTAACATCTATAATTCTGCAACTCAGGGAATTGGGAAGCATGACTATCCTTGCAAATCTGCCTAGAAGAAGCAGTATGAATGCCATTTTCCTCTTCATTTGTTCTTCTATATCATATCACATCATCCAGTGATGCTATAGAATATTCCCCCGTACCAAATATTGTCCTAATGTCAAGTGAACAGGCTAGAAAGCCATTTTTACTTTATCCATGGTGTGGCCAGCTTTGCAATCCCAAAGCAAAGTGGAGAAATTACTTAATATTCAATAATCACTTACTTATTTGGTACAAAAAGGACCCAAATTGTTAGTGTAACCCAAATGTCTCCTTGAGGATATATAAATGAAATCAAATTAATTCAAACTTACTGGCTCATAATTCCACTTGCTTCAGAATCACTAGCTTTCTGGAAAAGTCCTCCCTCTCCTAAACAAGTATTCCTGGGCGTCCCTGGCAGGGTTTCACAAGGAGCTCATTAACCAGGATGGCAGCTGCAGGCCTTAAACATCCACCATGATCAAAATTTCCTTCGTTTCTGCAGTGGCTTCCCCTTGTTGATGTCATATGCTTAGAAGCAGAGTGAAGGCCCCAGTGTAGTGCTACTGCTGCTGCTGCTTTTGCTCCTGCTGCTGAGATTTCCAGTTTCCCCACCACATTCATTTTCTCCCATACTCTCTAAATAGGCCATGATGCAATAGCAGAGAGACATTCAGTTTTGGGCAGCCATCCAGAGAATGTCTCTCTTCTGCACTGTGAGATTTTCTTTATCATCTGAGCCCCAAAGCCAAAATACTGTGTTCAGTCCCACCAAAGCATCTCATAAAATGGCTCCTTCCATATTGGACTCAGTACCTCTCCCCATCGAGGATCAAAACCATGTCATGTAACATATAAACAATAAATAAGAAAGAATCTCCCCCTCTTCTCTTTTATCTTTGTTTCTAATTTCTCCAGCTTTCTCTGCTTCCAAATTCCATGTACCTAAATCCTTTTTCTTCCTTCAGACACAGAACTAAAGAACTCAAGAATTCATGGACCTCAATTCATCCAAATACTGGACAGCCAGCCACACCCCTGTGCCCACAGTGGAAAGTGGTCCTCCGTGAGCTCACACATTCTTTGTTGGCCTCAGCCCTCTCCTTGGCTTTGGATGCCTAGACAGGGCTTTAGATTCTCTAGCAAAGAGGTTTATCAAACCTCAGGGATGAATGAGATAATATAGTAGGGCATAGGGAGCAAATCCTAGAATGGATAAGATAGATGATAGATAGAGGAAAGAGTTGACAGTGAAGCCCTCAGGTAATCACTCTATTCATTGTATGGTAAAAAAAATTACAGATTATCTGGTCCTGCTAACCAGTTGTAACTGATAAAACTCATTTAAAATATCCCTGCAGGAAACACCTGGAGATCAAGATACTACTACTAATATAAGCACACCAAACTAGAAAAGTCAACAGCATTAACAATTTTCTTACCCCAGTAGTAGCTCAGCATCAGCCAAGTTGAATAAAATAATGACGTTCCAATCAGATTACTAAAAAATAGAAAATTATCAGAGACAATTTAAAATATATAATAAACAATGATTTTTCCTGGCTGTGGTGTCACATGCCTGTAATCCCAGCACTCTGGGAGGCTGAGGCAGGAGGATCCTGAATTCAAACCCAGCATGGACAACTTAAGTCTTAGGAACAACCTAATTAAAAATGAAAAATAAAAAAGGGCTGGAGCTGTAGCCCAGTGTGAAGGCCCTGGATTCACACTTTGGTACCACAAACAAACAAACAAACAAAAGCTTATCTTAGTTTGGACTCCCCTAAAACAAAGATTTGAATGCAACTATCTTATTTGGGAGGCAATTCTAGGAAGTAGTTTGGGAGTAGGGAAGTGACATACAAAAGCAAGAAAACCAATAAAGGATATTTTGATGAGTGAGTTGCCACTTTGCGTATTCAAGATGGTTCAGTTAAGGACCTCTGAAAGTCTGTGCAAAATCAAATCAACCC
The DNA here is from genome assembly GCA_004363535.1 of Dasyprocta punctata. Classification (NCBI taxonomy): domain Eukaryota; kingdom Metazoa; phylum Chordata; class Mammalia; order Rodentia; family Dasyproctidae; genus Dasyprocta; species Dasyprocta punctata. The sequence goes on along the minus strand of RJWM01000493.1, from coordinate 52,670 downwards.
CTGAGGTTGAAGGAAATTGAAATACTTATCCACTGAATCCCATCCCATATCTTACTGGTTGGGAGTCCCTCCTGGGTGTTTGGTTCCCAACACTTCAGGCCTCTCCAGTGTGTACTGATAACTGTTTAATACAGAATGCTTTCACCCAGGGAGGATGGAAGTAGTTGCTTGTGCAGTAACTCCTGCTGATGACTGCTAGGATGGGTCAAGGGGATATAGGTTGGGCTCCGCCAGTGTCTGCTAGTGCCACGACTCTGCCTGTGACTATGGATTGTTTCTTTAACTATTAAAAATTATAATAGGAAGATATCACAATTGGAAAACTTTTAAAAGTATTATTTATTTTTCCCATCTTTCAAACTGTATTTTAGCGTATGTGTTTCATTATGCACATAATAAATTAGAGCAGTAGAACACACATATAATTTAGAAACAAATATATCATCTATTGGAAGTTTGTGCTCAAAACATTTGTATTGAGGTAGGTGTCTGGATTAAAAAGGTTTTAGTGTGCACTCTTCTAAGGGGGTTAGACTGTCAGAATGATTTCTGAGTTCTACTAACAAATCCTGTTGAAACACTCCAGGTCAGAGTAGTTATGGAATAAAAACCATAAACCTCTTTTCCACAAAGGTGTCATACAAAGACCATATCCCTCCGCTTTCACAGAACTTCTATCTAGTTGCTTTTTGACATCTTTTTGGGTGTCATGGCATTTAAGATCAGGTTGTCTTATAAATGAAAACAGCAAAATGTAGGGTTTACGGTGGGCAGAGAAGGGAGGAAATAATAAAAGGAGATAGTATTGAAATGATGGAGCCTTGAGGATGCAGTTTGTGGGCCTCATTTTGCCAGTGGACTCTGAGAGAAGATGAGTGCCCTCTCATGATGTTCAGCCACAATGCTGTCCATGGTGAAAAAGTTCACTTCTCTGGGGAGTGGTATGAGTAGATGGAGAGCCACAAGAACTTACTGTTTGAACAGATTGACTTTTCTCATTCACTATGTAGGAACCCTTTGTCTTATGTAGCCTAACTGGGCCAAGAAGTCTTGCTAAATCAAGACATTTCTTGGACCTTCTCTCCTTACTCATAATTAATGTGACAGTGGTCTAGATTAATCATTCATAGTGTCTCCAGAATAGTGAACTTCATGGAGTGTTAGAAGAGTGAGAGCCATGAGACATGGGCTTGTGTGTTCTGTTTCTGCCATAGGAACTAAAGGACAAATTTGGAAGACTATGTCTTTCTTGCAGACTTCAAAGCTAGAAAGATACTGCCAAAATATGTGAACTCTGCTCACCACCTAACCATAGACAATAACTGTGGACTGAGTGTCTATGCCAAGATTGGTGGTGGAGAAAGGAAGGAGGGAGGGAGGGAGGGAGGGAGGGAGGGAGAGAAGGAAGGAGGGAGGGAAGAAAGGAAGAAAGGGAGGGAGGGGAGGAAGGAGGGAGGGATGAATAAAAGAGGGAAGAAGGTAAGTGTCTTGGTTAGTTTTCTCTCGTTGTTGAGACAAAATACCTGACACCCAAAATGAAGGAAGGGAAGGTTTATTTATCTTACAGTTTTGGAGGTCCATACTCAGCTGACTCCAAGGCAGAGTGGCATGGCTGAGGGGCAACTGTTCATGGCGGCTGCAAGCAGCAAGAGCAAAAAGGGCAAAAGAGAGAAAGAAAACACACCTTCTTCCCTCCCCTATATTGTATGCTGGCTCTGCCCCTGGGCGGGTGAAGCACTCACACCACCAATCCCAGCGCTAGACAATGAACCAATCACAAATGCTAGATTTAGCTGCCTCCATGACTGCATGAGGCTTAGGGGGCCACCTAGGTACAAACCATAACAGTAAGGAAGGAAGAAAGGGAGGGAGGGAAGGAAGGAAGGAAGGAAGGAAGGAAGGAAGGGAAGGAGGGAGGGAAAGAAGAATAGAGGGAGGGAGGGAAGGAAGGTAGGGAGGGAGGGAGGAACAGAAGGAGGAGGGAGGAAGGAAGGGAGGAAGGAAGGAAAGAGGGAAGAAAGGAGGGAGAAGGGAAGGAAGGAGGGAAGGAGAAAAGAAGGGAAAGGAGGGAAGGAGGGAAGGGAAGGGGAAAGAAGGAGGGAGGGACTGAGGAAGGAGGAAAGGAAAGGAAGGGGAGTAAAGAGAGAAAAGAGGAGAAAAGAGACGATGAAAGAAGAAAAAAGAAAAGCAAGGGGTAGAAATTATCCTTGGCTTCCATAAAAGGTAGCCGACTTCAATCAAGGCTGTATATGGCGATCTCCAAATGAAGGAAACAAACATGAAAGCATTTTAAGAACTTAGGTAGAAGTTATGGTGTTCAGGACAGCATCTAGGAAGACATGAGATCCAAGATCAAGAAGATTCTCAGAAGTGGAGGGTTTGTGAAAACAGATCACTGTGCCCTGCTTCCAGGGTTTCTGAATCAGTAGGCCTGGGTTGTGGCCCAAGCATTTGCATTTCTAACCAGTTCCTTGGGGTCACTGAAGTTGTTGGTCCTGGGACCACATATTGAGAACCACAGCTCTGAAGGATTTTAGTTATGTAGAAGGGACAAGACTGTCAAGGGTTGAGATAAAGAAATTGTTAAGAGGAATAAAGTAGGATAAAGAGGAAGATATGTTTTGGAAGATTCTGAAGTGAAAAGATTGTATAATACAAGAGTGAGAGATAAGAATGTGAAAGATTTTGGAATTTATCCCGTCAGCAAATGGAGCTGGTGAACGTGTCTGAGTGGTGACATGACATATGGAAACTTTATTTTAGGACTATTTAATCTGCCTGCAGTATATTCCATGGTGTTGTGCAGGGCAGAGGAAGAGATGGAAGCAGAGAAGACATGTAGGAGATTGTAAATTTATTTAAAGTGTCTCAAAGCCTATTTATATGCTGTTCTTTCCAAACAGAGGTGAGGAAAGGAGTGCACCATGAGGGGTTATATTTTGGTGAAAAGCGTGGACTGCAGTCCTCCCAAGAAGGAGGACAGAGGCAAACAAATGGAGTCTGCACTTTGGACTGCTGTTATTCGAGTTTTCCTAAAAAGTGACAGCATGGAAATCCTCAACTCTGCTTAGAGTCTGCACCAATTTGATGGGAGAATCTGCAGATTTTCAGGCAGTAAGTTGATCTGTGATGGCCTTCAACCCAGGAGTGAGGAATTCTCTGTTTATAGTTTTGACTCAAAAAGGATCCAAATCTACCCCACCCTGGAAATGCATCATTAAGGGGGAATTTTCAGTGTTTAAAAATGGTTTACAATAAGATCACGTTGAATTTTCTTTTTTTTCCTTTTATGAAGATAAATGCAATTTGTAAAAAATAGTTTCAAAAAGAAAAGACAAATGCAATCTGTGTGACACTGATTCTTCATCAGGCAATGCGGTAAGGGCCCCCCAACACACACACACACACACACACACACACACACACACACACACACCATTGACCATAGGCTGGGGACTCAGCTCTGGGAGAGCTGCTCCAGCGTGTTTCTTGCGTGAAGTCAAATCAATGTGGGTGAACCTGACAACTGCCTATTAGGAGACCTTGGAAATGCCCATGAGAGACAAGGGTGAAGACTTGGGAAACAATCCAAAGAAATTCCTTTTGATGACCCACATCAGGAGTTGACACTGATATAGCCACCTGTGACAGACCAAATTAAACCCTGCCCAATGGAGCCAAGAGCCAACCAAGGGGCAAGTCAGGCTCAAAACAAACCTTTAACATCTCCAAATCTCTCTAAACTTTTGTCTTTAGTCATGCCTCATTATGGAACTGCTCCTTTCCTCTGTGGTGTTCTCCATTTCCTGCTTTGCTCCTTCTTCTTTAGCCATCACTTAGCTCCCTATGGGTTGAATAATAATTTAGTATGAGTTTGATTTTTTTCAAAATGTTTCACAATAATATTTTATTGCCTTTATTCTTTATGGCTAAAGAAGCGGTGGTCTGGTATGACTGCCCTAATTTTAAAGGCAGGACAAAAAGGGATAATGGACTTGGTGAATTATCAGGGATGAAAGGAATGAGATTAGCACCCACTACTTTTTACCCTGGCAACTGAAATAAACACTAGAGCTGGATTGTAGGAATTATTTGGGAAAGAATTGGAAAACATCATGTTTTGTGATACTCATAATGAGTGTGGTAACAGAAAAGATATCTATTCCTAGTTTTTAATGCAGTGGAAGTTGTGAACATATCTCTATTTCCTTTACCACATCCCCGGTTTTCTCATGCATAAAATGGAGCTAATAAAGTAATTAGCATCTACCTTATAGGGTCATTATAAGGATTAAATAATTTAAAGCATGTCTAGCACTTAGAACAGTGTATGGCATCTAACAAGTACTCAGTAAATTTATTATTGTTACTATTATTATATCACCACCGATTTGTTTTAAGATGACAACCTCAGTATTCAAATATTCCAAAAATGTATATCCCACAGTGCCTAAATGAAAAAGAATTATACTGGTTTTCCTGGAAACGTTATTATAATGATAAAACAAAGTGTGGAGAGTGAATGAATGAGTGGTTCACTACTCTCCCAGAACATTTGGGAAATGAAACCCTTTATTTAAAATTATTTGTATGAGGGCTGGATGCCCCTCCCTGAAATGAAACCTAAACATTGCCAATGCCATTCTCGCTTCTACCTACCTACCTACATCCTATTATGTCACAGTAATTTCTCAGTCACTAGGAAACCAAGAGTCTACTGTGATCTGGCCCGGATGTGATGCTCAAATGTATCTCTGACTGTTTAGGGAATCAAAGCTGCTTGCATACCTGTGTCACCTCTCTAATATAAGGTTTTTATGTCATTTCATTCCTTCTGTGCTCTTAGCCAAAGATGACTCTGCTCTGCTTTTCACCTCTCTTGCTCCTTCTGTCCTTCTCAGTCCTTTTCACAGTGTCCCCTGGAACTCTGGTGCTCTCTTCCATATCAAGTAACCCCATGTACTTCCACTACTGCGTCACTGAGTTTTCATTCAAATTTGGATCTACCATGAAGCTCTACTTCCTAAAGCTCCCTTAGACAGGTCATGTTTATTCTACTAGGTTTCACAGTGAGTATAATCATCATCCACCCATTTCTCCTCCTCCAACTTTTGTTCTTCCACATTTATGTGAAAATCTTTTCATTTTGAGGAAAATGAGTACAAATACTTTTCCTTATTCCCCGATCAAGTACAACTAAAAACACTAGATATATAAAACAAACATAAGAGTACTATGAAAGGTGGAGAGAAAGAGGCAGACTAGCTAGGAACCTCAAGATCTGAGGAACAAAATGGTAATAATTTCCTTGCATTTTCATTTTGCCTTGCATATCCCAGACTTGGACTTGAAGAGGGTCCCAAGGTGTTTGGGAACAACAACAGCAATAGACAAAACAAAAAAGCCAAACAAAAGCCTGCTTTCTCCAGTCAAAGCACTAGCAAAGTGCCTGATGAGACAGAACATTTAGAAAATAACCACTCTACTTCAGTCAGACACCACAGAAAGAACTGTGGCCTCAGCCCCCAGGAACACCAGAAAAGGACAAGTGAGGAGTCCAGATTTCTACTGTGCATAGCTGCAGCAATGTCCCCCTCTTGGCAGCGTGATGGCAGAGGAGGAAGTCAAAACTTTCATCCCTGAAGGGTGGTAACCGGCATACTCCCTTGTAGGAATCCTGGATTCCCACACTCACCTGATAGTAATGAGACACCCACCACTCTGCATCCACTGGGCTGTTGTCAGAGCAGAAATAGTGGGGAATTAGTGCTTTCACCAGCACCTGGTGGTAATGAGGCCTCCATAAGGAGTTGAAACTCCCCTCAGTTGACAATAGAGGCTTACTGGGGAATCTGGAGTTCTATAATTTCCTGAGACAGAGAGGTGAAACTCGTAGTTACCCTATCAGTGCTGCATCAGAGGAAGTCAGCTAAAGCAGGAAGTTTAAATAAGATCCAGAGTATCATGGAATAAGCATCCAGGTTTCAATTTAAAAATCACTTATCATACAGGCAAAAATCAACTTGAGTGAAAAAGAAAATTAATAGATGTCACCACTGAGATAGCAGAGATGTTAAGATTATATGGCCAAAAGTTAAAAGCAGCTATCATAAAAATGCCTTGGTAATGCTTACAAAAGTAATTGAAACAAATGAAAAAGTAGAAAGTTTCTGCAAAGGGAAAGATGTAAAGAAGAAACAGAGCTGAAAATACAGTAACCAGAATAAACTCAGTAGATGGGTTTAATAACAGAATTGAGAAGACAGAGAACATAACCAGTAAACTTGAAGAAAAAACAATAAAAATTACCTAATGTGAACAACAGAGAAAAATAGATGGAAAAAATGATTAGAACTATAACAAAAGATCTCAGTCATGAAAGTCTGAGTCATGAAAGTCTTGGAAAGAGAGAAGAAAGTAGGTGGAGCTGATAAAGTGCTCAAAGAAATACACTGAAAAATTTCCAAATTTGGTTAATATGATAAAGTACAGCCTCCAGAAACTGAGCAAACTTCAAACAAGATAAATACACACCAAGTCCTACAATACTTAAATTTCTGAAAACTAAAGCCAAAACAATGAAAGTGAAATAACACATTAATGAGAGGAAAAACAATTCAAATGACAGTGGATTTCTCATCAGAAACCGTAGGAGGCCAGAAGGGAGCAGCACAACATTTTTTAAGTGTTGAAGGAAAAGAACCATCAACCTCAAATTCTACATCTAGTAAACATATCCATGAGAAATGAAGAAGAAATCAAAGCAATCTCTAACAAAGAAAAGTAAGAGATTCTGTCACCAGCAGACATATCCAAAAAGAAAGGTCAAAGGAAGTTCTTTAAACAAAGGAAATAATATAAGGAGGAAATTTAGAATATCTAGAAGAATCAAAAAACAAAAAAAGGGTAAAACATGGGTAAATACATTTTCTTTCCCTTTACTCTTCTAAATTGTTTGCTCTTTGAAGCAAAAACTATACCACTTTGTGATCTGTTTGTAAATGTATTCAGAGAAAATATCTAAAACAATTAAATTTTAAACCGAGCAGGATAAAGAGATAAAAAAGATAGTTTTTCTACTAATTTAAACTAGTAAAATGTGTAGTAAACTATAATAAATTATATATCTATAGCATAATATCCACATTAACCACTAAAAAAAGCTACATGGTGAGGTACACTCAGAAACCCTATGAATAAATCAAAACTGAATTCCAAAATATGTTCAACTAACCTACAAGAAGATAGGAAAAAACAGGTATGTGAAAAGAAAGCCAATAAAAAAATTTAAGTATAAAATGGAAGGCATAAGCCTTGATATATTAATCATTGAATTAAGTGTAACAGGTCTAAAATACATTAATCAATAGGCAGAAATTGGCTTAGTGTATTAAAAAGCATGACACAAATGTATGTCCACAAGAAACGAACTTCAAATATGATGTAGATATGTTGAAAGTAAAAAGATAAAAAGGATGCATCATGCAAACATTAGTTTTAAAACAGAAGTGGCTATATTAATATTAAATAAAGTAGATTCAATGTGAAGAAAAGTATCAGGCACTATTTTCCATAATTATAAAAGGATCAACCCACAAGCAAACATAACAAGTTTAAATGTGTATGCATTACATGACAGAACTGCAAAATATGTGAAACAAATTATATGACATAGACAAATTCACAATAATATTTAGAAACTACACTATCCCTCGCTTAATAATTGATAGGCTATCTTCTAAACAGAAAATTGCACAGAAATAAAAAATAATCATCCAACAACTTCACCAACCAACAAAACCTAATATTGCACCCAACAACGGATGCATACCTATTCTTTTTAAGTCCCCGCTGATTATATACCAAGATAGACAATATCTTGGCCATGAAACTTCAACTCGTTTAAAAGAATTGAAATAATGCACAATATATTTTCCAACCCCAATGGCTTCAAACTAGAAATCAATAACTGTAAGATAGTAGGAAAATCTCAAAACAGTTGGAAGTTAGGTACCACATTTATAAATAAAGTGTGTCAAAAGGAAAATAAAAGCAAACACTGAATGAAAATACACATATCAAAATAGGTATGTGACACACAGAAAAACCTGGGAGGAAATTCTTTAGCACCAAGTGTCTACATTAGAAAAGAAGAACAGTCTCAATAATGTAACCACCCATCTGAAGAATTTAGAAAAGCAAAAATATACCCAAAGCAAGCAGGACAGAAATAAGAGCAAAAAAATCAATGAAATTGACAACAGAAAAACAATAGAGAAGATCGATGAAGCAAAAAAGCTTGTTTCGTGAAAAAAAATCAATAAAATCGACAAACTTCCAGCAAAATTGACAAATAAAAAAAAGAGCAGATCCAAATTGCCAACATTAGAAATTAAACAGGGATTATCATAACAAACCCGCAGACACCAAAAGCAGAATAAGGAAATACTATGAAAGCTCTACACACATAAATTTGACAACTTAGATGAAATGTAGTAAGTCCTCAAAACCTGCAAACTGCTATGACTCAGCCAATAAGAAATGGATAATTTGAATAGTCCTTTGACTATTAAGGAAACTGAATTTTTAATTTTAAAATTTCTCTAAAAGAAATTGGTAAGCACCAATGGTTTCACTGGAGAATCCTACCCAATGTTTAAAAACAACAACCACAAACTTAGAAGATAGAAGAGGATGGAACACTTTTAATTCATTTTATTAAAGTAGTATTTATTAAACTAGTATTATTCTGATACCAATTCAGATGAAGACAGTACTAAAAAAAAGAAATGATTTCTCATAAAAGTATAGATTTGAAAATCCTTAACAATGTTTTAGCAAATAAATTAACCATTATATAAAAAGAATGATATACCACTACCAAGTGAGACTTAGTCTCTAGACACAAGACTGGTTCAAATTCAAAATCAATCAAAGTAATACACTTTAGTAACAGGCTAAAGAAGAAAAATGACAAGATGATATCCATTGATTTACACAAAGTATTTAATAGCTCAACACCTATTTATGATAAAAAGAAAAATCCCATAACTAAGAATAGAGGGAGAAGTTCTTCAACCTGATAAATAACATCTACCAAAAAACTACAGCTAACATTATGCTTAATGATAAAAGATTGATTTCTTCCCTGAAATCATGATGAAGGCAAGATTTCTGTTCTCACCATCCTTTTTTTTTGTCAATTCTGTGCTCTTTTTATTATACCACCTAATTTAGTCATTTCTAGCTTATTTGTCTTCTTTTGGTCCATAGCAATATTTCAGTACAGTTCTCCAAATGCCTTAAAATAGGCCAAAACATTCAAACACTACATTAAAAATATTTGAAAGAGATACAGAAACATGCATATTTATGGTCTCACCATTCTTATTCAGTGTAGTACCAGAAATTCTAGCCCATGTAATGAGAAAAGAAAAAGAAACAAAAGGCACAGATAGCAGAAGGAAAGAAGTGAGATTGTTCCAATTTGCTGATAACACGACTCGTGTATACAGAAAATTCCAGGAAATCTACAAACTATTCTTTGAATGAATGAATGAATGAATGAGTTCAGCAAGAGGAAAAATAAATAAAATTCAATCTCATTTCTGTGTACTAGCAATGAACATAAAAATGCAACACCATTTAAAATCACTAAAAATTTAAATACTTTTGTGTAAATTTAACAAAACATATATGAGACCTGTATGCTGAAAAATATGATGCTGATGAAGCAAAAAAAAAAAAGATGAACATAAATACAGAAATAGACCATGCTCAGAGATTGAAAGACATAATCTAGAAAGAATTCAATTCTCACAAAATTGATATACAAGTGTAATACAATTTCTATCAAAATCCCAGCAAGAATTTAATTTAGGAGTAGACAAAATTATTCTATGATTTGTGAGGAGATGTAAAAGAACTAGACTAGCTAAGATATTTGACAAGAGAATAATATGTTGAGAGGAAAAACTTTATCTAATATTAATGCTTGCTAAATAACTACCATAGTCAGAAAGATATCGTTTTATGGAGAGATAGATGCATAGCTCCGTGGAAGAGAACATAGAACTAACAAAGAGATCCACATATAAATAAGCCAAACTGACTTTCAACAGATACAATCACAATTAAAAGAAAAAGGACAGTCTTTTCAACAAATGGTGTTGGAGCAACTGAACAGCCATAAGAAAAGAAAAAGAACTTTGAAGTAAATCTCACACATTACACATAAATTAACTCAAAATGGGTCAAAAACTTGTATGCAAAATGTGGAACTATAACAAACTTTATTTTAAAAAAACATAGCAGAGGGTCTTTGTGATCTAGAATGAGGCAAGAATTTCTTAGACTTGACACCAAAAGCATGGTGTGATCCATAAAGGGAAAAACTGATCAATTGGACTTTATGAAAATTAAAAGATTTTCCTCTGTGATAACTTTTGAAGAGGAAGTCAAAGCAAGCTGCAGGCTAGGAGAAAATATTGCAAATCACATAGTCAATGAAAGGCTAGTACCTAGAATATAGAAAAAACTTTCAAAACTCAATAGTAAAACAAGACATTAAACCGGGTGTTGTGGTGAACACCTGTAATCCCAGCACTCGGGAGGCTGAGGCCGGAAGATCGTTGCGAGTTCAAGACCAGCCTGGGCTACAAAATGAGCTCAAGGCCAGCCTGAACTGCATAGCAAGACATTGTCTCAAAAAGAGAGAGAGAAAAAAAAGACAGTTATGAAATGGGCCAAAACATGAACAAACATTTTAAGGTAGCAAGCAAACATATAAAAAGATGGTGAACATCATGAACCTTTAGGAAAATACCAATTAAAACCACAATGAGATATCATTATACCCATCACAATGGTTAAAATAAAAAAAGAGTGACACCACCAAGTGCTGGCAAGTGGTGTCTAGGATACAAAGAAACTGAATCACTCATATACTACTGATGGCAATATAAAATGGCAGAGCTCTGGAAAATAGTATGGCTACTTATTTTTTAATTTGAAGTATGCAACTGTCATGTGATTCCGCAGTTGTACTGTGGGCATTCATCCCAGAAAACTCATGTTCCCACAAAAACATGTATATGAATGCCCATAATAATCCCAAGCTGAAAACCCCAATGTGCTACCATCAGAAAATGGCTACACAGGCTATGGTGCTACTCAGCAATGAACTGGAAGGAAATACTGAGTCACAGAAATAATTGAATCAATCTCTAGGGAATTATACTGTCTGGAATAAAAGCCAATCCCAAAAGATTAAAAGCTGCATGATATCACTTACATAATATTTTTGAAATGACCAAATTTTAGAATTTAGAGAACGAAGTGGTGGTGCCAGTGGCTAGGGCCTGAGTGGAGGGGTAAAAGGTGGTTGTGGTATAAAGGGTCAATAGAAATGACCCTTAGGTTACAGAAATATGTGTATTGTGATTGTATCGATGTCAATATTTTTGTTGTGATATTGTAGCATAGTTTTGCATGATATTACTATTGGGGGAAACTAAACAAAAGGTAAATGATAAATCTCTGATTATTTAATGGCATGTGACTCCATGTTTATAGCAACACAACTCATAATAACTAAATCTTGGAAGAGACATAGCTGTCCATCAACAGATGAATGGATAAAGAAAACGTATTTATAAACAATGGAGTATTACTCTGCCATAAAGAAGGATAACTTGAGTTATTTGTAGGAAAATGGATGCATCTTTAGACCATAATATTAAGTGAAATAAATCAGACACACAGGCTTAAATATCATATGATTTCTGTTATATGAGAAACCCAAAATATAAATAAAGAGCAAAATAAAAGATAATAGGAAACAGGGAAATAGAGGTTTCTCAAATGGGAAGAGGCTCAAGAAATGGAAGGGGGAGAAGGGGATGAAGAAATAAATTAAGATGTATTATGTACATGTACCAATGATGAATATTACCATTATGTACTGCAAAGATGTATTAATGAAAAATTAAAATAGTATCATTTAATTTAAAAATCTGCTTTTTATAATTAAGTTTACTGGTACAATTTAGGTAATACATAATGATCACATTTATCATAGGGAATTTTTACTTGTACGTGCTATATCTTAGTTCCTTTTTTCTCCTCCATCCCCCTTAATTGTTATCTGCTAGCTGTATCACTCATTATCTGTCTTTATCACTGCCATCTACCAGATGGGAGTCTGATGACTTGGACTAGGGAGGAGCAGTGGACATGGTTAGAAGCAGGTGGTTTCTGAGAGTGTTTTGAAGATTGAACCAAAAGCATTTGCTAGTGGATCAAACACAGGAGATAAAAGAAGGAATCAAACATGACCCTGAAGTTTTCCCTCAGCCATCCGGTTGATGGATTTATTATTTCCTTAGATGAGAAAGGCTGCAGGAGAAGCATGTTATGTTTGGGGAGAAATTTGGGAGTTTGAATGTGGACATGATTTCCAGTAGATATCCAAGTAGAAATATACAGCAGGCCATTAATACATGAGCTTGGGCTGAGAGGTTAGATCTCGAGAATCAATGTGAGGAGCCATCAGCGCATGCAGCAAAGGGAGCATATCTATTCATGAATGTAGGTAAGACTGACTCCATAGTATATATAGGAGAGAAGTAGCCTGGGTCTAAACCTTGGGTTCCCAAAATGTAGAGGCCTGAGAAATGAAGAGAAAGCAGCAAAATCAGTGAAAAGCAATGACTAATCGGTGGAGAACTGTGGGAAAGTAGAACTTGGGAAACCAATGCCTAACACTAACTACCCTCCTTGACCTTTTAAATGGATGCATTGTCCCCTGGTTTCAACCTCAGCTCTTTTGCTCACCCTATATAAGTAGATTCTCCCCAGAGTGATTGTCTTCAGTATTGATCTGTTCTTTAAAGTTCCAGCTCATAAAAACCATTGATTGTCGACAACTGTGTTGAGATAGCACCTAGGCACCTGTTCTAGTTACTCATTAATGCATAGCAAATCACCCATAAACTTAGTGGCTTCACACAATAACAGTCATTTATTATCTCTCACAGTTTGTGTAAGTCAGAAACTCAGGAATGGCTTGGTTGGGCAGGTTTTGGCCCCGGGTCTCTCCAATGGTTGCAGATGATTGAAATTGAAGTCATCTGAAAGCTCACTTGCTCACATAATCTGGCATTTGGGCTGAGAAGACTCAAACCATTGGTCCAGATACACCTCATCAATCTTGGATTAATACAATGCACAATGCAATTTCAGGGTACAACATTTCAAGCATAAATAAAGTGGCATCCATCACCCTCTAATTCTCTGGGTTGGCACAGTCTAAGTACATACCAGAACTCATTTGTATAAAACCAGAACCAGATGTTGGTTTTCCAGATATGGGACAGAATCTTACCAGATAGGATTATATTATACTTGTGTGTCTATCCTGACCAGTCTTTCCTTCTAGAATGGTACTGCACTACACACCAAATTGTTTATCTCAATCGTAAAATCACTACACTTCTTCATATGATATAGTAAGCAAAATTTACCATGTTAAAAAGCCCTACAAGTCTCTGGTGAGATCTGGAGAAACTTGCCATTGCATGAGCATGCTGTGTATTAGGGTTATCAGACAACCTGCTTTGGCCAAGACAGATGCCTCAAGTTTTATGCTTATGGTCTCATTCTAATTGCTAATAGTGCCCTTTAACTCATTCTCAATAATCTCCTGGTTAGAAGTCTCTTATATTTTTATATAAAATTTCCATGCAAATGCATTTCCTGCTTCCAGTTAGATTATTTCAGAATTGGAATAGACATGCAAATTATTCCTCCAGGAGGCAATAGGTCAGTGGTGGCAAACCTATGAAATGCAGGCCACAGCAGGCTGTTTGTATCATGAAAGCTCTAAAAAGTTTGTCATCCCTGCAGTAGGTGAATGTGTCACCACGGTGTTCTGAAAGAGAAAAGAAACAACTTTTCCCTGAGTGTAGGGGTGGAGAGTGTCTAATGTCAAAAGGTAAATCTAGCTAGACCTTAAGTGCAGTCATTATCTTCATAACAGTAGTACATATAGCATCCAGAAGCTTTCTTAACTCATCTCTGCTTACTTGATTCACCTGATTAACCTTGTTCTCCAGTGGAAGCAGTACAGTAAGTCCCCAACTTATGGACATTCGAGTTGCAAACTTTCACAGGTGTATTGTGTAAGATTCACAAGCATACTGTATGAGACTTATTCTGTCAGATTATGAATGAATCCTATTTACAAACATTCTCCTGGAACAGGACTCTTTCATAATTTGGGGACTTACTGAACTGATGCCCAGAGCCCACAGCTTCCGGGGCTAAAGCCTGTTTTCTAAGATACATAATACTTCTGCTTCCTCATTTAATGAAGTGAGGCAAGTTTGTTCCCAAATATGCTTATACTTGTGGTTGTCATTAGAATTCTGCAATATAATTAGATGTGACCTGAATTGATAAACAAAGACCATAAAAAGCCTGAGTCACTGATAGCCTTGATTAAGGCAAGTTTCTGGGGGTAAAAGAAAAAGGTCATCAGTTTGTATATTGTAGACTTAGCTGTAAAAAAAAAAAGATTAAGTGGACTCTAGAAAAAGTCTATACTCGAATTTCCTCATAAATATGAAAAAAATTGTAAGTTTTGTTATTCAGCAACTTTTGAAAACCCTTTCTAGATCAGAAGCATATCCCTCCTTCAGGTAAAAGCCTGAATTTATTCTCTCTTATCACCCCTTACAGCTAGCCAGCAGGAACATGACTCACATTCTGGCAGTTAAGATTTAAGTTGGAAGTGGACAAATATTTATGGAACACTTGCTAGGTGCTCAGCATTGATGTAGACACTTTGAAGAGATGTTAAGAATAAAGGACATGCTATCTTAATCCAGGCTACCTGTCATTAAGGAACCATGTGGCTAGAGGCCCCCAAGAGGCACTGTGTTGTGGAGTAGGATGGCCAGTGCCTTCAGGAACATGATAAGTGCCAAAATGATGGGGCCCAGACCTAGGCAGAATGAAACTTGCCCATCTTGGGGGGCTAGGAATAGGAGCTGCTTCCTCCCAGCAGAGATTGGGGGAAGTGGGTTCTAGAGGCTCCATCTCACATGATTCAGAGTGGCCCAGGATACTGGGGCAACTGCAGCAATAACCACATATTCCCAAGGGTACTTCTCTTCTCTCATCGGACAGTGGTTTTTTCTTGAGACAAGGCCTTGCTGTGTAGTTCAGGCTGGCCTTGAATTCACCATGCAGGACAGGCTGGCCTCGAACTCTTGGCAATCCACTTGCCTCAGCCACCCAAGTGCTGGGATTACCGGTATGCACCACCATGCCTAGTCAGTAAACTTTTATGTACCCTGGCCCAGGAATTAACATTGCCCCCATTAAATTCTTACAACAATACCCTAGGTAAAACACTATCTCCATATAATAAAAACAAAAATAACTTAAAGAACTGAAATGACTTGTCATGCATCTGCCAGGTAGCAGAACCAAGATACAGATTTAGATTTGTTTGAATCCAGCCCCCAGTGCAGCATGTACAAAGTGAACTCTTGATTCTTGCCCTCTCCACAGGCTCCATGGAAGGCTTGTCACTGGTGAGTCTCTAGCACCTGACCAAGAATAGACATGCAATAACTGTATTGACTGCATGAGGAGAAGTTGTGTAGTTGTGTAGTTTGCCAAATATCCTCAAGGTCCACAGGAATCCCATGTCCAGGGGGCAAGCCCCCAACATTCTCCAGGGCTCGATTTGCAGAACAGTAAAGTGAACAGGGGGGAATCAGCAGCTTCCTGAATTTCTCCTTGCTCTGGACCTCTGACTCATTCTTTGGTATGGGTGACAAAGCCTCCCTTGGTGCTGGCATCAGGTTCCAGTGGCAACACTGAGATGGAGCTTCTGAAGCCCCTTGAACTATGTGTGGAGCACAATTACTTCCTTGTGGGTTGGGTGTGGGAGGAGCTGCCCAAAAGCTGGAGAAAGGAGAAAGAAAGAGCTAAACACTTTCTTCAGCCCCCCGAAAAGGAACATAGATGCAGTGGGAATAAGTAGGACTAAAGCCGTGAAGCCATGGTCTCTAACATTCTATTTCCTCAGGCACCCATCCCCCAGGAACACCCGAAAACACATTTCAGCCCATCCCTAGCTCTGCTCCTCAGGGGCAATGGTGTTCACCAGCTGGTTTATAGTAGGTTGTATCAGCTCCTGCACTTTCCCATCAACTTGCACCACTTATACTGTACTATCTTGCATTTGATCATGAGAGTCATTTGTTATAAGAATTGTATGAGCTGCTTGTTAAACATAGGCACTATTAAAAATTAAATAAGCACACAATCATATAAATTACAGAATTTAAAAAGGTAATAAATACTCAAAGGCCATAATTCATTATGTGTATATTATCAATGCTTCTGAAGTTTTTAAACTGTCTCTTGCATCAGTATAGTGGAAAACAGCAATACCTCAATTCACAAATGCTTCTTTTCCCAAACAATTTGGTTTGTTAACAGAAGTGGCCAGTAGAATTTTGCTTCCATTAGAGAACTCCACATTAGGTTGTTGGGAGCCACTGAAACTGGAAATTGAACACATGTGCAGGGCTGCAGCATGGCTGGGGCATGGCCAACCCAAGAACAATGAGACGCCTCAAAGGGCAAGATAAGGTCACAGCTGAGGACACCTGGCTCCAATTAACTAAATAAAGACTGTAGCTGCAGACATTTCCCTCCTGTAGTGAAATGCAACATGGAGATATTCTCCTAAAATATTTCTCCTAAACTAACATAATTCATTACTTAGAAAAGTCCTTGAACCATTCCCAAGGTCTATTCAGTTTCCCGCGTTTTCCATTCTAAGCCTCTAAATAAATATGGGCTACCCAGAGACATCCTCTGTCTTAGCTACCAGAGTCCCCGAACTCTGCAGAGGGTTTTGATCCTCCTGGAGCCCTAAAATCATACCACTTATCTCATTTATTTTAACCTTTGCTGTACACTCATTTGAGAGATTGGGGATGTAAGTCAGGTCCCCAATATCAGGCGATGAACTTGACCATGGTCATCTTCCCCAGAGTCGTGGAACAAATTAAGTTTGTGAACCAAGGTACCACTGTACTCTACTATTCTATGCTGCTGTGCATCCCTCCTTCACACTTCTCATTATGTCTGTAGCTTGAACTCAGCCATCATAGGAATATTTACCCCATGGAAATTGGCAAGTGCTATAAATCAGGCATTTAATTTCACCAAGAGCTGTTTGTTCAACACTTACCAGCATCCCACTAGGCCAGTGGTGGTAAACTTATGGCTCACATATTATTTGTTTTTCTTTTAAGACAAGAGATGTTAATGTATGAATTGATTTTTTCTAAACAAAAACCTTAGTATTCAGGTTTAATGGCAGTGTTTGCACTTTGCAATAAATAAGTGGATTTTGGGTTGCAGTTTGGGCACTTGTCTCTGAAAGGCCCGCCGTCACTGCACTAGACAGAAGAGAAGGAACACAAGGCCACATCACCTTTCTTTTTCTACTGCAAACACCTGTCTAGGATATGCTCCCTCAGCTCAGAAAATAGTGCCATTGGGGCAGAATTTCCAAGAATCATATGATATCATTTATGTGAAAACATCTAACACAGTGCCTGGGACACCGGATGTAGTCAATTTAATTGAAGTTTTGATTATTTAGGGCTAGCTACGTAGTTTGTGGGACCTACTCCAGTGCAAAATGAGAATGTGAAGCACTCGCTTCCTCTCTGTCTCTTCTCTGTCTCTCTCATCACAGTGCTTCTATAAAGGAGAAAGAAAACTTTAAATTACTAAAATAAATTTTAAAATGTTATCACATATCCTGTGTTTGATAGGTGATGGCTACCAACCCCTTTACCCAGCTGTCATTTCGATCCTCTGCACTGAGATGGTGGTGAGGCTGGGATTGGCAGCTCTGAGGCAGTCCAGCTAGGCTTCTTGTAACAAATGGACGACTTTCAGAATCTTTAAACCTCTGTGCCATTCTCTTTCATGAGGGAAAAAAGGGCCACAGAAAACTATATCAACTACTTTTAGTGAAGGCAACTTGATCCTTCCCTTGAATCTTTGCTGGGGCTGAGATGTTCTCCAGGAAGAGAGGCCTCCAGTGAGACAGGTCCTAGAGAAACTGTTTCAAGTTCCATTCTCAACCTCAGAGAAAAAATGGCAACACTCACAGAAATATCCATATGAAAGCACCCAGCAGGATGCTCAAGTGAACTCTGTGAGTAAGCAAGGAAAAAGGTAAGAAGAGAAACCAGCAGTGATGAAAACAGTAATGTCAGCGGCACAGTAAAAAAAAAAAAAAAAAAAAAACCTGATCGCAGTAGATTCCAAAAACAGGAGGGCAAGTGAAGATAGCAAGTAAAGGAAACTCACTCTAGGAATTCAGGTGTAAAAGGGAGTAGAAAATCAGGACAGTGACTAGTATTGAATGAAGCGTTGAGAGAGGTATGGGTGTGCTTTAAGTCATGAAGATATATATCAGTCAGCTTTCCCATTGCTGGAGCAAAATGCTCGACACTAACAATTTAAAAGAGGTCACATTTTGTCTGGCTCATAGCTTCAGAGGTTTTAGTCCAGAATCAGCTGGCTTCAAGGCAGAAACATCATGGCAGGGAGCATTGTGGAGCAAAGTTGTTCCTGTCATGGGCTCTAGGAAGCAGAGCACAGGTAAAGAGTGCTGGTGAGAGATGTACCCCTCCAAGGCAAGCCCTCAGTGACCCACTTCCTCTAGCTGGGCCCCGCCTCCTAACAGTACATTCAGCTATGAACATACAGAGTGGCTCCCTCATGATTCTATCACCTCTCCAGGAGCCTCTTAATCTGGGAAAGCTGAC
Source organism: Dasyprocta punctata (assembly GCA_004363535.1). Classification (NCBI taxonomy): domain Eukaryota; kingdom Metazoa; phylum Chordata; class Mammalia; order Rodentia; family Dasyproctidae; genus Dasyprocta; species Dasyprocta punctata. The sequence goes on along the minus strand of RJWM01000493.1, from coordinate 33,798 downwards.
AATTAAGATTAACCAGTCCAAATGTCGGTATAAGATGGTCTGCTTTCTCCAGAACATCTAGGGAAATCAGTGATGTAGGAGAGAGAATTGCTGGGGTAAGTCCTTGAGCAGACAATGAATGGAACCAGCATCATGCTCCTGTACCCTGTGTAGATACCCAGGGTCTCCTGCTCAGGGGAGCCCTGTACTGGGTTTAATGATATGCTGTCACCATCTTGAAATTCTACATAACTTTAGATTTCTAAGTGAAATCCAGTGAAACAGGAACAGATGCCAGGTCTTGGAGCCTCAGCTCACACACTGTCCTACCTCTCCCCACCTACATGGGGTAGGATCATGGTCACCTGCTCCCTATAACTCTGGTGTCTTCTGTCTCCCCAGGTGTTCCATGTCTTATTGTCCTCTACTCCCAGCGGACTTGGGCAGGATATAGCCATCTTGCCTCAGGTTGGTAGTGTCACAGCTCAATGGAGGATGTGTCTTGGTGGAGGCAAACCTTTCCTACCCTCAATCTAGGTACCTAGCACATCCCTCATGAAAGAGAATGCCTGTGTAGACTGAAAAATAACCCTACTGAGAACCTTCAAACACTCCAAATTCAGAACATTCCAAAGTTATCATTGCTATAAGATATTTATCTAGAGACAATAGTCTGAGTTCCACATTTTCTACTGCTATTTTCTACTATAAACATACTCTCAGAATTCAAATTAGGGCCAAGAGAGTGTTACTGTTAGTTATAAGACACCTGGCTTTTGGATATTTAAATAGTTATTCTCTAACCATATTTCCAGTTAATGTATTTTAAAACTAGAAATATTTCTTCCTCTTTATTTTTCTTGTTGACATCACATCATCACCTTGTTCATAGGAAAAGAGCAGTTTGGCATATTTGCTGCAAAGCTGCAGCAGGTTTCACTTTCAGGAAGTCCAGGACAAAAGCCCATCGGACTGGAAATTTGTCAGGAGTGTCAGCCAAATGTAATGTATCACACCTCTGTTGTCACTATACTTCTATACTATGCTTCCAAAAGAAAAACAAAAACAAAAAATCATCCTATTTGTCTATATTCAACCTAATCATCATTAGATTTCCTTCTGCTTCTAGCAGAGAAAGTTTAGCTTTTTAGTTAATCATGTCTTTATGACTTCCAATTTTGTGATTTTAATATTTATTTTTATTAGGACATGTTTTCAGTACACAGTGATTACATTCATTGTGGGGAGTTGGTACATGTACATAATGCATCTTCATTCTTTTTACGTCCCCTTCCCCTTCCCTTTTAGAATTTCACTTTCACTTTAAAAGAGCCCCTGGGCTTTTCTCCTGCATGCATATAAAGAATTCTTAAAGACCAAGAAGAAAAAGACCAAAAACACAATAGAAAAATATGCAGAAAGTACAAACAGTCCACAGAACGAGAAGTATAACGATTGTTAAATCTACAGAAATACACTGTTTCACTTGTAAGAAGCTAAATCTACACAGAGACTACGTTGCATCCATTCTTTGGGCAAAAAATCTAAAAGTTGGACAGAACACTCAGCTGCCAAGTCTGTGGGAAAATAGGTGCTCTCTGACATTGCTGATGAATGTGAAAAATGATAAAAAATGGTGTAGCTTCTTCGGAGAGGAGTTTGGTGATGTGTAACAGAATTACATTTGCATTTGTTTTTTATTGTGTGTCAATTGTGCTTTATTTTTTTAGAAGAGAATGTTTGTTAGTATGTGTTTGCACTACAACAATGTTTACATTCCTTGTGGGGAGTTGGTACATGTCCATAACTCATCGCAATTCCTTTTTTCATCCCTTTCCCTTTCCTCTCTCCATCTCTTGATCCCCTTCCCATTTGAGAAAGATCTATCTCCCCACTTCTTATTATCTATCTTTTATTTTGCTCTGTATTTTGGGTTTCTCATATAAAGAAACCATATAATTCCTCAGAAAACTAAACTAGAAATTCCATTTGATCCAGCTATTCCCCTTGCAGGAATCTTTCCAAAAGCATTTAAGACATCATATTACAGTGACATATGCATACCCACCTTTATAGCAACACAATTCATAATAGCTAAATCTTGGAAGTAGCCGAAATGTCCATCAAGAGGTAAATGGATAAAGAAAGTATGATATTTACACACAGTGGAGTACTACTCTACCATAAGGAAAGATAAACTTGAGTCATTTATAGGAAAATGGATGTACCTTACAGTTAAGTGAAATAAATCAGAAACAGGCTTAAATATTGCATTTGCTTTTTGAGCTAGCAATTCTACTTTCACAAACTCACTTGAAGAAACACCTCCCTAATGCTTTTCCCTGTGACTTTCACAATATCCACTTCTAGAACATGTTATATTCAATCTTGATAGGAGGATTCCTTTATCACCATTTACAACAACAAATCCAAAATGATTTCAGAAGACACTTCAGTGTTTTGAGTAGAATGGCTTGAGAACTCTTATAAAGTCTGCATCTCCAAAAAGCATCCTTTTTTCTCCCTTCTTCTGTAATTCTGAGCTCAACACTTAGAAAGTAATAATTATTCTGTGGTAGAGACGGTATCTTGTCTCTGTAAGCCACATTCTCATCATCTTGGACACATAGCTAGACCACGTTTCCCACTTTCTTTTACAATTAAATAATATGACAGTGTGACTGAATTGTACCAGCATGGCTCCTTTGTAGGTCATCTGGTTTTCCCTTTTCGATTTCTTTTGAGATTTTCTTTTTCTCTTGGATGTTCCATAGTTTCACCACATTTATCTAGGTGTGGATTTGTTTTAATTTACCTTGTTTGGGACAGAACATACTTTACTTATCTAAAACTTATGCAAGGGCCAGGAGTTTGGCTCAGTGGCTTAAGTGCCTGTCTGGAGGGCACGAGTTTGTGAGTTTGATCCCTGGTGCCACAAAATAAATAAATAAATAAATAAATAAAAATAAAATGTCATTTTTTCAGTCATTATCTCTTGGAATATTGCCTCTCTCCACTTTCCCTTTAACTTGTTGTTCTGCAACTTTGACTTTGTATATGTTAAAAATTCCTCCAAATCACTTTCATAGTCTGCTTCTCTCTCTCTCTCCTCCCCCACCCCAACCCCATCTCTGCTACATTTTGGGTAATTTTCTCACATATATCATCTAATTCATTACTTTTGTCTCTGCCTTTGTCTGTACTGTTTTTTAATCTGTCAACCTATCATTTTCAATGACTCTAATTTTCATTGATAAAAATTCCATTTCATTCTTATCCAGGTCTTCCTGAAATTTTTTGGTACTGGGGCTTGAACCCATGCCTTTACACTGAGTTATAGCCCCAGTCCCTTTTTAAAATTTTGAGACAGAGTTTTGCTAAGTTTCTAAGTTGCCCAGGTTAGGTTTAAACTTGTGATCCTCCTGCTGCAGCCTCCCAGATCCCTGGAATTACAGGCATGTACTACCAGCCCCAACTTTTCTGACATTTTTTTCTTCATATTGTTTGGGGCTTTTCTTTTGATTTTTCTTATTTTACAGTCTCTTTAAGATCATTATATACAGATTGGGATGCTATTCTCTTCTTTGGTGAGTTTTCTAACTATCCTTCACAGTGGGCACTTGTTTCTGTGCAATTGTAATTATCTTAATTTTTTCCCTGAGGAAATCCTGTGAGTCACAGGGAAGCTTGCAAAAATGGACCTATATAAAGTGGTTTTGTGTTTGTTTCCATTTGTATTCTGCGTGGAGTGGGGAGCAGTCTTAAAGTTTCATTCCTGCAGATGACTTACTTCAAACCTTGGGCCCAGATACAAGTCTCTCAATAACTTCCCTGGGCTATGGTTGCTTTCCTGGCAACATTTATAATCCCCTCTTCAGAACCCAGATTGAACAACTAAGATAGCAGTTCCCCTGCACCATCAAGGTCCGAAGCCTCACTTTCTATACTACTTTGGTGTTAGAACTCCAACCCAGACCCTGCAGTGCCTTTTAGTGCTCTGTGACGTCTTCATTGTCATTTGTAGTGTGTGTCTGCGCTTAGTGTTCTTTTTTTTTCTTCCTGTCTGGATGTTGGAGATTTCCCTTTCATCCTCTTGTATCAATCAGCTCTGTGTCACTGTGGTGAAATACCCAACATGAGATACTTATGAAGTAAAGAGAGGTTTATTTGGGCCTATGATTCTGGCTGTTCAAGTCCTAGACTGGGCGATCACATTGGTTTGGGCCTTTGCTGAGGGCAGCACATCATGACAGGAGCATATGTCAGGAAATGTGTTCACATCATAAGCAGGAATCACAGAGTCCGAGAGACCAAGGTTTCACAATTTCCTTCAAGGGCACACTATGGGTGACCTCAGGACTTCCCAGTAGGCCCCACCTCCTGAAGTTTCCACCACCTCCTAATAGCATCACCCTAGGAACCAAATCTTTACACTTAGACGTTTAGGAGACACTCATTCAAACCATAGCATCCCTTTTGCATTCATATATGCATTTAAATTATGGGAAACATAGTTTTTCAGCATTTATATGTGTTGGTACTGGGAGGAGTGTTATCCATGAGCTAGCTAAGTCAAGTCTGTCTTATTGCTGAAAGTCTTCTGTTGATTCTTTTTAGAATGTCTCAGAAAAAATCTCCAATCTATTTTTCTGATTTACTTCCAGAACTTTGGTGATAAGGAGTGACCTGTGTGACATTCCTAGTACAGACTGAGCACCTCATGATCCAAACAAACCATAGAGACTCATAATTTATATGAAATTGGGCCCCAAAGAGGTGCTATACATGTGTGTACTCTTAATGATATATAAATGTCAGACAGTAGTTTGAAAATTAGGGTCAGAAAAGAGTGACCTTTGCAATCTGCCAAATATGTCCTTGGGATAATTGCATTTTTATTGCATTATATTTTATTACATCATCACGATTATATGAGACTGCTGTTGGAACTCCGAATGCTCCCCTTTATCATTTTAAATATGCATGTATATTATATATGGCAATTTGAGTGTTCCATAAAAATATTCACTGTATAAAAATGAAATTGAAAAATATACTTCCCGGAAGATGGCAGAGCAGTAAGCAACAACAAATCAGCCTCTCCAAGATTCAGAATCCAGACACTGGAAAATAACAATTTGGGGAAGAAAAGGGGGAAGGTGGATCCCTGGGACCCAGGAAGTATCTGCTGGGAAAACTGGAGCCTACAGAGAAATTGAAAAGACCACAACAAAGAAAAAAGAAGAGTCAATCTGCAGTTTCTTGCTGGCTCCTAGCTCATGACTAGTGAGACAAGAAGACTGAATCTAGAGACACAGTGAATGCAGGTAACTCCAGAGTCCTTCATGGAGAAATGCACTAGTGGAATGGAGTGGTGAATGCTGTGTGCTACAATAGCTGGTGACTGGCCCCAGTTCAAGTATATGCCATATCCCATGGAGAGAGTGCTTGGTCAGGTGCAATTTGGGTGAGGGAGGGGTCAACTGAACCTGGGACTCAGGGGAGCCAACGATTGGTTTCATTTTAGGATTACCAGAGTTAAACTTCCACAGTGACTGAGTGAGAGACAACCACAGGAGATGTCTATGGTCAGGAAGCTGTAGTTAGGCCAGCAAGAGACACCCAGATTGATGTAAGCTAAACAACTCGGGCCCCAATTCCATGACCAGAGGTCAGAATCAGCCTGAACTTCTGTGGATTTGAAAGCCCCAGAACTGGCATCCCACCCTAATCCTACTGTGGGTTTTTTGGTGTTTACCCAGCACAGATCTGGACTCTGATTGCCTCCTCTGTCTACTAGTGAGACAAGAGTAACACTTTGAATTGGGCAGTGCCACAAAATTGTAGACCCCAGAGGATAACCAGTTTTGAACTCACAGACAATTTTTTTTCTTTGCTTATTAAATTTTTATTTGGTTGAGTATTTTTTAATTGTTTTGTTTTGTTCTTGTGTTTCATTTTGTTTTGTTCTTGTTTTTTTCTTCTTTCCTTCCCTCCTGACTTCTTTGCCAGTTTTTTGAGGCTTAGGTAATCTTCCTTTGTCCTTAACCCTTGCTTTTAATCTCTTGTTCTTCTTTTATTTCTCTACTTTTACTCTTCTCCCTTTTGAATTTCCTGCCTTTAAGTCCTTCTCTATTATTTTTACTCCATATAATTTATTTCTTTCTTCTCTTTTTCTTTTATCATGTGTTTCTTGCCAGCTTTTGCCCTTTTACCCAATTCTATAGACATGCTTCTGCTCCTCAGTAATATCCTTTGTACCACTTCGCTCTCTTCCTTCTCATATCATAGAGTTTAATGTTTCAAAGTTTTCCTTTTGCATATTCCCAAACCCTAAATCTTCAGTAGGATAACCATCACACTTTGTTAATCTTTTGATAGTTAACTCTGAAAAACTATGGTTAAATTCTTTTCTACCATTAGAAGTCAAACCTCACAGTAATAACTGTCAATGTAAATGGTCTCAATTCCCCAGTCAAATGACACAGATTGGCAGAATGCATCAAGAAAGAAAAGCCCACAATATGCAGCATACAAGACACACATCCAATATAAAAAGATATAGATTAAATATCAAAGGATGGAAAACAACATTCATTGCAACAGGAACCTACATAAAAGCATAAGTTGCTATCCTAATTTCATACAAAGTGATTTCAAGCTAAGACTGATCAAGAAAGACAAGGAAGGTCACTGCATATTAGTTAAGGGAACAATTCAACAGGAAGAGTTAACAATTATAAACATATATGCACCAAATACCAGTACACCCAACTTCACAAAATGAACATTAATGCACATGAAAAATCAGATAAACACAAATGCAACAGTAGTGGAGGAGCCTCAGTACCCCAGTGTCACAAATGGACAGATCAACTAGACAAAAATGAACAAAAAAATATCATAGTTGAACCAAACCTTCAAACAAATGGACTTAATAGATACCTACAGGGTGTTCTATCAAGCAACAACAGAATACACAATCTTCTCAGCAGTGTATGGGACTTTCTCCAAAGTAGACCACATACTGGCTAATAAAGCATGCCTAAGTAAATGCAAAAGAACAGAAATTATCCCATGCATATTATTAGATCATAGTGCAATGAAACTAGAAATCAATGTCAGAAGAAACCACAAAAACGATGCAAGCATGTGGAAACTAAGATGAAATTTAAAAAGAAATTAGACAGTTTCTGCAACCAAATGATAATGCCATTATAACATACTGGAACCTATGGGACGCAATGAAAGCAGTCCTAAGAGGGAAGTTCATAGCAGTGAGCCCCCACATTAGAAAACCAGAATAAGCTTAAATAAATAAATTAATAATGCACCTTAAGGTCCTAGAAAGATAACAATAATACAAACCTAAAGCTAATATGAGGAAGGAAATTATAAAGATCAGGGCCAAAATTAATGACACTGAGATTTTAAAAAAAGCAATACAAAGAATCAATGAATCAAAGAATTGGTTCTTTGAAAGAGTAAACAAAATAGACCAACCCTTAGCAAATATTACCAAACTAAGAGAATGAAAGACTCAAATCCATGAAATTAGAAATGAAAAAGTTGAAATCACAATGGATTTTTCTGAAATCCAGACAATTATCAGTAACTACTTTAAGAAACTATACTCTAATAAAATGGAAAATTCAGAGAAAATGGATAAATTCCTAGATATATAAACTACTATAATAAAGCTGAACCAAGAAGATATAAAAATCCTGATAAAACAAACAGCAGTCAGTGAAATTGAAGAAGTAATAAAAAACTACAAAACTGCAAACTAAGAAAACCCCAGATCCCAATGATTTACTGCCAAATTCTACAAAAACTTTAGAAACCTAACATCAATACTCCTCAAACTTTTTAACAAAATTGAAAGGGAAACTGTACTACAAAAGTCATTCCTAGAACCAAGCATTACTCTGATTTTGAAACCAGAAAAGGACCGAACCAATAAAGAAAACTACAAGCCAATCTCTTTAACAAACATAGATACAAAGATTGTCAATAGGATACTGGCAAACGGGGCACAGCAAATCATCAAAAAGATTATACATCATGACCAAGTAGGATTCATTCCAGGAATGCAGGGATGGGTCAACTTATGCAAATCAATAAATATATACCACATAAATAGAAGCAAGGACAAAAATCACATGATCATCTCAATAGATGCAGAAAAAGCATTTGACAAAATCCAGCATCCATTCATGATAAGAACACTGAAGAAAGTAGGAGTAGAAGGTTTTTTTTTTATCTCAACCTGATAAAGGCAATCTATAACAAACCAACATCCAACATTATACTAAATGATAAGAAACTGAAAACTTTTCCTTGAAATCAGGAATATAACAAGAATACCCACTATCACCACTTCTGTTTCATATAGTTCTCAAAACATTAGCTAGCACAATAAGATGAGAAAAAGAAAGAAAAGTGATATGGATAGGCGAGAACGACATTAAATTATCATTATTTTCTGATGATATGACCCTCTTCATAGAAGACCCCAAAAACTCCACCAAAAGACTCCTATAACTAATTTCCAAATTCATCAGTGTAGCAGGATACAAAGTCAATAATTACAATAATAGTCAATAATTGATCAACTCAAAATTAATAACATTCTTGTACAGCAACAACAATCTCACTGAAAGAAAAATTAGGGAAACAATAGCTTTCATAATAGCATCAAGAAAAACGAAATATTTAGGAATTAACCTAACCAAGGAAGTAAAAGACCTCTACAATGAAAACTATAGTACTCTGAAAAAGGAGATTGAAGAGGCTATCAGAAAATGGAAAGACATCCCCTGTTCCTGGATAGGCAGAAGCAAAATAGTCAAAATGGCCACACTTCCAAAACTTACATAGGTTTCATGCAATCCCAATCAAAATACCAATAAAATTCCTTACAGAACTGGAGAAAGAAATCCTAAAATTCATACTGAACCAGAAGAGATCTAGAACAGCAAAAGCAATTCTGGGTAACAAGAGCAAGGGAGGGAACATCACAATCCTGGACATCAAATTATACTACAAAGCTATGGTGATAAAAATAGCAAGGTACTGGGAAAAAAAACCCTTGCAGATCAACCAATCAGAATACAGGATACAGAAAAGATTCCAGGCATACTCAGCTATGTTACTTTTAACAAAGGGGCAAAATTCCTTCACTGGAGGAAAAGACAGAGTCTTTTAACAAACGGTGCCAGGAAAACTGGCTATCCACATGCTGAAGGTTTAACCTAGATCCATATCTCTCACCATGCACTAAAATAAAATCAAAGTGGATCAAAAATCCAAGCATCAGAATAGAAACATTTCATCTGCCGGAAGACATAGATGTAGGCAGACTTTCTAAACAAAACTCCAATTGCACAAGAAATAGTACCAAGAATCAAAGAATGGAATCACATCAAATTAAAAAATACCTCTGCACAGCACAGCAAGGGAAACCACTAACAGAGTGAAGAGACAACCTACGGAATGAGGAAAAAATTTACCAGTTATACCTCAGACAACTGACTAATATCTAGAAAATACAAAGAACTAAAAAAACTTAGACACCCCCAAATTTAAAGACCCAATTAAAAATGGACATCTGAAATGAATATACACTTCTCAGATGGAGAAATACAAACAGCAAATAAGTGCATAAAAAATGTTCAAAACTGCCGGCCATTCAAAAATGCAAATTAAAACAACACTAAGATTCTATCTCACTACAGAAAACTGACTATCATCAAGAAATCAGCCAATAACAAATGCTAGCAAGGCGGCAGGGAGACAAGAACCCATTTACATTGTTGGTGGGATACAACCACTGTGGAAATTGCTATGGAGATTCCTCAAAAAACTAAAAGTAGAAATTCCATTTGCCCTAGCTGTTCCCTTCTAGACAGCTTCCCAAAAGAGGTAAAGACATCATACCATGGTGATGTATACATACTCTTATTTATAGTAGTGCAATTCATAACAACTAAATCTTGGAAACAGTCTATATCCACCAACAGATGAAAAGGCTAAAAATGTGGTATTTATATACAGTGGAGTACTACTCTGCCATAAAAAAGATAAATTTGATTCAATTGTAGGAAAATGGATGCATCTGATGATCACAATGCTAACTGAAATAATTCAGACACACAAGCTTAAATATTGCATGGTTTCTCTTATATGAGAAACTCAATATACATGTAAAGTACAAAATAAAAGACAGATAATAGGAAAAAAGAGAGAGAAAAAATGGTATTGTAATCCAGTGCAGACAATTTATCTAAAAGTGTACCTTGACTTAGTACAATTGTCTTACATGTTTTATATGTTCTTTGGCCTATTAGTCTGATATTCAGTCTGCATATATGATAATTTACTTTATAAGGCCTTTTTTTTTTGGTACCGAGAATTGAACTCAGGACCTTACACTTATCAGGTAAGTGCTGTGCTGCAGAGCTACATTCCTGGTCTTATAAGATAAATGAATGTGATGCTGGAAAAAAAAAGGAGGTAGAGGGAGGATGGAAAAAGAATGGAATTGAAATGTATTATATACATGTACCATCCCCTACAGTGAATGTAATCGTTATGTACTGCAAACATATGCTAATAAAAGTCAAATAAAATTAAAAATTGAAAAGTGTGATAACTCAACAATGCACACAAATGTTTCAAAATAATAGTTAGAAGATAAAAGAAATCACATGGGTTCTAAAAGTAAATATCTAAAGGAAAGCACACTATCATACTGGTTCTAGGACAAAGGACCACTTGTATTTAATATATCAATATTCCTACAGCGAATTGAAAGAAGAAATTCACCCAAATAAAAGTGATTATTGGTGGCTTTCAAATTTATACCAAACAATTTAATAACATATAGAAATCCTGAAAACTACTTGAATTTGTACAAGTAATAATTAAGATGTAATGGAAGGCGTGTTGAATGTTTCTGAAAAAATGGTGACAATGATCCTTTTGGCTCTTCTCAGCTCCCTTGAGAAAAATACTGACAAGAAAGACAGGGAGCAAAAAAAATGCTAGGATTCTATAACACAAACAAGACACATAAACCATTTTCCTAACTTGACACGTTCAGGAGAGTGACAAAACACCAATTTCCACAAGATGGTCTGTCTTACAAATATGGAACACTTCCCATTCAAATAGGTATCTGGGGCATTCTGGGTAAGTCAGCCAAAACGGGTAGCAATAGCATGTAAATTAAAATAGCAACCTTCCCCATCCTGAGCATTCATCCGTTGTGCCACTGACACATTGCAGAAAGAATGCCAGACCTTCTACTGGCATAAATCTCATGTCTGTAGCCTGCTGTGAGAGCTCTGAAAAGCACCACTTGCAGCATGGAGGGTTCCTTTGTTGGTGACATGCAGTTGAGAGGAGGAAATATCATACCATTTGGTATCCTCTGGGCAGGTCTGGGAACAGACTTGTGCTGGGGCCCTGTGCTGCTTTTCAAGATGTTCGAGATCTGCATGTGCTTTGTGCCGCAACACGCAAGTGGCATGTAAACAAACCGGTGTTGGTTTCCAGGAAAATGCAATTACCATTTTGGGAAGACCATCACATTTGTGTCAACCCAAATGATTTGAAAAATGAAGAATTGCTGCTTGTCAAGACAGTATCTGATCCCTAGAAGCACAAAACTATCCATAACTTCAAAGGGGGCCTGAGCTGTGCTATCAGCTTCAATCAGTGTTCTGCCTGTGTCCCAACATCCTTGCCACTTCACACATTCCAGCCTGACTTCACTTGCCAGAACGTGCATTTCCTTGCCTTTTGTGGCCCCTGAGGCCCCTTATTTCTCCATGTGACGCGCCGGAAGTGCTTGGGAATTAACGCTAGTTGCCTATTGTGAAAATTGGCTTGATAGGGCATCATTTATTGACTGCTTTCTCTGTGTTGTTTCACTTTGTTTCCCTATGGTATTTCCTCAGACTAGCTTTCAAATCATCTATGTGCTCTTGTATCTTTGTGCCCAGGTTGGCTTCTGGAAGAGTCCAATTATCTTCTCCCAGTGGTCCTGGCAAATCAGCATTTTGACAGGCTTCAAGATGACAGTGCTTTATTTGAGAAGGACATATATTTGAATGGAGTACACATTTTCCAATTTCCTGTATATCTTTAAAGGTTATATTTGCAGTCTAAGTTCACATCCATATCTCTGGTGTGTCACCCTCTCCACGGTCAGATCAGTCCCACTGCACAGTTCCCCGGTGCCCTAAAGCATCCACAGACTGCCTCCATATGATGGTGAAGCCACTAAGAGCCAAGAGACTGTTTAGTCATTTTAGTGAACAGCCCATTCCAAGCAAAGAAGCTGGACTATGTTTGTAAGCTATGAGTAGAGATATCATGGAATTAATACTGATTTAACTGCTTTGCAGTTAAAAATGCCACTAAAAATTTTAGTTCCTTTTGTTTGAAAATAACATAGTCATTCTGGTTGCCTTGAGTCTTGTGGATTTAGGAACACTTGTGATGCTTGTCGTTCTGTGCCTGGTTTATTTCATTTAATATAAGGCCCTCCAGGTTCATCCGTTTTGTCATTCATGACAGAATTTCATTTTATTTTGTCAAATAATTTACAATAACATCTTTGAACTACTCACTATGTAGTTCAGGCTGATCTTGAACTCACTATGTAACCCAGTTTGGCCTGGAACTCACAGTGATCCTCCTGCCTCAACCTCCCGAGTGCTGGGATTACAGGTGTGTACCAGCACGCTCAATCGATAATATATTATATATTTAAAAATAGCTAGAAGAAAGAATTTTGAATGTTCTCACCACAAAGAAACGACAAATGTAGGAAGTGATGCATATGCTAATTGCTTTGAATGGATCATTACACAATGTGTATACATGTATCGAAACATCACACTGTATGTCAGAAACGTGTACAATTACATGTCAATTAAAAATCAAATAAAACAAAAAAGAGACCACGTGAAAATAACCATCATCTTTACCATCAGTACACCAAATGTTTATTGAGAAGTTAAGATGTGAGAGGCACTGCTGTATTTTACATGTATTGATTTAGTCTCCTCAAAATGCTAATGAGTGAGCATTATTATTTATCTCATTTTATGGGTGGAGATACTCAGAGGTTAAACAAAGGTGTCAGCAATCTTGACTCTGTGCTTACACCTAAAAGGAAAAGCCGGAATAGCTGTCACATACCCTGATAAGAGGTAGACAGGAGTTGTGAGGCCTCTTTATTGGAAGCCTGTGGCTTAATTGTCACTGTCTATGGGCACCATGATTTATATTACTCAGTGCCTTCTTTGGGTATTCTGAACCTGCTCCCACAACCAACTGCCTCACCTAATCTGCTTATCTCTTGGCATTTGGTAACTCAAAATTTAACCATGCTCATGGTCATGGCCACTCCTGGCTTCTCTTCCTCAAGGCCTTTGATAGCAGCCTTTCCTCTCAGGCATCTTTCTTTTCTCTTCTCACTTAGCTGTCTGACTCAGTATCTATAACACATCCAAGCTCCCCAGGATGATTCAATTGTTCCAGTCAATCTTGATTACCTGTACATCTGTGCAGCTTTTACTCCAAACCACCTTTTAGCTTCTAGTCATTTACAGATCTGCCACCCTTTGGGCATATGTCCATCTCTGTCCAATCTGATGTGGTCTACAGATCAAGTCACAAGGTACCAGCAGCATAACCTTTAAGTAAGGAACTACTTGAGGCAGGGGACATTCAAAAGGGCCTACAGGTGTGGGTGTTGGTTAAGGCGTATGAGATGCCCAGCTGGAGATCCTGCCAACAACCACCAAAAATAAGCCAGTGAGATTAAAGATTATGTCATATTTGGCCTGGCCTTCTCCTTCCATTAGCTTGGCTTATCAGGGAATCAGAGATTCTGGAAAAGTTGGAATATATTTTCTCCCATCCCAAGCACACTGAGTGCGAGAGAAGAAGTTCTTAGGGACACGCTCAGCAAAGGATGTACAAACCCTGTGAATGTCTTATGGCCTGAATTAGAACTTAAAAATGATGTTAGTCTCCATATTTAAAGAAGAGTGAATAAGGTAACAGCCTTTTTTTTCCTTTGTAAACTCTTAAAATTGCATAATAAGATATATAAAGACAAGTGTACAAATCATAAGTGTATGGTTCAATGAATTTTTACAAGGTAAATACATGCATTTAACTACTGGATCAAGATATATAACAGGAGGTTTTTATGAGAGCTCTGAAAGTGTTCATTGCCATTCTCTGGTTCATAGGTCATAGGATCACAAAAGACACTTTTGAAACAATTGGGCCAGCATCAGAATTTTTGCATAAACTAAGACCCAGAGTGGTCAAGTGTCAGGAGCAAGGCTATGTAGCTAGAGAGCATCTGGTGTCTTGGTTTGTTTGGTTTTTTCTAAAACGTCGGGTAGTTTTTCTGTTTCTTAACTAAGTCAGTACCTGTGAGTAAACTATCCCACCCATATACTTTACCTATTCATTTGTTCTACATGCCACATTAATTTTTCTTTTCTCCATTTGTCCTTGTTTCACAGTCAAATCATGTAGGACTGTCCTCGAGATCTCTGTGCCTGGTGCATGGGGAAAGAGCTCTGTCTGTGTTAGTAGCTTGGGAGTCTTTAGAAATGTGCTGCACATCATTAGAGAGAGTAGGGTCAGTGCCCCACACTTCCACAGAGTGTCCACCACCTTTCCCACTCCCATTAGAATTGTGAGAAATTGAAACTCATTCTATCAAATACTCATGATAGAGATGACTAGCTCTAGGCCACTAGGATTCACCTTTGCTTCCATGATGTAAACCTGGGGATGAAAAGCAGCTGCTCAACCAGGAGGTCCATTTCCCAGACTCTCAACAATGGCCATTAGAAGGCTGGTTCTTACCAGTGGAATGTGAGTAGAAATACATTTTGCACTTCTGAGAAATGGTGTTGAGCAGCAAGTGTGCCTTGTGACTGGTTGCTTTCCCTATCCACTGACTCTGACAGCCCTGAACAACATGGAAGTGGTCTGGGCCCCTGAGGGAAGCAGTGGAAAATTACCAGTTAAGGAGGAACCCTGGCATTGAACTTGACATTAGTGAGAAATAAATGACTAGTGGGCTAATCTACTGAAATTCTAGTGTTGCTGTAACTAATGGAGTTAGAAAGCAGGGATGGAGGAGGAGATCATAACATTTTCAAAGGCTATGCTTTAAATCATATCTTTTGCTTTTTCCAGCTATTGAAGGCCGTAGCATCTACCCCTTACTTGTATAGAAAATACAATTCCTAGATGCTATATGCAGAAAGATAAGCTACGAACCATTTTAAAAATAAGAAAATATTTCCTAGAGTCATGTACCTTTTTCAAGACTATTTTTAAGAATCTTTGGAGCAATGAGCGAAGGTTGGATCTCACAGAGCAAGCAAAGCCCAGACTTTAGTTGCTGAGCTCAGCTTGGCACCCTTGCACTTCTGTGTTTCCTAAAATATTGAACCATCACCTCTATCTGTGCTACAGGTTTTATCAACAGAAATGAAAATTTCTCTTTTGGAAAGCTTGTCAATAAAGAAAGCGACCTTTATTTATACTATTCTCTGACCCATTTAAACAAGTTTCTGAACATGTGCCAGGCCTTGGGTACAATCCCCAGAACTGCCAAAACAATGAAAGATAAAATAAGATTAAATAAAACAAGTTTCTGTATGATGGAAACTTCAGAAAACACATGTAAAATATAATAATGGAGCATCCTTTATAACTCTGACATTAGGAAAGATTAATAATAGCAATAAGTGTGGTTTTATTAAATTTTTTTCATATTACATAGTCACCATGATGGCACTAAGAGAATAGCTGCTGGCACCAAGCTGCATGAGTTTAAATCCCGTCTCTATCATACATGTCAAGTGACCTTGGGCAAATTATTTAATATCTCTGTGCCTCAGTATTTCCATCAGTAAAATGGAGACCACCAGATTTAACTCTTACTCTTTTGAGGATTAGATTATTTAATATAGGTAAAACTGTTAGAAGAGTGCTTAGCTCCTAGGAACCCTTCAATGAATATGAGCTATTTTGATTACAATGCTTTGAGGCCCTGACTTGACACCCCCCGCAAACACACACACCAAGGCAATTTTGTGGCGAGAACATGGGGGCTTCAGTTGTGATACCAAGCCCAAGTTGAATTAGTAGCACACATGTTTAAGAAATTGATTAATGTACATCAAGAGTTTCAAATACTCTTTAACTTAACTCCTGGGGAATGAATTTAACTATATTATAATTTGCTTTATTTGTTCTAAATACAGAAAGGGCTGTGATGCAAATGTGCTTTTGAACAACAAAATATGTAAGATAGTATTGGATTACAGCCCAAAGTATAAAAGAGACATCCCTGGGCCCAAAATGATATAAATAAGTGAGTGAATATGTCAATAAATGGGAGAGAAGACACACATCCCCTATGCAGGAGAATTCCAAATAAATTATGTAGTTATTCTGCTCTCAAGGAGGTGGAGCACAACTCCTGCTCCTTAAGTGGGGACTCCACATAGTGACATCCTTCCAAACAGCACACTAGGGAGAGAAGGGAAAAGAGTAGTCTTATGGTAAAATAACCAAAACACACTACTTTGGCCAAGTGACCAAGGCCAATCAATATCAATAATCAATATTGATAATCAATAATCAATATTGATAATCATGCACTCATCATAATACGATCAAAATAGCACTTTGCCTCTGTGATCTTTCTTCCCAAAACCCATAAGCAGAGTTTAAACATGAGAAAAACCCCGGATAAATTGCTATAGAAGGGCACCCTAAAATACATTTGACCAGCACTCCTTGAAACTATGAAAAACCAGGAAAGTTTGTGAAACTGGTACAGCCATGAAGAGCTTGGAAGGCATGACAACTAAATATGATGTAGTATCCTGATATCTAGAAAAGTGACATTAGCTAAAAGCTAGGGAAATATGAATCAATTATTAATCTCTCTTAAAAATTACAATGTATTGATCTTGATTTATTAACTGTACTGAATGTACTAGACTAATGTAAGGTGTCTACAGTAGGGGCAACTGTGCAGGAAATATATGGAAACTCCTTGAACTGTCTGCTCAATTTTTCTATAAATCTAAAACTTCTAAAAATAAAGCACAGTCTATTCTTGTTAGTAACACTAATTATGCTCACTAAAGTCACCAAGAACATTGAGTTGGTGAACATTGAATTATTACCCCTAGATGGAACCTTTGGTCACAGCATTTTTGGAGCAGTAATTAACTTTGTTTTATGCAGTTTCTGATTAAAGACAATTTATTTCACATTGGTTGTTGAGTCACTAACATCTTACTCATAGCTAACAACTATGACTCCTGCCTGAACAAAACTTGCCTAACACATATTTTCTCCATAAGGCCAGGGAAGCCTTCTCATCATTAGGGACAGTAAATAGCTCTACAACACTATGCTTGGGGTGCCATTTTAAACAGTGAAATCACCAACAATATACAGCAAAAAAACCAAAACAAAGCCGAAAAAGAAAAAGAAAAGAACTAAATATACCATAAGAAGAAGATTTGTTTACACTCCAACAGCCAAAACAAGAAGATAAAGTGTCACTTTGTTTCACCATGGCTGAGAATGTGGGCATTGGGCAATTCAACTTTTTAACAGCTGTGAGAATGCATATACTCACAAGTGATCATGTTGATTTGGGGGTTACAAATAAAGTTTAGCAAGTGGAAAGATTCATGAACACAAAATCCAGAAAATGAAAGGATCAATTGTATAAATAGGTTTCATGATAGCCTAAATTCTCTCTATAATCTTTCATAGATCTCTCATTATTCTTTTCTTTTTTATGGCACTGATGATTAAACCCAGGGCTTTTATATCCCCAGCTGTTTTTATTTTTTATTTATTTATTTATTTTTTTTGGATACATGGTTTTGCTAAATTACCAAGTTGCCGAGGCTAAGCTCAAACTTGTCATCCTCCTTCCCCAATATCCCAGAATGTTGGTAGATATGTCATTCTTGAGCTTGCCTAACTCTCTAAAATGTATTTATTTACCTATTTATCTGTTCATCTGTTCAATCTGGTGGCCATTGAGCCACATGTGGCTATTGACACTTTAAATGAGTCTGGTCCAAATTGAGATGTGCTATAAAGACAAACACCAGATTTTGGAGATTTAGTATATGAAAAGAACATAAACTATCTAATTAATACTTTTATATTAATGATATATGGGAATGATATTTTAATGTAATTAATTAATTCCATCTGTTTCTCTTTACTTTTATAATGAAGCTCCTAGAA
Source organism: Dasyprocta punctata (assembly GCA_004363535.1). NCBI lineage: Eukaryota > Metazoa > Chordata > Mammalia > Rodentia > Dasyproctidae > Dasyprocta > Dasyprocta punctata. The sequence goes on along the minus strand of RJWM01000493.1, from coordinate 15,483 downwards.
AATAAAATTACACATACAGCTTGTGTTTTATTTCTACTGGAGAGTGCCAATTGATATCATCTCAGGAGAAAATGAATTCCACAAAATATAATAGAAATGAAAAACTTTGGACTACATAATTATTTTACCCATTTAATCCTCTCATTTCAGGAAGCTAAGGCTCTGCAAGTGAAGGGTCTTGTCCAAGTTCACTCAGTCGGTTGTTAGAAAGCAGGACTCAGACTGTGGTCTCCTTGTCTTGTAGGTTGATCTCTTTTCCCTTAATTTCCCCTTGTGTGCCCCTACTTACCTGTCAATGAAATCCCACAGTCTAAATAACCTTTAAAGAGAAGAGCAAGATTGGCTGCTCCTGAATTAAAAGAAACTGTTTCATAAAATCTTGTAAGGTTTCTGTAAGTAGAGCTGACAGATTTAGAAAAAAAAATACAGGATTCCCTCATAATTTGCATTTTGAATAAACAATAACACCTAAGCATAAGTATGTCCCAAATATTTCATGGGACACACTTATACCAAAAAAGTCCTTGTTTATGTGAAATGCAAATATAACCAGGCATCTGTGATTTGAGTACAACTATATCCCATGCAATAGTTGAGGAACATTCTTAGCCTGAAAAAGTGTTTGTTGTTTATCTGAAATGCAAATTTAATGGGTGTCCTATATTTAATCTGGCATAAAGCCTTTAAGGAAAGAACCTTTTTGCTGATTTTTTCCTAGCACTTATCTGTGTTCCTCATAGGAAGAGCCCAAACTAGTGAGTCATTCATCTGCTCCATAATAAAAAATAAATTAAAAAAAATTAAAAAAACCGGAATCTCCAGACTTGCCTTCCCATCTGCAGGCTATCTCAGTTGTCAATGCTATCTTTCTAAACAGCCAACTTACCCGGGGAATCAAGTCGCAGATCTCAACTGTCCCTCCCAACCTTTATAACCAATTTGAGTTGGGCAAGATGCCAGCTTTAAAAAAAAAATGCACGGAACCCACTCTTGTAACTATGGAGATAAAAGCGAGGGAAGGAGAAACCCAAGGAAACAGACAAGCTCTCCGCTTCTTCACAGAAGCTCTTTTAAATGTAACAGGCGGTAATCGGTACAAACATGCCAACCATTTCCTGGACATGTATACATATCAAAGAAGAAGGCAAAAGTTAACAAAATTTCCCATTTGATGCATTTTCTTTCCTTTATAACTATTTCATGTGGTACGCTAAGAGCAGGGGTGATGGAAGTGGCCCAGGGTGCAGGCAAAAAGGGGTACGGGCAATAAAGGGCTCATTGCCTTTACAGAATTTAAAAACAATAATAAAACTGACTAAAAGTCGTTCTGCTTTTTATTACTCCAATGTTCTGGCAATCTAAACAATGTCATTGATAAAATACTCCTCCCACTGTGCACACACCCCCTCTCCGACCCTAGACTTCTCATTTTTGGCAGTGCCATCAACCTTTTTTAGAAAAGAAAACTGCTTTGTGGAGCTTCCCTTTATGTTGTTTTTGGAGGTCTATAGGGAGTGAAAAGCAGGAAAGAAGAGCTACATAGGGATGGAATGTATTGTGTGTCTTGATCAGAAATTTCCCTCTCATGCATGACTGTGTCTTGAGATTTCCAAGGAAAGAAAGGTAATGTTATAGTGAAAGGAGCATTGGAACAGAAGTCCAAATACCTGGATTCAAGGTGCGGCATCACATCTGTGGAGGCGTGTATGTCTTCTCTGAGCCTCAATTTCTTCCCCTGTCAGATAGGTGTTGTAACCACTCCTATATCTGTTGACATCACCTGGTTATCACCTAGTTATTTTCTGTAGCAAAGTGATAAAACATTGAAAGTGCTTTTCAAACTGGAAAACAGTTTTACATTAGTTTTACTGATCTAAATCACATTTTATTTTAACAGAAAGTAAAATAACAGGAGCTTAGAGAGAGATGATTTAGTTAGGTAAAAATACAATCTTGCAGGCAATTGATGAAGGTAGAGTAACCTTCCTCCCAGGTTTTTTCTCTGTTAGTTCCCAGTCATTTCACAGGGTACCTTCCTTTGCATGAAGATCGAAACTAAACTATCATCTACCACATTTTTATTCCTACCCACAAGATAAGAAAACAGTCAGTGGAGGATGAGCAGTTTCCTTTAAGAGCATGAACCAGACATACACAGAACTTCTGCTCCCCTCTTATTGGTTAAAACTTAGTCACATGCTCTCTCATTGCTGCCTTGGAGGCTGGGAAATGTAGTCTCTAGCTGGGCAACCACGTCTCCAGCTAAAATCCAAAGGTTCTGTTGCTAAAAGTTGAGAATAGATGTGTATAATAATAAGCAGTTCTGCAACAATTATTTTTATTATTTTTCCAACTAGTGGACAAAATGTTGTTTGTTTCATTGTTCTAGTGAATGAAGCAAAATGAAGATCCCCACCTTTCCAATGTGACTAATGAATTTGGGACACACATCAATGTAAACCATCCTGGTTTAAATGAGAAATAGACTCCCAGAGAAGATTTCAAAGCACTTTCATCTGCGGCCTTGGTGTGACTGTGTTTTTGGGAGACCGTGTCAGTGTGAGTTTGGTCACACTTACAGGTATAGCCCTGCACCTCTTGCTGACCAGGCTCAAATCCCAGAGAGATGTGGAAATGAGACCACCTTGCCATTGTTCTGACTCTCTGTCCAGTCACTCAAGGAACTCATAACTGAGAATGTGCTACATCATCTGGTTAGTGCCTTATCGTCTTCAGGGGCCTGTGTCACTGCCTCCATAATTAAACACAGGCCATTAGCTATAACCCACTGCACCCACATCAATTATGCCAGTTTGAATAACAGCTGCAGAAACCCTTCTATTCTGTCTTCTGCCTCTCTGAAAATAATGCCAGTCATATCAGACAGGTATAGTTAGAAGTGCCTTGTCTTTTATAAGATGTCAAATTAGCAAGGCTGTTATGCCATGATGAAACAGAAGCTTTACTCTTCCATATGCTGATTAAAAGGTAATTTAACCTCTTCCAAAGGTAGTCTAGCCAATTCCCAGCAGTATTGACATTGTGTTAATGAGAAATTGCTCTCCAGAGTGATAAATTAGCCCTCTGAGACTAGTATGCAAACTCATCTTTACTTGATGGCCCAGGCTTAAAGAGCAAACTCGGTTTCATCACTCTCTGCCCCCCTCAATTAAATCTGCATGGACTAATGCATATCTGAAATACTGGATCTGCGTAGACTAAAAGGCACACTTGTAGCCTACTCAGTGATGCTAACTGCCCCAGCACATGCTGTTGTCTCACTTGTGCTAGCCCAATTGACTATTGCTTAGCAGCAATCGGGCTGCTCAGTCCACCTCATTTCTTAGAGATAAGAAAATCAATTTACTATGAGAATGTAGAGAGTGAATCTAAAGGGTCTTCAAGTGCGAGAAGAGCTTTTAGCATTCACTGAATCCAACATTTTCATTTTTCTCATGGGTAAACAGAGGCCCAGAAGATGAAATACTTTGGCCAGAGATTCAGGAAGCTTAAGCAGCAGAAATGAAATAGAATCTCTTTCTCACACAATGGGGTCACTGTTTTATTACTCTCTTCTTACCCACCCAACTGACTATTAACTAACACACCAGTGTCACATCATCTACAGATACTCATTCTACCCCTTGGTTTTCTTTTCAAGTGAAGAAAGTACTTATCTTGCTTGAGAATAGGAACTTGACTTCCTCTGTGGCAGCAGACATAAATCTCAACCCACAAACTGGTGAGCAAGAAACACAGCATGTCTTTATTTTTGATAAAGCACCCATTCCCATCCTGCCAAGCCGGTGAGAAATTCAACTCTCGGCAGTCTTGAACCCTTTCTTTCAATCTTTCACGTGTGCCAAGGATCTGGGTTCCTGGCAGTGCTAAGACATCAGAGTGACCCTCTGGATCTCAGGCAGTGCAGCGTTATCACCGACATGTCACAGAGCCAGCCCACGGGGTTTCTCCTGCTCTTCGGATCCTACAACTTCTTGACTGTTGGGAGCTGAGAAAGTCTGGTTTCTGGGAGCCTAACCCTTGGCCTAGCCTCTCTCCTTCAAACCAGCTGTCTGAAATCTACCTTCTCTGCTAGAACTATCAGAGTGCAGAATGTAGTTACCTGTGTCTCTCTGGGCTCTCAGATTTGTTTCCTCTTGTCTCCAATTAAAGGAATTTCATTTTAGTCCTAGAGAAATATTTTATGCTTTCCTCAAAAGTGTTCTCTCTCTTACCTCACAATAAAACACCATTACAATTTTTGGAGAGGCTGAGGCTTTTGGAAACAAGTGAAGAAAAGAAATGTTTTGCAGGTAACTTCTACTTTGTCTCTAAACCTTTGCAGCGGCAAGAAAGCAGGGTGAGGAAAGAAAAGAAAAATGCAGAGAGGAGAAATATAAATTATTTCTCAAAATATTAACAGGACTCCCGTCTTTATCTATGGTTTCACTTCCCATGATATCAGTTTGCTGCAGTCAACTGCAGTAAGAAAATATGAAATAGAAAATTCCAGAAGTAAACTATTCATAAGTTGTAAATTGTACACCATTCTGAGGAGCATGATGACATATTACAACTTTATGTTCCATCCTGCCTGGGACATAAATCATCCCTATGTCCTGTGTATCCATACTGTATACACTACCAGTTAGTCACTTAGTAGTTGTATTGGTTATCAGGTCAACTGTTACAGTATCACTGTGCTTGGATACATAGTTTGGTACCAAGATGTCATCAGTTTCAGGCATCCACTGTGGGCCTTGAAACATATCGCCTACTGATAAGGAAGAGCTACTGTGCCACACAGGATGGTTTGAATCTCTGTGAAAGGAGGGACAGCACAAATTCCAGTACAGCTCCCTGTAGAATGTTCCATCTTGAAAGACTATGAAAACTAAAATCATTTATTTGTAATAAGAGCAGCCACTAAGTGACTTCAACATACAGCAATGGCTGCATTGGCATTTTGGTCTTCCTCATCATTTGGTTGTTCCTTAACTCTTTGCCAACCAGATCCAGATACTATCATTCTCCAAAAGCAATCCTGTGGAGGATCCACACCCATCTATTTGTCTAACTCAGGGACCAAATCTTTGTTTACGTCCTCTATGGTTCTCTTATTCTCCTTTAAATTGTTTGGAAACGGGTTGCTGATAGTGAATCTTACTGGTTCTTTTGCTGCCTTTCTGACTATGCCCATTCTCTTCCTGGATTTTCTTCCTTTCATTTCCACTGGTCAAAAGCATTTGCTAAAGAGCTGAACTTGGCCAGCTTCTTTTATGTCTCTTTTCTGTATTTCTCCTTTTTCCACTCCTACAACTTTCATGGTCTAAATTTACTCCTTTAGCCCTACTCAACCTTTCAAATTCCAGGCCCAGAATCTCAACTGCCTTTTGGTTGTTTCATACCAGTAACTCACAGTTGCGATGTTCAAAACTAACTCATGTTCCTCCTCTTTCTAATTTCCTTATTCCATTAATGCATCACCATTCTTCCAAATCTTTCCCATTGTCCTTACATCCAATACTGTTTGAATTTAAGATCATAACTCCTCAGTGGAATATCATAGGTACAATACCACAAACACAGAATAATGTGAAACTATCCAATATTACCTGAATATTTGCTTTCCATTGAAACAAAGTAACATTTTATAAACCGTAATTATCATTTTGGACTCCATCTTTCCATAAATTCTTCTATGTGAATAGATGTTTTTACTTAAACGGATCACCCTGTTTTGAAGCTTACTTTATTACTATGTCATGAACAATTTTATGCCATTAAATATTCTTTATGGACAGTAATTCTTAAATTTCAAGTGAGTATTAGAATTATCTGAAGCTACTTGTTAAAAATGTGCTTTGCTATTTACAAAAGCTTTGTAAATGAAGAGGGGAAGAGGGATTAAATGGAAGGTAGGGGAATAGGAAAAAAAATCAAGTTATATCATGTATAGGTATAAATTCCATATGATGAATGTGATCAATATGTATACCTACAATGTACCAATCATATTAATTAATTTTTTAAAAATGTATTTTCTTCTACCCTGCCTCGGAGATTCTGATTCAGTATTCTGGGGAGGGTACAGGAAAACGTATGCTTAACCAACACCCCTGCAGAATGTATGAAGCTTTCAGATCCCAGTTTCAGAAACACTGGTGGAACAGCAGCTTTTTTTTTTTTTTGGCTTACATTTACTATAATTTAGTTAGCAGTCTTCACTGACATATATTTAGGTTGTTTTACAATGTTTTCTTCTGATTTTTAATTTCTGTGCTGACTTGACTTCTATGCTCTCTTTACTATTCCCCCACCCACCCATATACATAATTTCTCTTTAAATTCAAAGAAGTGAAATTTCTGGGTTTAAAGGATATGCAAAATTGTATATATTACACATTATGTATCATATTGTTATCATATGATCATGTAACATATATTAATATGATTATACATTACAGTATATAATACTGTGTTCTATGTTAATATATTAATTTATGTCTTGATATATCAGTCATAGAATAAATAACCTAATAATATATGATACATTTATTTGTGCATGTTTAGGTAGACTTTTATTTGGACCCTTGCACAAGATTTACACTGATCTACATTAGTTTCACCTGGTTACATTTTACCCACTGCTGCCTAGGTAGTGATATTTTTGTGTCCCTACTTCCATTAAAAGTATTTTCTGTTTTTCTAACCTCCTGCATATTTGGGGTGTGGCTTCTACATGTTTATACAAACCACGGATTTGAAATAATGAATGGAACAAGACCAAAAAAATACTTATTATTCTTCCAGAAGCCCATATTACCTAGCACTCTTGCTCATTCTTCAAACATTAATAACAGCTTTAATGGTGACTGGCTTATGACTCTTCATCTCATCTTTATGATTGTAAGAACAGAACTTACCATACCTGCCATCTCCTGTCATCTACTTCATGTCTCTGGTCTACCAGTCAAGGGAGAAAAACGGGTGTGTTGTTTTTCTGCATTCATCTCCATGGAGTCTACCACAGATTCATAACATTATAGTGGTGCATGACATAAAGCATGTGTTCAGTTTATGTGTCTGATGGGGGACTGTAGACTCCGTTCATCTCCACTGGGGTTCCTTTGCATCTTTGGTTCAGCTAAACTGGGTTCCCTTAGCTAAGTGGCTGTGCTTCAGGCTAAAGTGGTTGTGGTGATTCTGCTGCCTGTATCTCTTATTTTCCTCCTAGGGTCAGCAAGCTAGCCAGCACAAATTCTTCAAATGACAGTTGCAGAGGTCAAAGGGAAATAAGGATTTCCTCTTAAGGCCTATGCACAGAATGGGCATGTGGGTCCTTCTGCCTCAATCTATTGGCCAGCACATACCACAAAGTCAGGAGTGGAGAAGTGTATTGTATGCCTTTGGTGGGAGAAACACATCTGCCAGATGATATGGACACAGAAAGAGGTGAGCAATGTATTTCCCATACAAGGTGAGTCTCACCTGGTTATATTTAGCAAGCCCAGACCATACATGGTGTTTGGCATTCTTATCTTCTGGATTTTGACAAGCAACTGTTTGGTCCCAGAATCTGGCAAGATTTGATTAACCTCTAGGTCATGGGTTTGCCAACTCTACTTTCTTAACCTTTCTGAAAATCAGAAAATGAGTCTCCATTTTCAGACTTTGGGTCATGGTCAATAGGTCAGTAATTTGGTATTTAAGTTCTCTCAATTGTCTAAGCTTCCATTGTATTAGCTCTAAAGATTCATTCTTTCAAATTTTCACTTATTTTATCAATGTTGTCTTTTCCCCATTCACTACAAAAGTGATTGTCCTTGACAGGACAGTGAAATAAGCAACAGATAATTACTTCTTGCAATATTCTTTACAGTAGGGATTTCTCACGTGGCCTGCACTGAACTTGCAGATGTCTGAGAGAAAGGCAGAGGGGCATGTTCTGGCAGGAATAGAACTTTAGTTACCCACCCAGTCAACAAATACTTATCATGATCTCCTAGTATCTAATACAAAATATTAGACTATATATAAAATATATTAGATTATATATAAAATATATAACCACGAGTGATGGTATGAAATTTTCAAATATATGATCCAAAGTGAAGAGAAGGTCAATTTCATGTTTCACGATGATCTACAGCAGACATTCTATAGCTATTTGTTATCTACAAAATTACAATGTTTTAAAACAGTCTTCCATTATCTTTTAAAAACCAAACATTTTAGTCATAGGTCACATTATTGTTATTGTAGGTGCTGAGCAAATTGAATTCTTAAAATTTGTGCATGCTGTTCCTGGGTCAGGTAGTTTTAATGTCATATTGAAAAATATCAATAATAAACCAAAAAAATCATATTCGTTAGTAATTTTGGAAAGATGCCTCCACTGTGATGTAAGTAGATGTCTTCAGGGGAGTGAAGAATGTTTGGGATCAGCATGACCTGAACAGCTGGGAGATCTGAAAGGCTTGAGATATGAAATATAGTCACTGGACTCCTATTCTTCATTAGACCACTGACAAGTTTCCATCACACCTTGCCTGGTCTTTGTGTGAATTAGGAAAAGACATCACTTTTGGAAGAACTTGAATTTCAGCCTCTCTAGGCTATTTCTGCTGGATGTCCTTTTGAAATTCTCAGCCTGCATAGTCCTGAAAAGAAGGGTAAAGTTGTTGGTGGCTCTCTATTTGGTGAGGCAGAGTGCAGGGTGAAGAACAGAAGGAAGGGCATAGAGGACTTATGACAAAGGGAAGAGGCTGGGAGGAGAGAAAGGGAGGAAGCAGAGGAGGCAAATAGGCCACTTGGTAATGTTAGTGATGATAGCAATAATAATAACCCCTAACATCAATCAAACCTGTATTATGTGTTCAGCACTCTGCCAAATGTGTCACACATATGAACACATCTATTTGCTTAACAATTCTGAAAGATGAGTACTGCTATTCTCCCCACTTCATAGACAGAGAAACTAACACAGAAGCCAAAAACACATGCCCATTGTCACAAAGCTGTTAAATGGTATAGCCTGGATTAGGAGCAGACCATTTGATGTTCTCTCTAAAGCATATAAATGGTCATCACAGTGCATGCAATGTGCCACACTGTCACCATATTCCAGGTGTGCATACAGAGCCTGTAGTACACACGCACACACACACTCTCATTGTGACCAGGGAGAGAACAGTAATTGCCAGTGTCTTTATAGGCACATAAATGAGTTGGCTTCAGGAGCCTCTATTTATGCTTGGTTGAAGACAGTATCTTGAGATAGACATTTGGGCAGCACTCATGCTTAAAGTAACCAACTGCTCCTGGTTTGTCTGGTACTTCACCAGTTGGAGCAGCAAACGTTTCATGTACAGGGAACCCCTCTTCCCTAGGCAATCAGACGAGTTGGTCACTCTACCTATCCTAAATTCAAAACCCGACTGTATGTTTTCTTATTTCTTCTCACTGAATACACAAGGGGGCATTGTAACCATTCAGTCAGGCATTCCTCGAACGTTTATTGAGCACCTAATGATATGTGTGATTGCTGCTCCTTAACCCAGCACTGAGGATGAGGTAGGGTGACAGGCAGTGAGAAACCTTCTATGATTCCCCCATGAGAAAGAATAAGATATATATTTAAATGAACAGATACTCATGCAACACTTACTATGTGTAAAGCACTCTAATGAGTGTCTTTACATTTTAACTCGTTCATCACTCATAAACACCCTAAAGGACAGCTATTATTATTGTCATGCTTGTTTTCAAGAGCAGACACAAGGAGAGGTTAAGTACCTAGCTCAACATCACACAGCTGGCAAGTGGCACAAAGCATGAATTGAACCTAGGTGGTTCCTCATTGCTCCAGAGTCCATGCATTTAACTGCTATGCCAGGCTAGGTTGGACCAAAAGAGCCTAAATCCCATCAAGAACTCTGCATGATCTCAGTTTCTCTCACCCTGCTTAGATATTCTTTCCTGGCCCAGTAGTTTTCAACCTTGATTGCACATTAAAGGCTCCTTGAGAGTTTAAAAAATAATACTGACCTCTCAGAGCCCCACTTGCAGAGATTTTTATTTAATTGAACTGCTTTGGCCTGGGCATCAGAACTTTTAAAAGCTTCCTGAGGATCTAATGTGTAACTGGATCTGAGAACATAGAGGGTTAGACATCCTCTTCAGCAATCTGGTCTATCCAAAATCCTTTAACCCAGCACTTTTCAAATATTAATGTGTCGCCACCCACCCAGGACCTGATTTAAATGCAGATTCTGATTAAGTAGGTTTGAGGATGCTGGACCTAAGATTTAGCGTTTCTAACAAGCTCCTAGGGGAGGCTGAGGTGCTGGTTCATGAACCACACTTCAAATAGCAAGGACTTTGAAACAAAGTGTAGCCCTTAGACCAGAAAACTCAGCATCCTCTGCTTGTTAGAAATGTAGACTCTGGGCTTCTATTCCAGATCTACTGAGTCAGAATCTGTGTTTTAACTCACATTTGACTTTGAGAAACTACTCAAAGCCTGAGCTTTCCAACAGGTACTAGAAATGACTTACAGATATGCTAATGTATAGCTTTCCCTGGCTCTTAAGAACTTTGACAGTGACTACCAAAATGCAGTTGCCAGCAAACTCACTGAACCTATGTGTACATAAATATAAATTGCCGTGCTGGCCATCATGGAAGAAATGTTGGGAGGCCATACTTCAATAGTGTCTTGCTGCCCCCTTCCTTCATGCCCCCAGCAAGCCTTTCTCATAGTCTCTCCCACCTGGGTGGCCTTTGTTAGCCTCCCCCAATTCCTGACGTTCCTGCTCATGTCCTAACTCCTCCTCCATGGAACTATTCCAATTTCTGTGTGGCCATTTCAACTCAATGGATGTATTTTTAATTTATCAAACATATATAAACCTTTACTATAGTTAATTCAATTCCTGCTATATGGATCAAGAAATCTGAGGCACAGATCCATGGGTAATTTTTTCAAGGTCACACAGCAAATAAGTTGCTGTGTGGCAGTGTCAAGATTCAAGCCCAAGTAATTTGGCTTCAGAATCATTAAACTAAAACACAATTCTATGATTCTTTTCACTGGTGTGACTTGGAGAAGAAATTTTAAATAATACAGGGTATGAACAGTAAAAGAAGACATATTAGTTTCCTATGGCAACCATAACAAAGTGTTGCAAACTGGGTAACATAGAATGACAGCAATTTATGCTTTCACAGTTCTGGGGACTGAAAATCCAATACAACGTGTCAGCAGGCCCATGCTCCCCTAAAGGCCACTCTTGCCTCCTCTTAGCTTCTGAAGGTTGTCAGCAATCCTTGGAGTTCTTTGGCTTGTGGATGCCTCATTCCAGTATGGATCTCTGTTGTCACTTGACCTTCTTCTCCACGTGTCTCTGTGTTTTCTTCTATCCTATAAGAACATGAATCATTGGATTAGGGCCTACCCTAATCCAGTATGGCCTCATCTTAACTAATCATATCTGCGAAGACCCTATTTCAAAATAAAGTCACATTTTGAGGTTCTAGAATCTAAGTAGACATGGATTTTTTTTTTCCTTAGGGAAGATACTATTCAACCCAGCACCTTCAAGTGCAGGGATTATTTTTGGGAAGATGTCTCTTAAAAATGCTCAACTACACACTGTTTCAAAATGACTTAGGACCTCTGAATGACACTCTCCTGATTCACCAGAGTAGTGACTCATGGAATGGCAATAAGTTTCAATCAATGGACTTCAATTTCTTTAGCATTTGAACATGTACTTCTCGGATGAAGAAATACAAATGGTAAATAAATACATGAACAAATGTTCAACGTCACTGGTCATTTGAGAAATGCAAATTAAAACAACATTGAGATTCCATCTTACTCCAGAAAAAATGGCTGCCATCAAGAAATCAACCAATAACAAGTTTTGGCGGGGCTGTGGGGAAAAAGGAACTCTTCTCCACTGTTCATTGGAGTGTAGACTGGGACAACCACTGTGGAAATTGGTGTGGCGATTCCTCAAAAAACTAGGATTGGAGGTCCCATTCCATTCAGCTATTTCCCTTCTGGGTATTTTCCCAAAAGAATTGAAAACATCATGCCACAGCAATATATGTGTACCGATGTTTATAGCAGGAAAATTTGTAATACCTAAATCTTGGAAACAAACCAAATGCCCATCAACTGCAGAAAGGATAAAAAAGATGAGGTATTTTTATACAATGGAGTACTACTCAGCTATAAAGAAGGATCATAGTGAGGCTTTTATAGGTAAATGGATGCAATTTGAGATCATACTCAGTGAAATAAATCAAACTCACGTGTGTCAATATCATATGGTCTCCCTAGTATAAAAAACACACTGAAAGATTAATAAGATCCAAAATGTACAATAGATACTGTGAAAATGAAAGGGAAAGAAAGTGCTCAAAAGGAAAGAACAACTGGAATAAGGAAAAGAGAAAAGGAAGAAGAGAAAAGATTATATGTATATAGGTATACATATATGAGCGTGTATGTATACATATATACAAAACAGATAACTATACTACTAATCTCTATAAGTTCATCCAAAAGAACAGTTTGTGATTTCATTGTTTGATTGTTTGATCATTTTTTTTCATGTTTAAGTCTTGTAATCTGAAACTACTTCTAAGATAACACTGCAATATATTAACTACTGTTAATTTTTACTATTTTTAAAAATTCTGTATATTTCTATACTTTTTTGTTTTGTTTTGTTTTTAAAATTTAAAAAAAATGACATCATTTGCCACTTGTTCTCATAGTACTTGCAGGTTCTCCCAAGAAAATCAGTCAAATGATCTGTTGTATATAGGTGCAATCAAGCCTGCCACTGCTGAAGCTTTTGTCATCAGCAGGTACAAATGTGAACTGTTCCTTTCTAGAGTCATCACACAGCATCTAGTAGTGGCAAAAGAGCAGCCAGTGACACACAGTACTGTGCTGGAGATCTTTAAGGGTAAGACTACTTGGATGTCAAAGCTCATTCAAGAAAAGCACAAGCCCTTTCTCAGATAAGCTGAGAATCTTGTCACCCCCACTCCAAGGTTATGACATAGAGGGTCCAAGCCAGTATCAGCTGAAGCAAAGTGGAGAGGATAGTTCTTACTTCAGGAACTATCTTAACTAATCATATCTGTATTTCCATGCAGAAATCCTAGCTAAGTTGCTAGGCCATGCTCATGTTTCACGCACAATGATCTATGGGCTTGGAATGAAGCAGCGGTAAAGCAGTTAGGATATGGAATGATAGCAGAAGCTGCTGTGACTGAACAAACAAGTGGAAAAGTAGAAAGTATAAGTGCAAAAAAGGTGATAAAAGTGGGAAAAATGAGCTTGATGACCCTCCATCCTTGAACAATGGCACTGATATGCAAGTTACTCCTAAGGATGAGTGGTATCATTACTGAATACAACAAATGTAATTCTCCAAAGTGATCCTGTTGCAGCAAAGACTATCGTTCAGATTGTTCTGAGTTAACCCATTCTCTCTTCATGCCTGTAGTCACATTTATACCTGAAAAGGAAAATGAGGGAATTGATACTCAAGATTGCCAAAGACCTATTTCAGTTTCAGTTGTTACAGCCAAAGAGCTCCATATACAGGAAAAAATCCGAACTTCTTAGATTTGGCTCACAGTTTTGAGAGTCCAGAAACCATTGTAAGCCCAGAGAAAGAATCGGATGGTCTTTTAGAATAGAAGCCAGCTACAGAAAGCATGGAGGACTGAAAAATGTCTTAAAGCCATGCAGCAGATACAAGAAAAGAACAGGCGAAAGGAATATTATGCATGGAAGGGAAGGCTGCCTTGTCCCTTGTTTTCACTGTGCCTGAAGATTAAGAAAGCCTGGAGGTTCGTACCATCTTTGCAAGAAGAAGAGTCCACTGTCTATTAAGGATTTTATGGTGTCGCTGAGTTGGCAAGTTGCAGAGAAATGATACTCAGTGCCAGGTCATCGATCCTTTCCACTCAGTGTGACCTACTGCATCTAGATAGTTATTCATGCGGGCACTGTGTGCCAGGACATTTGCTTTTGGAGGGAAGGGAGGGAGAGAGGAGGTAAGAAAGAATCAAGATGTGTTACGTACATGTACCAACTCCCCTCAGTGAATGTAATTATGTACTGTTGGCTTGTAAAAGTTAAAATTAAAAAATTAATACATTCATATAAAACTGATGTCAGTTCTTTGAAACTAGATTATCAATTCGGGGACTCCATCTACATGAAAAGTTACTTTAATCACTGCATTTTTCCTCCAAAAAGAGACCTTAGGAATGAGCAATTAGAATGACAAGTATAAAAATATATTCCTTCACTAAATTATCTGAAGAATAACATTTTCCCTAGTGAATTTTATTCCCCACCCTTCTTTTTCACTCTATTAGAGCATGTTCTTAAGCATAAAATCCTTAGCAACTATAAGAAAAACATGAAAGCTAACAACCAAAAAACCAAAAAATTTGATGCTCTGTAGATAGATCACCTTACCTTACAATCAAGCTTCATGGTTAACCAAAAAGAAAAGAAGCCTTGAAAAAAGGAGAGATTGTTTCATGTGTGCCTAGAAAAATGGCTATCAAATATTTTTGCTCTTTTAATCCTAAAATAATTTTGAAAAACTACACTCCTGCACATATTTAATATTGCGGTACAGCTGACATACAATACCCGAATCTTACAGATTTGCAGACATCTGTGTAACCAACATCCAAAATAAGCTATAGAACATTTCCATACTCCAAACATACTCTTGCACCTCTTTCCAGGCAATCTTCCTGTCCCCAGACTCATTTCAAATTAGTTTTCCCCTTGCACATCTTTAATTTGAAATCTAAATTTTTAAAATACACTTAATTACTTACAAAGGAAAAAGTGATTACATTTTCCACAGTTCCTTGAAAGTGAACATTAGAACTGCCTTGTATATTTCTTGAAGTTTGTTATGTACTGAATTTTACTTAAAGATGTCTAGTTCTCACAGCAAAAGTCCATTTTTTGCACTCATTATTTATTACATCTTGAATAAAATATCTTCACCAGGGTTGTCAGAAAATTTGGAACCATAGTTTGATCCTCAGAGTGAGCCAACCAGGTCAATGGTGCTCTTTCTAGAATACTGCCACGGGGAGGGAGGTGGAGAAGTATACCTCTGCTATATTTGTCCCTTCAGTTGCCCTTTGTCATAGTCTTCCTTGAACCACTGGGTAATTGTGAGTAAATGGGATATTTTTATCTCCTAGTTAGATTGAAGTATTGTGAGGAGCCATTTTTGGAGGTGTGCCCTGCCGCAAGGCCTAGATGGAAGAGCAGAAGCCTGAGCAGATTACCCCGCCCGTCGAGTAGGCCAAGATGGCCCCGGTTTCCGGCTTCCTGGATGACCGCTTTGTAGTAAACAACCCCGCTGCGAACTATGCTTACCTGGCTACCAATGACGCTAGCCAATGAGAAAGCAC